>UELW01000089.1:4227100-4653477 GCA_900490495.1 Danionella dracula
TTGGCAGATTCTTTGGACGAATCTTAGGTTTAGCAGCATCACAAACAGATATCTGAGAAAGGCTTGTTTTAGACTGTATTAAAATGAGTAATGATCGACAAAAAACTGCTTGATTCAATCTGACCATTTTTTTGTTGTGTAGCGACACTAATAAGATTAATATAAGTGAAAACACATGGCACACATGGAAAACACAAGATTTACTTATTTTTATACATGTTGTTCATGTTCATATGTGAAAGTACTGAAAATATTATCTTAAAATACAAAATTTAAAATTGTATACAAAATAAATAGTTTAATTATTATTAAAATAAGTTATCATAAGAATATTAAGTCATATTTTATTTAGTTCCCCCCGTGTGACAAGAATTTGCTACAATTAAAAAAAACTGTTTAAGATAGAAATAAACATTGACATTATTAATATATGGTTTATCATATTATTATTATAAATTGAACAAATTAATAAACAGCAAATTTACTTAAAAACAAAAATTAAGATGTTGAAATGTATGATACAGTTCATAAGCTTTTATTTTAAGTATTCTTGTAATAGTGAGTGAAAAATATTGATTTTTTTTTATAAATGATATTTTGTGAACTATTAAACATGTGAGAAATAAAAACAGCTGCAAAAACCTGTAGCAAAACTAAAGGCTTCATAATGCTTTAGTCAACATTGAAGTTGAAAGTAGTATTATAAAAATATATGTATTGGGAAAGCTTGGCCCCAACTAATCTAAATCAAAAATAAAAACACATTAAAAAAATAAACCAGTAAATATTAAAGAGTTAGGTACAAACAAAAAACAACCCCTTATTAGATGAATTAGGAATGCAAATACCACAGCTTCAGAATAAAGATTCAGTGAACTGAACATGAAAGAAAATTACATTTAGGATTTATTGATTGTCTCTCCAGTCTGATCCTTTTCTCTTTCTCTGACCCCTTCTCTTGTAAAGATCCTGTCTTGGGTCTGCTATTCCTCTCCAGGAAGACAGGGGGCAGTCACAGATGGAGTTGCTGACCCAGTACTCTCCGTGCCACTGGATGGCGCTTGAGTCCCCTAGATGACTGGGTAGCATCCCAATTAGTGCTCATTCTCCTTCACCTGTGTATTACCCTATATAAGAGTGACTGTCTCAGGGTTTTGTGTTCAGTCTTCATTTTCCGGTGATCTGTTCCCGAGTCTAGGTTGGACTAGTTTTCTGGTTGGACTCTAGTCTATATGTTATTCTCTTGTTGTGGAGCTTGGCTTGCCTATTTCCTTTGTCAAGTATTGTACTCAGTTAAGTTTTGTTTTAGACCCTTGTGTCTGTTTTATTTTTCTGTTTTTATGGAAGCTCTGCTTTCTCAGTTGTTTTGTATTTTTGACAATACTGCTTCAGTAAAGATTATTTTGCTTTCGGAACAACTCCTGTTGCCTGGTTCATCCGTCTTCTGCCATTGGGTCCACTGCGGAGAGCTAGCTCACTGAGTAGCACTCCTCTGCTTTAATATCACAGACCCGGGTTCGAGTCCCGCCTAGACTGACGCGTTACAGCCAGAAGACTGAACCAGATGAACATGACCCCACAGAAGGATCTTCACCAGCCCTCTAATGTGGATCGCTACGGCAGCTCTCTCTGACCAAGCACCACCATTCAACGTCATGATCAGGCACTGGCAGAGATTCTTCAGTTATTGAGTAGCCAATCCCAAGCCTCTTCCGCTCAGAGACACATCCACCCCACGGGTCCTCCTGAGCGATCCAACCCAATGTTTACGCCAGAACCCAAGCTACCAGCTCCAAAAGGTTTGAGGGTAATCCGGAGCGATGCCGTGGATTCATCACCCAGTGCACCTTGGCATTTCAAGCTTCAACCCAGCAGCTTCCCTACTGAAAACAGTAAGATAGCTTTATATCATAACTCTGCTATCCGGCCGGGCCTTGGATTGGGCCTCTGCATTGTGGGACCAGGGTTCCCTGATAACCACCAGATGTAGTGACTTTATGGCTGAGCTAAAACGGGTGTTTCATACATCCAGCAAGCAAGGGGGAGGCAGATCATCGCCTACTTCACCTTTCTCAGGGTACCCGAAGTGTGGCAGACTTCACCATAGAATTTCCGTACTTTAGCCACAGAGAGTGGATGGGACGATCGAGCTTTAAAGGCTATTACCATCATGCATTGTCCCCTGAGGTAAAGGATGAGTTGGCCTTCCGAGACCCAGCCACCTTCCTCATAAAACCTTTTAACATCTTTAACAAACTGTATACAGGGGCAATCATGGCAGCTTCCAGTGAGCTGTATCTGTGCCCTATCGCTGAAACAATTCTGAAACTAAGTGCTGTCAATCAAAATCTGTCTAGAATTGGCATGAAACAGCCTTACCACAATTACTTTGCAATAAAGTGCTTCCAGAGACCAGAGTGGCTAGTTCTGACACGTGCAGTGAGTTCAGAAGCAGCATCCATACATTCATGAGAGATTCAAAATGGCTTCCTGCAGATCCAGATGAAAGGGGCAGAGATGGGGAGATTGAATTTCCCTCCCAATTACAGCTGTGTGGCCTCTTCGATCAGCCGTGCAGAAACATTTAATTACCAAAACCAATTACCCTAGTGGCAAATATATCACGGAGACAAACGCAGAGACTCACACAGGAGGGCTGGAGGATGATGTGTGTACGGAACGGGTGAGGCTGTGCGTGTGTTTACTTATTATAAGATCCAGTGTTGTGTTAAAGAGTTAGTTTCATTTCTCATTCATCTCAGCATGAACTCTGCGTTTGAAGTCTACAAAGCAAATCGTTCTCTCCTCTCAGCAGCATTGTTAAAACAATATTCTTTTAAATATGTAACAATTGGTGGATATAAAATAAAAAAATAATAGTTGCAGACACTTTTTTCATTGTAATAATTACCATTATTTTTAAGCTAAATATAAAACAATGTACTATTATACTATATGATATAGTTTTATACTATATCAAATTCGAATTTGAAAGACAAAACCACAAAATCAGTCAACAACATGATAACATTAATTCAGCTGTTTAATATTTACAAATCAAATAGCAGATTGAGATCTTATTATTATTTTCATTTCATAAGTGACGACTGAAAATGTGTTGCTTTTTAATTCTGTTTGTTCATTGTTTGAATTTGCAACATACTTGATCTTAGGTCAAACATTAAACTCGTCAATAAAACATTATTTTAGTAAAACATCTTACTTTGACCATAAAAACAAATTGATAGGTTTGGGGGTATTTAGACAAAGTATCTCATTTTTATTAATAAATTATCTAATAGTATGCTATTTGGAAGATTCTGTGGACGAAGTCTTAGGTTTAGCAGCATCACAAACAGATATCTGAGAAAGGCTTGTTTTAGACTGTATTAAAATGAGTAATGATCGACAAAAAACTGCTTGATTCAATCTGACCATTTTTTTGTTGTGTAGCGACACTAATAAGATTAATATAAGTGAAAACACATGGCACACATGGAAAACACAAGATTTACTTATTTTTATACATGTTGTTCATGTTCATATGTGAAAGTACTGAAAATATTATCTTAAAATACAAAATTTAAAATTGTATACAAAATAAAATAGTTTAATTATTATTAAAATATAGTTATCATAAGAATATTAAGTCATATTTTATTTAGTTCCCCCCGTGTGACAAAGAATTTGCTACAATTAAAAAAAAACTGTTTAAGATAGAAATAAAACATTGACAATTTAATATATTGTTTATCATATTATTATTAATAAATTGAACAAATTAATAAACAGACAAATTTACTTAAAAGACAAAAATATAAGATGTTGAAATGTATGATACAGTTCATAAGCTTTTATTTTAAGTATTCTTGTAATAGTGAGTGAAAAATATTGATTTTTTTTTTTATAAATGATATTTTGTGAACTATTTAAACATGTGAGAAAATAAACAGCTGCAAAAACCTGTAGCAAAAACTAAAGGCTTCATAATGCTTTAGTCAACATTATGAAGTTGAAAGTAGTATTATAGAAAATATATGTATTGGGAAAGCTTGGCCCCAACATAATCTAAATCAAAAATAAAAACACATAAAAAAAAATAACCAGTAAATATTAAAGAGTTAGGTACAAACAAAAAACAACCCCTTATTAGATGAATTAGGAATGCAAATACCACAGCTTCAGAATAAAGATTCAGTGAACTGAACATGAAAGAAAATTACATTTAGGATTTATTGATTGTCTCTCCAGTCTGATCCTTTTCTCTTTCTCTGACCCCTTCTCTTCTGCCAATACTGTTTTTCACCTCATCTTCCTGTCCATCCCTGGGGCAGACAGGTGGGAGAGCAGCTTGCTTTTTCTCTGTTCATTTTGTACGTCTCCTCTCACTTGCTCTTGCTGTACTTTTGTCTCATCCTATCTCACCCAGATTCGATGTCAGGTGTCACTTTCAGTGTTTAAAAAGTATCCTCTCCCTTTTCAATCCTTTTTTTTCACCTGGAGGGGATTAAGTCATGTTTTCTGCTCTTCCCACACAGACACCTTTCAAAAAAACTCTTTCACTCTCATTGAAGCCAGATAAAATATGCAACATTCCAGCCGCAGCAGAAGCAGAAAGGGTGTGTGAAAGCAAGCTATCTGCAGTGGTCATGCGTGGGCAGCTGTGGGGACCGCTGGCGGGCTTGACACTAGTCACTTTCATCATAAAAGAGAACAAAAGGCTTTTCTGATCTTTTGCAAGTTTTTTTGAGTAGAAAGACAAATAACTTAGGGAGACACACATCTAACATTGCACATTAACACGGTCATTGGCTTGATTGCATGTTCATTTAGGGACAACTTTGCGGTGAGTGATCAAGCCAAAAAGGTTTAAAAAATCCTCCCGACCATTAACTCACCTCATGCTTGCCTTTCATTCTACAGATTCTGATGTCATTTTTGTTGGATTCCCACGTTCTCTTCTGTGGAGAAAGAAAAATCAGTAATGAATAATGTACAATTCATTTCCAATATCTGCTTGGGTGTATGTTCTAGTCTCACCTTGCTGTAAAACATTTCTTCTCCCACTACGTTATCCAGCTCCACCCGAAAGAGGTCATCTCTAGAACGTTCACCAAAAATAGAGAGATAGAGATATAAATATACTGAATCGGAAACATGCAAGACAATTTATAAACTTCTTCTTTATTAATAAAATATGTACAGATTCCAAAAGGGTTGTTTATAGGAAACACACACATTGAGTATTTTACTAGTTCACTTTAACTTATAATTGGCTGGGTATCACAAGCGATGTGATGAGTAATAAGAAGCGTACTAGGTGAGCTTTCTTATTAAGAGGTCTAGAAGCAGGAAGCAGGGATGGGAGGTGGGATAGCTTGCTCAAATATTGATGATTGTCTGTTAAGTTGTACTTGACTAGTAACCAGCCTAAGTGGAAATACCTGTTTGGTGACCAAATATAAGACAAGCTACTCCTGAACTTGATGTTAATTGATTACATAGTCTCATTTATTGACAGCACCAAATGCCTGTAGTAAGCTTACAGTAAATTTTTCTAAAGCTAGAGTAAACCAATGGAGTAATATCACTAAAGCAATCATACTAAATCTATCAAAACTGTTACAACTTTTTAAGTATTTTGTGATTAATCGCTTTTTAGAAGGTCATGCGATTAATGGATTTTTTAAATTGATCAACAGCTCTAATATGACTTCAACAAACTGAATGGAAGGATATACCAAATAAAACTAAAAAAGACAAACTAATCTAAGAAAAATATTACATTACTACATATAAAAACTACATACTACCTAAAGCAGAACATGACAATAACCCTTTATCTCCACTAAACTATCATTTATATTACTTTGTATTTTTATGCGTTTATATTTATTTTTAGCTTACATCTTTATATTTATTTTTATTTTATGCATAAAAATTGTTTGTTTATAAATCTGATGAATTTGATTAGATTGAGCATTTATGTAGGAGCCATAACTTTAATGTAGTTTAATTATAATTTTGTAAATAAGTATAACAATGTCATATTATTTAATCACATGGTCATGGGTGAAATCAAACACAAACACGCACACCCACACAGGTGGTAGTCTGGAAGAAGTCGGTTGGCAGCCATAATTTTTATTGAACACAACTTTTACGCAAATCACACACAAACTCTAAAAACGATACAAAGCAACTCAGTAGAAGCATTGTTAATATACTGGATTCCATGTTTTTTTTCCTAAAAACACAAATGCAATGTATTTTCTCAGCCAATACTCCCTGCAAGCAGGTCACACATATTATAACTGTATGTGTGACAAATTTTATATGCAGCCAACACAAGTTCTGAAGAATCTAAAACAGGAGGATACTGGAAGTCGTTACAATACAGAGTGATTTAACAAGAATACCACAACTTTGAAAATCCAGAATTCTGTAAAGAAGAAAAGGAGAGCTAAGCTCTTTCTGACATCTATTTAAGAAAGCTCTGAAGTTTGTTAAGTACTTTTTACATTGATTAAATACCCAAGATTCCATCATATTTCTTGGATTAAATACAGGTTTTCAAAGTTGTAATATTCTGTTTGAATCACCCTGTATTTTAGTTAAATAACTTCAAAAAGAAAGACACCAGGAATAAATGACAGTTGCTGCTTTTTTAGAGCTATTGTTCCAAATATCATAAGTTTACTTAAAAAATCATAAAAAAAAACTAAACCCTAAATTTCCCACAGTGAAGCATCAAACTTTTAAAATCTATAACATGCTAACTTTCCTTTCTTGCCCCTACATGAATTCTCCCAGATCTCTTTTCTCGGTGCAAACACAGAGCTAAACGACTCCCCGCAGCTCCTTCTATATAATCACGGTGCCTCACCATGATAGGCCTGATTTCCCTTTCATAATTCATAACTTACCCCCACACTGCATGCAAGTTGCATGTGGCCCATCATCTTGAAAACAGCATCCAACAGTTTCTGCAAGCACTCTAATTGTCTTTCCATAACCTTGCAGAGTCTATCAAAACCTCTATGAACCTTATCTCTTTTAATCAGGGTCTGTTTGGTGTTATACAGAACTATGGTGGTGCCGGAATATTGATCAGGGGCGAGAGGTGGGTGCTGTTTGTAAGCAAGCCAAAGAATTTCTCTCCCCTTCTCTGTTTATCAGAATTGTTGTAATATCTGCAAGCTCACTGACAAGTCTGTGTTATTGCTGTACTATTGATTTGATCTCTCATGGCCTTCAATCTGTATCAAGGCTCTATGGACAAATCAACAAAACTGAGGCCTCTTTGGGTGAGTGTGTGTACAATATGTGCCGTCTTGAAGTGTCTGAGCTATAAATTATTCAAATCCTCTCTGTGTGGTTTGTTAAAATGAATCCCCTTTGGCCGTTCCCTCTCAGTGCAGGGTGGCCCCTAAGTGCCCTGTTTAAAATGATCATATACACTTACACTGTGCTTGGCTCCTTTAGAGAGCAAAACTCAGCAGAGATCGTCACTTAGCAATAATCCAAAGCAAGAGGTCTGTTTGGAGTTCCACTGATATATAAACAACAATGATAATAGATAGACTAGGTTCCCAAATGACAAGATGTTTTGGATAAGGCCGTTGGGAAGAACTAAAAAGAAAACGGCCTATAAAAGCTTTTCTTTATCACTCCCTTAGTCTGGATCTTCTGCTCACTGTCTGTTTCTTTGCCCTTTACACAGACTTTTTAAATATTCTCTCAAAAATAACTTGTCTTGGTAAACATGTCATTGCAATGAAAAAGTAGGTTTCCGTTGCATTACTTTATTTTCATTCTAAGAATAAGCCAAGGAATTTAGAAAGATGTTGCAGCAAAAAGATTGATCCGTTAGTCCATGCAATGCATCTTTCAATCAACCATATTAAGCATCCTTCCATCTGTCATCGATCCATACACCAAGCAAGCATATGCACCATCGACCAATCAGATTCTCCATTTATCTGTCATTATTTGATCCACAAATGTATAAATGTGGGAATCTGTTTATACTTTTATCTATTGATTGACTTAACTGTCCCTTTATTGAGGGAAAATGTTTTTGACCCTTTTACTGTATTAAGAAAAAACATCAGTCAATAAATGTTACCTTAGATTTGTTTCAGTAGTTTCATAGCATTTCTTTATTAGGGTGATGAGAGAACTTAAAATTAGGGTTAAAAATCACATGGGAGCAATACTCTTTTTGGCTGATACAGAAGGTATAGAATATCAAAACTTTATGAATCAAATATAGCAATCTCAATCAAAAAACATTGACCAAGGGTGTTGATGTGATTTTTTTCAGCTCCAAAGTTGGAAAGTTTTAACATTGGAGTAAGCTTACTTCTGACCCCAGTGGCCAGGAGAGGTACTAAAGTTATGTGTGCTTAATGGGTGCTTTACTCTGCTTTTCTTTTCTGTCACTTTAGGGCCTGAAACTGATGTTATTGTGTTGAAGTTGAACATACGATTTTATCCATATATCTGTCTATTAATTGTTCTTTATGCGCCACAGGAAGTAAAACAAGTCTGCATTGTTTGATTAAAATGCATTGTTTGATTTTCAAAAATGCATCATATAAATACACTTTTTAACTTTGGCCACAATAATATACTTATTAGCTAATAAAGAAAACTTTCACTTTGTCATTTATTTACCAACAGATGGTACGGGAGCCATCTTATCATGCAGCCAGTCTGATGAGTTTAACTTACAGGAAAGTTGGAAACATTTAAAAAATCCCGAAGTCATGGTTTGTTCAATTTCTATTATGAGAAGCTGAGATAGGCTTTGACGGTGTAACAAATTGCATATTGTCTCTCCCTAATGTAAGTCGCTTTGGATAAAAGCATCTGCCAAATGCATAAATATAAATGTAAATGATTGGTCAAACTTACCCAAATTTCGGTAGTAGCGAGTGTCAATTTTATTTTTCTTCCAAGAAACAAAGTGGAGACGTACGACATTGCATATCCATAGTGTGTATTAGATTCCGTGTGACATTAGATTCCATAGCTGCGCTGGACTCGTTTCAGACCACGAAAATGGTACCACCACATATGACGCTATGCAAATTGACATGAGATTGGTAGTTTTTTACTGTATGTCAGTCAAAAAACTTAATGGGCTGGTCAAACAAGCAAAAAAAAAAAACAGCGAGAATACCTTGCAGCTAACACATAACATCAACAGATATCTTTGAAACAGATCTTCAGAACATTGCTTCGGTTCTTTAACCTTTACTAGCAAGCAATCTTTCTGTCTATATTACAAATCAAATGTTGATATTGCAAACCAATGCATTACCATTTTCTTCAGTAAAATTGAGAATATATTTCAGATCATATCCTCTGTGAGTATCTTTTTAGCATTATTTGATTCCATCTTTCTTCCTCTACATGGTCTGAATGACTGAGTGCCTTTGGCAACCTCTCTGGTGTTATTACGTTACACCACATTTACTGTATGCATTTGTAAAGCCACAAAGAGACTTGCAATGAATTTATTGCATATTTTATCAGCTCATGCAGGAATGTTGATGAATGTGTTAAGCGGCATTGTATGTATGATGGCCTCAATGGGAGTTAAGAATTTATGACTATATGAACACACAGAAAATTGTCCTGAGAGACTCAAAATGCCACAGGGGGTCTGCCTACATTTAAAACCACCCCTCATAAATGAGCTGCCTAAAAGAAAAGGTAAATCTGTCTCCAAATGTTTTTCCTGTGCTTTGACAGCAGTCGAATGCTTCATTTCTCTGCACTGGTGCAGGTCATTCATTAGTCAGATGGTGTTTTTCATGACCTCGGAGGTCAGCCTGGAGCCAGTCCCGCACCGATAGTGACAGTTTTGAGCATGGAATGTGTTGAGTTTCACTCCTGAGTCTAATTGAAAGACTCGACCTCGTGAAGAGGTCAAAAACTACATGGTGGCTGAGGCTTGATTTAATGTGACTTAACCCGGTCGCCGCTGGCAATCCAGGCTGGACTACTCTAGATGCTTGCGAAGTTAATTATTAGCATAGATGACAAAAGAACACCTCATTAATCTTGTGGGTGTATTTATTTATGACTTTTGCTTGACAATTATGTCTGGGGCTAGCTTGTGCTCTCACTCTTCTAGAAGTCCAAGTACTAGAGTCCCCTCATCCCTGACCAAGTGTTGGAAAAGTAATACGGTTGAGCTTCTTAAGGGCATGGACTTGAGGAGTTACAGTATGCTAACGCTAACAGGATTTAGCCGGCTTGCACCGCTTATCACACTTGAACACACCATTGCTGACTATATTCAGTCAGATCACGCAGCCTGTACTGTATAGTCGACTCACTTTCTCTCCTAAGCAGTATTACCTCTTTTTATTCACACAGTTCTGGTGTTGTTGAATGCTCCCTCTCTGGAGTCACGGGTTAAATAAATCTCTTTTTCCACCGAGGTCATTTTCTGTTGGCTTCAGTAAACACCTCCAGTTACTTCAGACTCTGGCAGATACATAAAGTTTGCTGACTGCACACAGCAGGGCTTGAATTTTATCGAATTACACAAGCCTCACTGGCACCACATTGGAAAGCATGTGTGCGTCTCTTGAGATTCTTCAAGTTAATGACCTTTGGCCTTTTTAATGAGAGAGAGTTGCCTGGTGTTCATGAAAAGATATATATATATATATATATATATATATATATATATATATACACAGCTAAACTATATATTTATTGATTTATTGTACTAGTTACCCACATATTTTATTATCTCCAAAACAAGGACCGAGAAAAGGGGCTTGATGTCTAATATTCAAAATAAAATGTGTATTGTTATAATGAAAAAAACTATTTGAACTCATTGGATGCTGATATTTATTTTTAGGTTTTGTTTGTAAAATGCTTGAGCTAGCAGGTCATTTCCCTTTCTGGGCTTCTATATATTTGGTAATTATATCCGCATGTGTTCAATTTTCCCTATAGACATGCTTGAGAATTTTGGGAAGACCGCTGCCAAATTTCTACAATATGCTTATTTTTTTAAAGAGGCAAACCTAATTAATTTTTATTTTTGTTTATTCAGTGCTAACTCAGATCATGTGAGGCAGGCAAAAAAAACCTGCAAGAATGAAAAACATCATTGACCTCCTGACCTCATCAAAGATCCAAACGTAAAAACCTACAGGTGTATAAACTTTCCATGAACAACCCTGGCAGTGTGACAGCCAGCATACTCCTCAAAGAGGAAATGTACCACTTTAACAATCAAAACGTCCTCGCTTTTTCTCAGTGGAAAGAAAAACATCTTGAAAAACATTTATTTCTGTCTAAAAATTAGGCAAAAGATTAAGTAAAACTACTCAAATCACCAGATAAACTTTAATTATGTGCAATGCGGAGATGTCAAAAGGTCAACTCTAAATTATTGCATATCACGCCTTTCAAATTTCATCAGGCTGATTGAGATCTGTCCAAGAAGTTATGTGCAAATCCTGTGCAGAAAGATGCCATTTGTAAAAAAAAAAAAAAAAAACTGAATTGAACACAAAGTTGCTCCTGACAAGCAAATGGAGTCAGATTGGCAGTTTTTGATGAAATATCCCTTTGAACAGCTTTTGAAAGTGGTTTAATTGGCACCTACAAGAGGCAGCAATGCAGACTCTTGATCTAAAATGAGATTGTTTTTGAGTGTGACAATTTATTTAAACATGCGGCTCAGCGCGGGTAATTACAGATGCTGAAGTAACAGTAATTACAGGGTACACACACATGCTTATCAGTGCTGTTTCACGCCCTACCTGGCTCCGATGTAGAGTGTACGGTTGACCTGCACGATCCGCTGTATGTGCAAGGGTTCCTGTCGAAGATTTGAGCGATGGGCTCGTCCCAGAAACACTGGATACCTTCTAACCACTGAGGAGAAAAGAAGTGAGAAGAGACAGTGAGTGATGAAGGAATGGGCTGACAGGGGGTTGTTTCTTCTCTTCATTGCTCTTAAGGGTGTGGGTGAAGTGATCCGTTAATGCGAGAGGGTCTCGATCACTCACGAGTCACACTTGAGATAAAATGTTGACAGTTCCTTGTGGTTGTTCTTCAGTGCTTTTGTAAGATGAAGTTTGCTTTTTACTGATATGGTGCCCAGGAGTGAATTATGTTACCATTTGTTTTAAATGAAATGTCTTTGATGTATCTTTGTTTGGATTAATAGGATCTGAATGTAAGTAGACATCAAGGAAAGATCAGGATTTTTTTTTTGAGATGGTCCAATATTTTACTTTTGCAAAATTTCCTAAAATATTCCAGGTTCTAAAAATTTTATTCTAAAACGATAAAAAAATCAAGGTAGGAAAAAACATTATTTTTCAAATATGTTGCCTTCTATTGTCGCACATCAATAACCATTTATGTATTGCAATATAGTTTTTTCTTGAATTAACTTAGTATTCATTAGTAGTATTCTTTAGTTACCATGCGGCCCACAGATGGAACCAGCTTCCAGAGGAGATCAAGGGTGCCAACACTTTAGTCACGTTTAAATCTAGGCTAAAAACTCACCTGTTTAGTTGCACTTTTGTCGACTGAGAACCAACGTCCGAAAATTATTTTACCTCTGCACTTCAGATCTTAATCTTTGTTTTATCCCATGTTTTTACATTTTCAGTTTTTAATCATTTGAATTTATATGACTTTTTTATGCTTGATTTTATTAGATGTACTTTCTTTTTACTCTTTATTTCTAATGTGAAGCACTTTGAATTACCCTGTGTACGAAATGTGCTGTGCAAATAAACTTGCCTTGCCTTCCCTAGTAGTCAAATTGTGTTAGTTGAAGTATTGAAGCATTTTGTGTATTTTTGTTGTAAGCAACAAGCATGTTCTTTTTTTAAATCTCATGCACTCCAAGGGACAGGAGCATCGACTTACTAGAATATAAGTGATCAGTGTGCAAAAACAGACCATTTCACTAGAGAAGAATTATATTTTGCTTATCGCTTGTAAAAACAAAGACATCTCTAGATGTAGATTAGATATCGTAAGTTTCAGAATTCTGTGAAATGTTTGATTCTGGAATGTTTGGGTAAAGAATAATTAGCTCGGACATCCTATCTGTCAATTATTTTTGAAACATGCTGAATTTGGTAACTTCTTCAATTCTCATTGTTTACGAACACTCATTGCTGATGAGACTACAGACAAATGCACGGCAGTTCACTTGACCACAAGTATATACTGTAACATCATAAGTGTTTGCACATCATAAGTGTTTGACATACTGTAGATTTGACCAGAAATGACACTTCAAAAGTTGATTACACAAAAGTGTTGTTTTGACAGAAAAGGTACAGCTCTCCATCTATGTAAACAAAAGTGAAAGTGTTTGTATGAACTTGTTCCTATTTGGATAAAAAAAACCTTCAAGCGCAAGCAAGCAAGAGTTCACAAGTGTTGTGAGATAAAGGAAATGTCTTTTGTAAGAAATGCAAAAGTTTTAGCTTCATAGAAAACGAACGGAGTCAGATCACATGTTTTTGTCTTACTGACTCTAAATATGAATAAATATATCAAAGAAATATATGAGTTAAAATAAAAAAAATAAACTAGTATTTTTTATTTCATTAGTCTTTACATGTTTCTGTTTATGTGTTTTATTAATAAATCAAAATTGTACAATTTAGATTTTTTTTTAATTATACATTATGTCAGAAATATTATTATGTGCAATTATAAATAAAACTCCTTTCCCAGTCTTAAAACCCCCTTGTTTTTCTCATCTTTCAGACCAGTGAGAGTTAAACCAGTGCATGGGATCAATAATAATGATCAATCACTTGCCAACTCTACATTAAAAAGTGAAAGCTGAGAGCCTGACACCAATGATGGCTGGGCTGCCAGTGAAACTGAGATGTTTTTACCTTCAGATGGGACGTAGTTCAGAGGTCCTGGTTCCTCAGGGAAGACCGCACACACCAAACGCAGAAACCAGAAGAGCCCGATGAAAGTTTTAGCCATGGACCTCATGGCAGCAGCGCTCCGGCACTATGAAACAACAGGCAAAAAAGAGCCAGGTGAGGATCTAGTTACGCACATCACTCGCCTTGTGAATAAAAGGCCTCTGATGGCTTCCATACCATCTTCATCATCCAGAGATTAACATCAGCAATTAAGTCATCGACCAATAGAATTTGTTTCCGTCTGCCCTGATGGCTGATTCTATGTGTCACAGAACTGTCATCAAAGACACAAGGAATGAGCTTCTTGGATTTCTAACAAAGGGTGCTTCAGACAGAGCAAGAAATGGGGAGGGATGGGGCCAAAGAAGGCTCTGTTTAAAACCCAGAGCTCCATGCTGTCTATACAGGATTAAGCAACACTCAAACTAAAGTGATCTAAATCATTGAACCGGGTATGGATAATTGTGAAAGAAAATCCAAAGCTAACAATTACATTTTGCCACATATTTACTTAAAATCAAGTATTCCATACAAAGCATTAAGCGAAATGCCTTTACAAAAAAATAAATTTTAAAATACTGTTCAATCACACAGACATAAGAACCCTGTGTGAAGTACAATCTGCAGCTTTCAAGGGATTATCAAATAAATACAACACGTATAAGTTTAAACCAATGATATGAATAAGTTGTGTAGTAACAGTAAACAGTGTGTAGAGCATTTGAGCTGATCAGATTCTTAGTCATGGGGACAGGACAAGATTAAAACACCCGATAGCTTCCTTCGAAAATTACAAATTTTATAGTGCAATATAAAAAGCTAAGCAACTACATAAAACTATAAGACAATATATTTTCATATTTTCTGCTTTCTGACTATTTAAACTCCCCAAATTGTGCTGTTTCTAAGTAAGCACATTATTTTAAAGTCTGAAGTACAAAGCGAGGTTTTTGAGCATCTTTTCATTCCACGTTGTTTCCTAGCAACAAGGGCAAAACCTGCCACTCTTGTGAAGCAATCATAACATAATTCCAACAAAAACACTGTGTCAACACATTCCATTTGGGCAGGAGGAGAGGTGAACAGCCAAAAGAGCGAGGTATCAGTACAACTTGAAAAACCACCCTCACTGTAGGTTAATCTACTTGATTCATGCAGATTAATTTTTTGGTCTCTTTATGAACTAATCTCATCTCTTTTGATGTTTCAGAGATGAAGAGTCAAAAACCTTTCAATAAAACATTTTGAAGTCGTGTTGTGGATGTGGATTAACATGCACATGAGTCAACCATGACAGCATTTTAAACCTTCAAATACAAGAAAAGTAGTTTATCTACATCCACCATCAGGAACTCAATTGGCTGTCTATGATTCTGATTTGGCATTTACTGTATGCAACTTAAAATGCTTTTAGCCAAAGTGAGTTTTGCTGCACTGAATGTCTGTTTTTTTTTCACCAATTCATGAATTCTTTAGCATTTGAACCAATGACCCTGGCATTCATCGTGTTTAAGCTTTAAGAAGCAATAGCTAGTTTTCTCATGAGACTTATGAACAGACAGTCAGCCAGAGGGCCATGCCTGAGCGAAATGAGGCTCAGAAAAAACTTGAATAAAAAAATATCTAATCTACTGAAGTGTGCACTGTAGTGTGTATTTGTACTTGAGAAACGTCCTTAAAGACGAGATGGTTTTTTGAACTGAATCCCTTAAAATAGTCTGGCCTTGTTGTAGTTTTTACCTCTATGAAAAATGCAGCAAAGATGCGGTGGAACCAAAATGTCATCCAAATTACAGGGCATTAAAATGTGTGTGAAAATTACTCCTCCACTTATGAGGGGTGCAAAGAGGCTCTAGAATGGTCAAAGTAGTGTTTTTCCGTATGACGTCTTACTAAATTCTTTGAAAAGCATTTCTTTGGAATTAAAAAGTATGATATGTATGATTGCACACATCATTTACTTGAAAAGCACCAGTGCCATTATAATAATAGCTCAAAAACATACATGAAATTGAAGGTAGTGAGTAAGCTGAATGGTGCAATTGTCCATGAAGAACGATTTGAGACTCTGTGGGGTTCCAAACATGTATGACATTTCTTCTTTTAAACACTTTCAAGCTTTCAAAAAAATCTTTCTCAGTGGGGTTCAATAGTTAAACCTAAACATTTAGACTGCTGGAGATAAAAAAAAAATTGTTGGCCTGATATATTTACCCATCCAAGCTTTGAGTCACACATAAAAAGAAAAATACCAGAAAGCGATTTCTGTGCAATACCAGAAAAGCAGACTTTATGAAAAATCACACAAGCCTTTCATACCTTGAACATCTCATACAACGCATTGCTGTTTTTGTTCAAAAGAATGGTTGAAAACCTGAGAAATTTCATGCCAAGTTACTGTGCCTTTCAGAAAAAATGCACACAGCGGTCAATGGTCACAAAAGCATGAAGCTCAACACCAGCAGCTACTTCTCAGCTCGGGTGTTAACAAGCAGAGAAAATGTGCTTTCAAACTTTAGTGGAAATGTTTTTTTGTTGCAGTCCCAGTGCAAACATAAACAAATCAGTTCCGGTCATTTCTTTCATGGCTGTGGTGTTTAAGCGGCATGCACTAGTATTAAAATCAGACTCAGCCTCTATTTCTTTATTCAAAAAAGCCTTCCTCATTTTCCTGTGGTTAAGCGCCAATTGAGTTACACAATGCAAACCAGCTAGCTCTCATCCGTCAAATCATGGCCTTGCTGTCCAAAACACACTCATGTACATGAACACACATACAACTGCTTCCATTGTGGCTCTACTCTATGGTGAAACGGCTTGTGACCGTTTATCAGGGCTATCTATCCTTCCAGGACATTTCTAGAATTCCTCTCATTGATGTCTGAACAAGGCCACCCCACACACTAATAGCTCAGCAGCCAATGCTGCAAATGATTCCTGACAATAGCCTCACACGGAAAGCAGGAACAGAGAAGAGAACGAGGGCAAATATGGGAACGAAGGCAGATGCAATAAGATAGCTCACTTTGGAAGATGCTGCCCTATGATGTTATCAGTAAATCTATTGTCTTGCTATAATTAATCATTTACAAGTATGAGCTGGACCTCACGTACTGCATTAGCACAATTAGAACACTAAGATACTGGGTTTCAGGGCTCAAGCTATACAGAAGCAACGCGATGTAAATACATGCTTAGAATTACATCATCTCATTTAATTATGGTAAATGTTCCGGCTCAGTCATGAGAATATTCATTATATTAAAATGCAATGCTACTCTAATAGAATAAGAGATATTTCATTTTTACTTTGTAATTCTCAATTAATCGGAACTAATGAAAAAATCTTGGAATTGAAAAGACTCTTAAATGTGATTAAGTCTGTAAAAGACTCTACAACTAGCTACTTTTGCCTGCGGTTTGCATCTCATGACTAAAGAAAAAGTGGCTTATACATTCACAGATGTACCCTGAACTTCACGCATTGTTTCAAAAACACATCTGTCAAATAGTGTAGGTCTGCTATGAGCAGTTTTTCCCCATGTTCCTTTTAAATTACAAAAAAACGAATTTTGTTGTCTTGGGTTGGTTCAAAAGTACAAATAAAGCAATTAAAAAGATGCCTCAGCTTCATTTAAGAGCTGAATGTGGAGAGTAGGTTTCTCCTCTCTGCATGTGTTTACAGAACATCACTGATACTGTATGCATATCTGTCAGTGCATGCGCTGTCCATGTCTTGCACTCTGACTCTCAACAGCAGTTGTTGGCTTGTGAATTTTTAAAAAGCAAGTGTCAGAGGCAGGAAGCTGTGTTTAAACAAAGCTTTTCCCATCATGTCTCTGGTGTACCTTTGATGCACATTCTTGATTTTACCTCAAAGAAAAAATGCAGAAATGCACAAACTAAAAAAGTCAGTTTTAGCTGGAAAAAGTCTGTGGTGGACTATTCAGAACTATTCAGGAACTGGACTTGCAATCAAATTTATGTATTGCAGCAATAAATTGCGGATTTTCACAATTTTGTGAACAATAAATAAATACAATTTGGCTGTGAAGATTGCTAAACTGACACTGTTATAGAGCTAAAAAAAACTGTTTTACTTGATTTCATGTCACTTCCAATAATGGTAAAAGTTGCACTTTGCTTATTAGCATACATTTTCAACATCTACAGATTAATGCAAAAAAAAAAAAAAGAATGACATTTTCTACAATGTCACAACACAAACGTGGGAGCAGACACTGTAACCATAGCAACAGATCTGGGATCATTGGTTACTCAAAAGCTGATATCAAGTAGATTACAACATAAACATGGGCTTCTGTGAATAAAGTCCCTGTCAGAATTGATGGGCTGGGATTTGTTAACCGAGGTATTGTTAATTTTCTAAAATCTAATTAATTTTGAAAAACTATTTACGTTGTTATGAACTATTTTTTAGTGTTTTTGGTGTCAAATTTATATTAGGTGTCCTCAAAGAAAATCAAAACGTTTCAGCTCTTTGGACAGACATGTGGCTCATAGGTGCTTTAATCTCCCCTAAAATGCTAAAAAATCCATCCAAGGGTGTTATTTTAAATAACAATAAATGCTTTATACCCTCTGAGATCGAGCCGGTGTGAATGTCACTGTAAATGACGCCAAATACTGTAAGCCTCCCATTAATTACCATACACTCCATCCCTTCAACTGTTGTAAGCTCAATAGGTCTGCAACATTTTGAGATATAAAGAAATACACAACTCTGCTCATTTACTCCAATCAAAGGAACCTTTCATGACTGAATTTATGGAGGAAATGCACCTGCAGATCAACCAAAAAGTTTACTCAAGCTACTTTTCTTCAGGCTGTTTTTGAACGAGGGTAAGAACAAACCAGGATTTGCAATGAAGATTCGAGTCTAAAACTTGGATCTGTACAACCTCTATATGACCCAACTGAAGAACATGTAAGTGCATTATTTTAAATAACCATAAATGTCTACTTAAATGATTTCATAGTAGCAATTCGAATAACTTTGACAAACTATTTGATGCCAATACTATTCAAAACTCTTACATGAGATTGTGTTGCCCATCTTTCTACCTGAAAAAAAAGTTGGATTATTTAACTTTGCATCATTAGTATTATTATTATTATATTGGTCTCACATGCTTACCCCTTTACTTGCATTGAAAAAACAGCAAAACACGCATGGATGAGAGTGTTCATTTGGCACAGTGTTCAAAACTGGCTTGTTTTTGTCGAAAGAGGTTGTGTTGAGGTAAAAATTAAGTTTTTTTAGAAAACCATTCAGAAATATAAACTTAAAATGTTACGAACCTTGCATATATACCATAAAGAACCAAATTAACTTGTATTAAATTGGCATCTGATGTCTCCTTTAAACACTGAACATGTGTAGCTGTTTTCAAATTTGACCTTTGGAGACCTTTAAACAATGCAGTGCAGAAACAATCTTATCTGAAAAGTCTATTTATAGGAAACAGAGGTATTCTCACAATGAAACAATTGGTTAAACCAAAGTCGATAACCAACAACAGGATTGCCAAGCCTCCAGTGTCCAAGCTTCCCATCAATGTAATTACAAACGCTTGAGAAGCTAATTATCTGAATGAGGTCATTAAGATATCATGGGAGACGCATGGATGGGGTGGCAATATCTCCGACCGGCCATTGAGAAGCTGTTACTTAAGATAACAAATCACTTAGCTAATCGATGATAGCTTGGTAAAGTACGCTTCATAATGAACTCTGATCTACTGCCAATAGTCTGAGGAATGAACGCCCAGCCGAGACCAGGGAACAAACACAGACCTGGAGCAAAATGAGCTGCATGCGTATCGACAAGTATTATGCTGAGCTAACATCAAATGGCATTAAAGTTGGTTCAAATTCAAATGGTTTCTTTGAGAATATGGTTTCTTCTAACTCTATCCACAGCTCTTAAAATGGAATAATGCAGCTATGATATGTATTCTGAGACAAGAAAGAAGCTGACTTCATTGTGATGAAAGTGAAATAAACCAAAGACAAGATTTGATGAGAAAATGGCCCCAAATACAGATAAGAATGGAATATGAGAGCTAAAGATCAAAGACAACTGAAATGACAATATGCTATTATCTTCAGATTATAATTCACAATTAATACATGATATATTTAAAGCCCTATACACAGAGAGACTTGATTATGCAGACACGACCAACAGATCATTTGCTATGTGAAATTGCTTCGCACTCTGGCCTTGACCTCTCATGAAACCCACTTTGTGACCTTGTCTTATCAGATTTGCCTTAAAGGGACCAGGATGAGCAGCCTGCTGGACTAGCACATAATCTATATCAGTTTTTTTTATCAATATCTTTCATTTTCTATGATTTACTGTATTTTAAAAGTGTTTGTATACAGGTTGCAATAGGAATCTTAGTAGATAGTAAATAGTAGGTTGCAACAGTTAAATCTTAGTGTGCAAATCAACAAAGTCCTGCATTGTGAAACATTTTTCATTCTATTCTTGTATTTCAGAACTGTATAGTATGAAGTAGAAACAACATCAAAAGGGTAAATTTCAACACCATAAAGTAAGATAAGAATGAGACATATGTACCTAAGCATAACTAAATAATGAATTGAAAAATCCACCAAAACAGAGGAACAATCACACTGACACAGAAAAAGAAACACAAAGACAAAGATTTGTTTTGAAAATGTACGAAGAGGCCAAAAAAAGTGTCTGTATTGCTTTCAAAAGAGGTAAACCAGAAGGACCTCTATTTTCCTAAGCATACTTTAAAATCCTGCTTCAGTGACCCCAGGGTTAACCTCTGATCTGCGACCCCAGGGGAGAGAGCCAAGCCAACCAAAACCATATCAGAGACTGTCTGGACTGCTGTTGAGTATTTACTGCCCTCTGTCCCTGGATAGCATGACATCTAATTCACTCTCATTCTGCCACAACTGGTTTAATAGCTTGTTTTCCAGACACAGTTAAAGTCTTCTAGCCATTTATCAGGGCAGTTAAAAGCCCCCCTGTGACTGATTTTAGCATGGAGGTAGAAACATGAAATTGAAGATCTACTTAATGGTCTCTACACTGCACAGGATTAATCTCACAATATAGAAACATAGAGCATCATTCCATGTTTCCAGACAGTAAAGAGACACAGTCCAGCTACACAGGTCTGAAAGCCTAATGCAGATTCTGATTTGATGGAGTGTGAGGTCAAGCTGAAGCAGGACAACGTCAGAATTAGAAAAGAGAAAAAACTTCAGACATGAGAAAAAGTTAGATTCAGGAGGAAGTCAGACTGGCTTTTGACACACACACACACGCATGCACGCACACATGCACGCACACATGCACGCACACATGCACGCACACACTTAAGAAGAAGGGTAAACCATACACAGATGCTGCATAGTGAAAGTATACGTAAGCTTAAAGCTTAATGAACCAATGATGCTTAGATAAACAGCTGAGCGGACTGGATTTCTTTAGGGAGGACTTCAATCCAAGAATAATGGAATCTTCTTTCAGCATTAAACCGCAGGTTTCATCAGAGAAACTGAAACAATTAGCATTTGCTAGGTATTTAGCAGAAAATGATGCAAAATAAAGTAAACTGTGATGGCTGAGCTCCAGTTATTCCCAACTTAATCTTATTACAACCTTTAGTTTTGATGTAACCATTACAAATGTATGTAATGTACTGGCGTATTGGTATGAGGGGTTTCATTTTATTATTGAATTAAATTTAAGTTAGATTGTCAAAGTTTTTTTTAAGAATAGGTGAGATTTAGTAAAGAGAGCAGACCTGGCAAATGACCATAGTCCAACCATTTCGATCCACTGAAAGGAAATACTTTTTAAATGCCTCCGTTCCAATCTAAGACTTGATTTGTTGCACTTTCCAAGTTCTACACTGACAATGTTTGGCTAAAGTCAAGACTCAATAGAGACCTGTTAGAGAATGCTATGAGCAAGAAGTTTTAATAATTATCTTTACTTGTGGATGTTTTTTCCATGGTATAAAAAAAGCTTTCCCCACATTTTTTAAGTAGCTATTAGTTCACTAAAACAACAGCCATGCTTTTGAAAATTTTTTTAAAGATTTTTTTTAAAACTTTAAAACATGAAATAAAATGTATATATTTTCACTTGACTCTTGGCTTTGCATGTGACAATAAATATATAACTAAATACGCCAAATATTTATACTTAAATACCAGATATAATAATAAGTACTTTGTATATATTATTAAAAAAACAGTGAATATAAAAATATAAAGTTCTAACAGGTCCCGTGTCTTAATTTACCCCCATGAAAGTAAAAAAGGACTAAAGATCATCATAAACACATCAGAAACAGTTCAACAGACTGTGGCGAGGTCAACCAGGCTGAAGTCCTCATGCACAGTAAATCACTTGCAACAGGCCGACAGCAAACAAGTCTGCATCGTTAAAATTTAGAAAAAAAATCTGCTGAAAGATTAAAGCTACCCCATCCATCCTCTCTACCACCATATAAAAACAAGCCCTGCCAAAACAGGGAGGCGATAATCCACTGCACAGTCATAAATAAAATGAAAAGTTGAGGCTAATGACTAAGAGGACTTGCAAAGAGCACAAAGTTTTCAAGTTGATGAGCTTTACTCGTCTGAGTCTCCCACAGGGCTCTGCATTACCTAACAAAAACACCCTGAAGATCCGTAATATCTCATCCGTGCTCGTCACAAGCTGTCAGAGTTGAATTTTTTATTTATTAGCGTTATTTTGAAGGATTGGTGAGAGGAGGAGAATCTAGGATGAAAGCACTAGGGAAGATTACTGAGAGCAACAACATCACAAATATGAAGAACTGCTCATGTGCATGTGTGTGTGGGTCTGTGTGTCACGCTCGTCATGCAAAATTAACATCTTAAGGGATGATGAATGCTGCAGTCGAGTGGCACGACTGAGCTGCTACACATAAATAAATAGAAAAACAATAAACAGCTCCTTTTCTAGCATCTGGTTCAGCTGAGCATCCTATAAATAACTTTTATATTAATTACGTTTCAGATTTGTGCCTTTCATTCATTTTCAACATGATCATAAGCCAAAAAATTTTATTCTGTTGAAGTACAGTATAGGCTTTAGAGTTTTTGCTCTTTCAGTCAGCGATTAGATGCAAACGTAATCTTTAACGTTGTGCATAACTTTGGTGTTAAAGCGCTAATATGGAGCATGTTCCCTCATGCAAAAAAACTAGACTTGCAGATACAATTTCTAGATATTCCTATAGATTAGAATTGATAATGTGCATGGAAACACAGTCCTTAATTTGTCTTTACCCAATGTTCTTTGACAACAATGACTCGTCATGTACACATGGAGAGGAGAAAATGTCGAACAATGATGGCGCTTAGACAGTTCCAGTTTCCTGCTCTACACATCCTGGATGCTCTTTACATCCTGCAGGTTGCTTTTTTTATCACACACAAAAAAGTTCATTCATTGTGGCATCCATACCTGAATGTTTGCTTTAAACAAACAAAGAGTAACTTGTTTCACACTAAAATGAGTAAATCTGCTTTCATTCGTGCATTAAACTTTTGAGTTAAAATGAAATCTGTCAAAATGATTTTCTCTTACATTTTCCTTAACACAGACAATGTTAAAATAACCTTGTCTCTTGTTAGAGTATATTCCAATGTGTATATAGACATAACAATATTTATTTAGCAAAATCTGAAATTGAAATGCATTGAAAGCATATGCAGCTAGGTTTTATAGTGTACACACAATCAACTGGAAAACTCTGTTCCACAATATCTATATTTAAACCCCACAGTTCAAGTCTTTATTTGTAAAAATCAATATTTCCAATGAGTATTGAATATTCAGGCTCCATGAAATGCTAAACAGGATGATCTACAACAATGGTATTCTGCTAAGTCTGAGGAAACCATATTTCAAAAGTGAAAAAATGTAAATGGCTATGAGCCAAGCAAAGATTTTCAAGTGCTATTAAATCCAAACATAACTCATCTCTGTGTCAAAGTTCAACACTGAATTGTCTGGGAATGAGATCAACAACACAACACGGCACTTCTATCCTGAACGCAGCCGTCGTGTCTGGATAGAAAGATTTCCAGCTTGCATAGAAAAGTAAGAAAATATAGCTTTAACTAAAGTCCAATCCAAACCACGAAAAATAAACTTAACGGTGAAACACAACATTGAGCTTGATTGCCTCATTAAATAGACGTTGAGTAATTTAATTAAAACTCTTATTTAAATCCAAGACATAGAATACCGAAGCATGTGGGATAATTCTTATCTCTCTTCTGTACCAACACTGCTTCAGTCATTCTTTACAGCCAGCATACCGATTTGTGGACACATTTATTCAGTTCATCATTCCGCCATCTGCTCATCCTCTCATCCTCTTTCTCTCACTCTTGGCTTATTTGTTTGCACTCCTTCATTCCCCCCTCCTTCCCCCGGTCTCTTCTATTGCCCAAATTCTCTCCACAAACCAGCCACCTGCTCACCCAGTGTAGTCAGATAAATCTCCGACTCAACCCAAAGTGCCATACAGGTGTGTGTATGTGTTTTATGCACACTGTAGGATAATTTAGTGGAAAACGGGGGTGTTGCTTGTTCATTTTCCATACAAATGTGTGTCAGTTCCACTTCGGAGCACAATAGACCATGGCACTGCTAGAGAAATTCATAATCCATGCCAATCAAAACCCATTCTGAGTCGGCTAATGATTGAGTATACAAGGTGGGGGTGCTCACAGAGACTCACACACAGCAGCGTGGCCTCTATCAGTGGCTTTCAGGCAGTGCTCCAAGTACTAGAGACAGAGAGGTTTGATTCCTCACATGCTGGCTGTCAGGCTTGATAACCAGACCTAGGTATTGCCTAGCAGTTCTACTACAGAGCACAACTCCCCATTTTTACATTTCGCTTCATCTGATTAAGACAGTGGTCTGGTTATTTATGCTTTTCTCCATCTCAATCCGAGGGATGCTCATGTTTGATGGTTCTTAAATGACACTAAACATTTTGTGACCTTGTGCAAGTCTTTGCCACAAATTTAAGTAAGCAACATTAGCAGGAATTGTGGATTAGCTTGAAACAATATATAACACACCTGATCACACTCATTAAGTCTCTCTGAAGTGAGAGTAGCATGCATACTCAATCAGGGCTGCAACTAAAATGTGCAGGGCTATTTATTAGCTTTATTTTGAAGGATTCGTGAGAGGAGGAGGATCTAGAATGAAAGTGCTAGGGAAGATTACTGAGAGCAACAGCATCACAAATATGAAGAACTGTTCATGTGCAAGGCGTCACGGTGGCGCAGTGGGAAGCACGGTCGTCTCACAGCAAGAAGGTCGCTGGTTCGACCCTCGGCTGGGTCGGTTGGCATTTCTGTGTGGAGTTCTCATGTTCTCCCCGTGATCGCGTGGGTTTACTCCGGGTGCTCCGGTTTCCCCCCAAGTCCAAAGACATGCAGTATAAGTGAATTAAACGTGAGTAAAAGTGAACAACGATTGTCCTTAGTGTTAAAGTGTGAATGAGTGTGTGTGAATGTTTCCCAGTGATGGAAACATTCAATGGAAGGGCATCCGTCGCATCAAACATATGTCTACAAATATCTCTACAAAACCTTTCACTCACACACACGTGCACACGCACGCACACACAAAGACACACACACACACACAGGAAGCTAAAGTAACATTTTCTGTCACAAATGGTGTTTGTTATAGGATGTTTTGAGGATGTTATTTATGACAGGGTTGATGCCGAACATTGAGATTTTATTTGAATTCAGGAAAACGTCCTCTTTTTTCCCTCCCCATCAGTGTCCCTTCTCACGACTTCTTATCAGACCTCAGACAGGCTGTCTGTGTGCTGCTCTGTTTATGGAACACTGAAGAGAGGGATTTCTGAGGAGTGTGCATGTCAGTGTTTGTGCAGCATCCCGAAAGCATATCTAATGTGAGGGTGTAAGACTGTGTGTATATCAGAATTTTGCAAGGCTTCTGCAGCATGCTAGCTTGGACTGATCCAAATCAGAATTTTTTGGGAGCGAATGCGGTAGAGCGAGGACATGAAGGCAAAATAATTGATGTTAACTTCTTAGGAGGCAAGGTGAAAATTTTGCCCAAAAATTGGCAGGAAAGGATGGAGCAAAATAACACTTGATCAAAATAGTACTCAAAGGAAATGGAGAAAGAGAAGTGATGAGGTGGGAAATAAATAGTGCTGAAGGCTTTCTGCATTTGTGGAAATACAAAGTCCAGAAACACAAAGAACTGAAATAGTCAAAGAATATGAGGAGAGAGGGATTAAGGGGGAGTGAAACCATTCTGCTAAAAGACAGAAATAAGCTTAGAGCCTATTAAAAGACCTAGAAAGGATGACATTGATGTTTGTGAGAGACTGGAGGCCTAATATCCAGAACAAAAATGTAGCCTTGACCCCAATGACCTTTTCTTTAAGCTCACAATATCTGGTTTTCACTTCCACCAAACTGAATTGTTCCACACACTCATCAAAAAAATCCCAGACAGTGGCTGAAAAGCAGAGCAGAATGCGAATGGTTTTGTTTCTCTATCACTCATGCGCCCGGCCTTGAGCATCTACATTGAACCCGGTGTAATGTGGGCCTGCTTTAGTTCACATGCTCCACTTGTGCAAGAGTGGTTTACAATCAATAAAGCCTTTTACCTCGGAGCGTGTCATGGCTTGCATTCCCCTCGACTGGCTCTTTTGTGGTCTTGCTCAAGAACACTGGAAAAACATTGTCAATAGCCTTGAAGAGTGTGAGGTCACTGGAGGGAAACATAACATCCTTATGTGTCAAGTCGACCGTGTCCAACATGATATGCTATGAGTGAAACTATACAGGGAAATGGAGGTTTGGAATTAGTGGACTTCATTAGAAAGCTCTTATAAACTTGTTGAAGCTACTTTAGGTTGTTATAAAGAAGATGTGTTTTACTGTGGAGCGATGTGTCATTAAATGAGGGATTTCACTCAAGCTTACTGAAGAGTATTGAATGACATGTGGTTCTAACAGGCAGAGTGGAATCACTCCATCATCACTCATGAATAAATAATGCATTTTACATCTACAGAACTATAAAAAGAAAGAAGTAAACCTGACTTGATTTGTTTTCGTGATTAACAACTAAAATGGCCAAACATAAACTAGACTGGTCATTTCAAAATCCAAGAGGGGAATTGGACTTTAATGTGAAATATTACTTTGTAGTTTTCCATGTTCTTTAATGGGCTTATGTTAACTTGGGCTTTAGAAATTACTTTAACATATTAAGACTTCACTTCATTTGGGAACCAGACAAGTTAAATTAAATCAGCTAACTGAAGACATCAACCCAAAATGTGAAGATGCAATGTTTCAGTTGTGAATTTAGTCAGTGGACCAATGCATCATTGGTGGAAAAATCAAACACACAGACTTCGGGGGAAGAAAGTGAAGATTATGCAAATTATTGAGCATTTGAGTGTCTTTTACATAGCTAAAAGTCTTAAATCATAACAAGATAAAATAAACTTTATTGAAATTTTCTATATTCAGCTTTATTTTTACTTAAGTATTCAACATTTGATTCTTTCAAATATATTTGCATTATAGTGTGATGAATAATATATTTTCAGGTAAAAATGATTGCAAAATAGATCAAAAGCTAATGTACATGCATCATAGTTTAGTCCTGAATCATTCGTTTGGGAGAAAATGTCCAACAACTGAGCTCATCAAGGGGAAAACACCCATAATGGCCCACATCTAGCTGACAGTTCAAAGAAGAATAACCCTACCCCATCTATTTCTATTTTCTATTCTTTTCTCTAGTTTAATGTTTGGAATTGGAAAGTCTGCATCAGAAACATCTCGCTCGATGAACATGCATCACCACAGAGAAACAATAATGTTTCCAGGATGCCTTCTCTTAAAACTAACACTGGTGACACCAGTTTAAATGTAGATGGACGCTATGTTTCACATTCATGCCAATTAACCCAGAGTTTCCACACAAGGCCAGGCAAGCCTGATCGATCAAACTGGCTCACAAGCTTGTATATTGACATTTTGGAGAGGCTCACTGCTAAGCCCAGGGGCTATGAGGATAGTGCAACCATAGCCATAGAAATGAATCAATGTGGAGAAAAGTGCCCAAATGAATAAAAGACAAAAATTTCTCTCCAGTTTGTTTGCATTCCGTGTCATCTTTCTGAAATATTTGCTGGTAATTGGCTGAGGCAGATCTGTACAAATCTGTCCGTGTTTGTCTGGGGTTTAAGAGCACAGTTACTCAATTGCCTGCTATCTGAAAGCATTGGCATGGACCACAGGGAGCAAATAATGGACTCTTTTCAAACCCAGATAGCTTTAGCCTGAGAAGAAGACACAAGACCCCTTTAGAGAGAGTTGAAAAGGTTATAAATGAATTTTCAGAGGTAGAATAAGAAGGCAAGGGCCAAAAAGATAAATGGATGGTCCCATTGGCTGCTCACTGTCTTGTAATGGTGCCTATCCCCTTCGGTGAGAGAAAACCAATTTTGCTCAAGACAAGATAAAGATAGGCTGTCCTAAACCTTCATTAGTATCAAATATATCTTTACCTTGCCATTCCTCTCTTCTCAAAAAACAAAAATAAAAGCAAAAGTAGCGATATTTAATTATTGCAAACCAATGGTCTTTCCTTTTACAGAAAACAGGAAGCATAACTTAATTATTATTATTATTATTATTATTGAGGATTTAATTGAAACTAAATAAAATTCTTTCTTGTGTAATATACTTATTATAGAATAATTTTCTTCTGTAATATTCTTGCTCTACACATTTAAAATCTCTATTGCAGTCATCAGCATCTGAACAAAGAAATAACAATTCAATGTCTAGAAAATTATTGGCTTTATGGATGGATAACAGGATCATTAAAATATGTATTTTCAAGCTATAATAATGACGTGAACACTGCGAATATACTAGGCACGACTAACTTTATTAGTAGCATTCCAGCTCTCAAACTATAAACTTGATTGCTAGGAGGTCACAGGACTAAGGTTGCAGGCAGAAGCACAGAGCTACTAAACAGCTAAATCTGAGGTTTTTCAGCCAACAGATAAGATTGAAACCTCTAGAGTCAGGTCATGAACCATGAGTGACTTTACTTGTGTGTAACAGAGTTCCATCGCTCTGTCTTTGTGTCAAGCTGATGGAATCCACACCGCTATCAGGCGCCATGGAAACAGGCAATCTCCCACCATTTTTATCAGTATATTTACAACTTCTAAAATTCCTGCTAAATCCTGCAAGACAATGAACAATAACCCTTCAGTCTTCAGTTCCAAAACACACTGATGCATTTTAATTCAATCCGAGCCAAAGAAAGCAAACGTTACCTACTCATCTAGATGAACTAGTTCATTGGGATCTCTGAGGTTTAATCATGTGGGGCTAAATATAGTTTTGTCTAGACTGGTCTAGAAGTTACTCAAGCTCATTGAGCTGTGCTCTATTACAAACATTACAATTAATTGTGCCGTATATTGTTGGCTTTTTTGTTGACCCTATCAACAAGGCCGAATGAGATAGAAGACACTTTGATAAAGCTAACAAGTGCATTCGATGCTAATTGAGCATTTTTTTTTTCTTACTGAGAGATATACAGTATATGTTCCAATTTAATTGGTTTAAAGAACATTCACCTGCACAGGTGTCCCACTGAGTTCTGTCTTCACTGCTTTGTGTTTAGCTTTTGACTAATTAATTGACTGTAAGGTTTTCATCTGATCTCTATTCTCAATTCCTGGTTGTGTAGCTTTCGTCTTGTCCACTGACTGTTGCTTCCATCTCGTCTCCTTCCAGTGTGACATTAGCTTTTGTCTCCTGACTTTGTAACTGTGATCTTCTCCCCTTACAGTGTTGCTTATATTTTGGTGTCCTGACTGCTTTGTCTCCTGACTGCATGGCTTCTGTTTTGTCTCCTAGCTGTGCAGCTTCAGTTTTGTCTCCAGGCAGTGTGGGTTCAGTTTTGTCTCATGGCCACGTGGCTTTTCTCCTTGCTGTGTGGCACCATATTGTCTCCTGTTTGAGTGAGGTTTGTTTTGTTTCCTTCTGAATCTTGTATTTTGTGGTGTTCATCACCTGGCTCTTCTTGTCCTCCACCTAAATTCTGTAAAAGTGTCTGTGCTTGTTCAGGTCCCTGGTTTCCAGGGAATGTGTGTCCTCTTGCAGTTAAAACCTTTAAAGAAATAATTATATTCTTCCTGATAGCATGCTATTAATTCTGCCTTCAGTCTAACATTATTTTTATGTATTTCTGTTGAGGAAAATGTGCAAGTGTAGGCCTGCAGTGTAGAAAAATATTTCACATAAAAATACGTAAACAAACAAACAAACAAACAAACAGAAAGAGTGACTCAGAATAACAAGGATACTACCTGTCTATAAGACCTCATAACATCATTTAAACCCCTGTCAGCTCTTGATCAGATTGGCTAAAAACCCCAGAGATTTGCCCAGAGCACTAGCCTCTCCATCTCATCTCTGCTGCTAAATATGACATATCATTAGTCCTGACTCAACACTTTCCCACACCGTCCTCAGCAACACTTTGAGATGATATAACAGACAAATACAGCCATTAGTGAGAGGGGGGTGTCCATAAAAGGAAGCATTTTTCTGTTGTTAACTTCCATGATTTCCATGTAAGATTATTTGGCTTTTGATTATTAATATTGATATTAGGGCACTTTTGAGTGCCACTTTTGATAAATTGAGCCATTTATCAGTGATTATCCACCTCAATCATGGGGTTCAGTAACTAATAATTCAGTATTAATACAACAGTGGGTGCTTAGTATACGCATTCTAAAGTAGACAACAACTTCTTACCAATTATAGGGCAACAGTTACATGCAATGATAAAAAAAACATTTCATTGATCCTCAGCCAAAAACCCGTCCTAACCCCAAGCATTATTTGATGATACCATTTTTTATTTATATTTATGATATAAATTCATCTTGAGCTGCCAGAAAGTGGAACATGTGAGTACTGCCTCATTTGAATGGTTTGATATCGTATCATGCTATTCAGAAAGTTATAACGTCTGCCACAGATGTTTATATCAGCAGTTTGACCAAATGGAACTGTAGAACTTCCAGTTTTCCTTGGCAAAGCCATGTTTTACTTTGAAACCTGCTGCTTTCTCTCCCCCACAAATACAGATACATAAGATTTATACTCTTTATTACATTGTAAGACAGTGTACAGCACGGCATGTTTACTTGCAAACATCTTACCAGTAGGTACTTTAGGGCACATTGTGCTGTGCTAGGCTAATGGGAAGTGCTTTTCTCCTTCTATTATCTCATCTCTTCCTACACACATCCACCAACACACATCTCCTTAGTGTACTTATCTTACCCTTCCTTTTCACTTTTCCCCTAGCTTCCTCTATAATCCATAAGAATAATCCCCTACGCAGCTAAACACTGAAGCCTAGAGTCTTGCTCGATCATGGTCTCAGGGACATCATTTCCAAGTCTAATCAGAGATCATGATAATTACAAATGGCATTTGAATAAATCTGATTAATGTTTAACACAAGCTCAGAGCTTGCCGTGCCCAGAATGTTTAAACATAGGCAAAGAGAAGTAAATACTCTCCCTTCTGTCAGTGAGTCACTGGGATTTACCAATCAAACAGAGAGTTGTGCTTGTGCTGTAGCTCCAGGCATCAAGGGCTGTGCATTAGACTGGAGGAGGAATTTGGTGGCCTCGATTCAGTATAACGGAGTTACTTAGCATTGTTAAGTAGTCTAAGCATCATAACATCAGCTCTGAGTGACATGTTAGGTTTAGATACAGGGACTAGGAAGACAATGAATAATACTTAGCCACATGATTTAAAAAAAAAAATTCGCTAATATTTTTAAACAAAGTTTTGAAGCACAAATACATTTTCAGAAGCTTACAAAAATAAAAAAATACTGTACATTTTAGTAATAATCTCCAACTGATGTATCATATTGATCAAACTGATTACTTCTCGATATTCCTATTAGTTGCCAAATGAGGAATGCTGGGTAAGTGGGTCTTGTAAAGGTAGAGCGATCAAAGTTATTAGATAAGGTAACAAGACAAATGATATAAATAAATTAAAACATAACAGCCAAGCAACAAAAGAAGTATTTAACAGGGACAGGACCTGACACTTCAATGTTAGCAGGACCTAATACTCAATTGTTTTAACAACGGATACGAGATGTAAATGTACATATGCTTTTTGAATGGCCAACCATACAAGTTCCAAAGCTTTTAGCACCTACCTTTGTCTTGTTTTGAGTTTGAAAATGGAATAAAAGGTCATTTGCTAAGTGATATCTGAGATATGTTTAAAAATAACACATAGCAGATTTTTCTTTTGAAAAAAAGAAAGCAATTCCTATAACAGAAATTCCGGATCATTATTCTCAGTGTCAACAAAAAGTCTACTGTGTTTGGCTCATCTCTCCAATTGAGAAGGGCTCAACTATATTCATTACAAATTTAAACTAAATTAATTAATATTTAACTAAATTAAATGATTGCATAATTCACTTTAAAACATGACACTATATCATTTGAAGCAAAAAAAAACAGACCAACATAAAAACCATTATTTACATTACAACATCAATTAAAATAACTAATTTAATTAATATAAAAATTGCATTTGGAGAAGGCAATATAGCCTTTCTTCCATAGAAACTTGATTTCTCTAACTGAGAGGAATATGAGAGACAAACTGTTGCAGCATTTTATGTCCACCCAAACAGGTCCTAAAATACGAATAACCTCATTAGTCTTTCACAAATTCTCACCAATAACAGCTTTGCAAAGTTCTCTGTGCTGCACTTCCACTCAGTTTAGAAGGAATTCTATTGATCATTAAATTTCTCTTCATCTTTAATAAAAAGGTTTCAGACACTCTGATGTTTTATTAATGAGGCGCTGAACGAAAGGCCCACTCACTGGCTCAGAGAACCAGCTTTATTTAAATATTCATGAGCTGTGGACTGCTAATATTCATGCTACTAATGTACCTACCTTCTATGACTCAATAAGGATTTGAAATCCATGAAAAAAGGATGATGATTGTAATGATGACTATGGAGATAATGCTAATGAACGCAAGAAGTCAAGTAACTTGCAGCACAATCTAAACAATTCATCAGGAAACATCTGTGGCAGACACTCACTAAAGCTCTGCTCAAACTTTCATACGCTGAGGGAGTACTGAAGGAGTATGAGGCTAATTAAAGAGAATAAAACATCAGGGTGGTGTTTAAAGCTCTATAACACAGATTTGAGAGTATCAGGCTTGTGAAATTCCACCTTTCTGCGGAACATGAAATAAATGGGCTTCTCAGTTTTCTTCTTTTTCAGGCCTCTTCACAGGAAATCGATTGATATGAGGTGCTGTTTGAGGTTAGATTCAGAGGTGATGTGAGGCAGCATGAGTTATGCAGTCATGCCAGAGCTTAGACGCGAATAACTGTGAGTGTGTAGCTAAAACCAGGATGCACTCTTAAACTTCACCCTTAAAAGATCAGTTAAATTGGGTGCAGAAATGAATGGAAATCAATCATTATACTTAACAAAGCAGTTCAGCACAAAAATAAAACAGACATGAAAAAAGCATTTAAACCAAAAATCACTAGAAACAAAGCATTAACACAGGTTTACTTCAAACAGGCAGTGTCTGCCTTAAGTTACGATGCTGCCCACCAGATTACAGAAGACATCAGAGTATCTAAAACACTAGCTACACTCAAATAGTAGCCACACACCAGATTAAAAACAACTGTAATAATGTGTATACTGACTAAGCATTGGTGTCCAAAACACCAGTATTGCCTACAACCTTATATACTTCCAATTAGATATTTTTATTAGAGGAACATTTGTTTTAGTTCTACACCTAAATATTCAATTATTTGTATAAAGATATTTCTTATTTAAAAGCACTTTAATTACCAAAATGTATGACATTTCCCATTTAAATAAATCTGCTCTGCCTTAAAAATGATGAAGTTATAAGATACACCTAACCCTTTCAGACACAATGTCAATCACAATGGACAACACATTTAACTACTTCTTCTTTTTAAGAAAATTTCTCTTATTAAAACCTGTTCATAACATTGATTTGCTCTGTAAAATGTCATAAAAACTTTTTTTAAGATATAAGAGAGATACAAGATATTAAAATCAGCAAGTTTAGATTTGTTTGCTTTTAGATTTTACATTTAATTTTGGTAGTTTGAAATGGGCAGAAAAACAAAATTTTTGAATTCGTTAATAACATTATGTGGACTCAGTTTTTCTAAAACTGAGAAAATAATTCAGGTCTGAAGGGGTTGAAAATAGCCTAGTTAAAGAAGTTCTTCAAAACACGTCATAAAGACATTTATATTTACTAAACTAAGAAACAAGTGGATTAATCAAATGTATATAAGCAATTGAACTGTAAAATAATTAAACCCGTTTTGTAAGAGCTGAGTGATACCTTTTAAAAGTTTTTTCACTCTCCATCATCAATCCTTAACAAGAGGCCAACTCCAGCTGAGATTGAACCAAAAATGCCTTTTGCATTTAGCGCACTCTGCACCATCTGATTAGCATATTTACAGGAACAACCAGAGCTCCAAATAAAAAAAAAACTATGCACAAAAAAGTCCATAGAAAAGCATCGTTCTCTGCATTATTTTGACATTCAAATGTAGACTACAACACTCTGCCCCCCAGTTACAGTAGTTCTACTTACTATATGTCGGAACACAAATATGTGCATTTCAAATTTTAGTCTTTCATACCAGTCTCTTAATAGTCAAGAGTTACAAACAAACCTCTAAGAAATTGTGGCGTTTGACAGAGGTTTAGGCTATAAAGTGGGCCCCTCTTATCATACCCCATTAATGTAAAGGTAAAGGTAAAGGAATGGACTGTGATTCAATCCTCTCACTCACAGACTTTTCCATTTCTGGCTCGTGTGACACCCTTCCCCTCTATCTCGCCGAGGAGAATCTCTGCTAGATTAAATTGGCCTGTGCTTCAGCGTAACTGGACTGTGTGCCAAAAACTGACTCCTCACATCTCTCATCGGATCCTGAGATAATAACCCTTCCAAAGTTTTCCTCCCTCACTGCATTCCTCTCACGGTGACCTCTTCTTTCTCCCTTTTACCCCATAGCACTCTCTCCATCCATGATATGTACAATCTCCACCTACCATCTCTTCATTTCTCCGCCCCAGGCTTCTGTTCACCCCTATCATATGCACACACAGGCCCCAATAGGCCCCTTCCCATCATGCACCAGCATTTCCCTTCCTCTTGCTGAAAATCTGACCTTGGATCCATGGCGAAATGGAGACGGAGATAAAATCACTAAACCTCCGGTCCACCTCATAATCTCAAATTACACGCTAATGCCTCATATGCCGGCTTCCCAGAGGGACCTGTTGGGTTTCAATGCATGTTTGTGCACATCGCTTTTTACAAGAAGGCGGAGGGAAAGTTTAGATCATTTGTTACCAAATTTCTAGTAGATATGTATTTTTAAATTTTCATATCTGTGTGTTCTACACAGCTAGACACTACAGAGGAAATGCAGAAAAGTATAACAATGAAAATAAGTCTTGTGAATCTCACATACTAATATCATGACGCAACTGTGAGTAATGTTGAAAATATTTTTTTTGTTTTTTATGTGCTTATTCAAACCAATATGGTACATGCATATTTGCTGCTTTGTTTTTTTTTTTGCACACAAATGTAAAATAAACCAATTAAAGAGTCTAAGAGTTTCCTGCAACTCCTTGTTTTTATGTTTAAAAAGCTAAGCTGGAAACAAACCGAGGCTGGTTGTTTAAACTAAAGAATAAACCTTTTCTAAATCGCAGTTATTTAATCTTAAATGGATTCAAGAACATTTTCTGATGGAGAAAATGAATGTGATGTCCTGCTATGCAATCGCTACCAGTGTTTGAGCTAACAATCTCACTTAATCCTCAGCTTTCAAACAAACTCCCACCAGTGCATTACATTCAAGATAAAATAGCAGAGAGCTAACCACTTTGACTTTATCTCACATGAATCTGACTTGACAGACACTTTACTTTCATGGTATGGACAGACCTTTTCTGTACCCACAATAAAGTCACACAGGTTTAGAACAACAAGGTGGTTATTAAACGGCCGTGTTGAATGATGAGCTATCTCTTTGAATCATACAACCTCTACAGCCTTTACCCAGCAAAAACAAATGTTCCACTTCTGCAAACCTTGATGAATTTGCCCTGTAATAGAGTTGTGCAGGTTGTATTTTGACTGCGCCATTAGTCACCTGGAGGTCTTCGCCAGCGCAGCAGGGATGCAAGCAAGAATTATGAACCCAGTGATCTAAATGTAAAAACAGTCGACTATTCTATACATGAAACCCAAACATTTCCAGAAGCCTTTTAAAGCATGTGCTTTATTACAAGGCCAAGTGTGTTAGAGCAATCAGGACATATCTGCTTTCTCTATACACAGGCTTGAAGGCGGAGAGTGGGCCTCCTGCATGGTCAAACTAACGCACACTGGCAGGCGGCCGGTTAGTGGCAGTGAGGTCGCTATCACTATGACGACCTGGTGACAAGCTGTCTGTTCCACTCTTAAACAAGTAGACCTGCATTGAAAAGCTCAGCCTACAGTTAGTGTCACTCAAAGCTTTCAAAAGCACAGGCAAGCTAATGTCTGTGATGCTGAAAACCCAAGTGTGTTTGCGTGTATGTGTGAGTTTGATTATAAGAAGGGGCAGGGAGATGGAGACTGATTGTCATGTGGTAATTGAAGGACAGGCTGTTTATTTACTGGCATACTCTGTCTCTCTCTCTTTCTCTATCTATCTCTCTATCTCTCTATTATCAGCTTGTTTCTGCAAATACCCAGCGCAGGCAAGCCACAGCAGTCTGGCAGGAGAATGACAAATAAAAACAAGAAAAAATGTTTTGGGTAGCACAGTGGTATGGCACAAACTCAGAAAGACAAAGTCCCAGGATCTTTCTAAATTAAGCGTGTTCCCTTTGTGATGGTGAGGGTTTCCTCTAGGCATTCTGTTTACCTCCCACAGAACAATAACATGTTGATTTACCATGCCAACTTTTACTGTGTATATGTATATTTAAAACAGTCTGCCTTACAAGAATTGCTGTTCTACAAGATTTCTGAAATACTTATTTGATAAATTAAAAGAATAAAATAAACACTAGTCTTCAATTTAGTTTTTCTTTATTTTCTATTGCAGAATTAAGTTAATATTCCAGTCTACAACTGTAGAAAGAAAACAATAGAAATGTTCAGCATTGTCGACCTTCAGACTTTGGCCTCTGGCTAATGTGTAGGTTTCCAGCTCTGTGATATTGCTGATGTATAAGTTATGAGATGAGAGGGATCTCTGATCTATCTTTAGATTCTGTATGTTTGTCCATTACTACTGATCTAAACTACTATAAGTGCCATCCACCTATAGATCTAACAATTTTTGCTCATGTATCTCTCCAACTACAATCAATATGTCAAACTACAAATCCATTTTTTTTCTTTACAGTCAGTATAGCGCATAAGAATGTTTATTCCTTCTCATTCTGGAGTTCTGTTTTGTGCCAGCGGGGGCTTTCAGTTCTTCCATAGTGGCAGGCCAGCACCTGTCTCTCTGCGTACCACCCCGTGTTCACGGGCACCCAGGTCAGATAAATATAGACCCTCAGTCTCCCTCTATCCACCACTACTCTGATCTCCCGTAGGTGAAGCGCCATGGATTAAATTACACACATAGACTGTGAGATAGAATTTCACTGTAGTAGAGAGAAATACCAGGACAGTGCTGTTCAGAGCTGGTGCTGGATGAATTAAAGGGATGCTTCTTAAACTGTTTCCAACATTCTCCAAGTTTCTTTTTGAGGTTGAAATCAGAAGACTTCACAATTTAACAGGTTAAACCACAAACATTTATTTAACAGAATCTCAAGTTATTTTTTGGGTTTTATTTTGGGGCAAGCTATCTTTTAAACTTCCTGTTTCAAGCACAAATACAGTTAGGAATTATTCTGTAGATTGAGTTTGTTGGTATGGATCTTTGCTGGGTCAATAACAGGGAAAGTTGACAGACAGAACACCTCTGATGTTATTGAAATGTGTCGAGGTATTGTTGTGCAAATGACATCCACTCGACTGTTTCCACCTCTCATTACAAGCCAGCAATCAAAGTCTCTTGGGTGATGGATGATCGTTATTACTCGTGGAAATAATGATGAGATTGGTCGTCGGTGTCAGACATTTCACTCTCAGAGTGCTGGGTCAGGTGAATGGAGATGACAAACAAGCATAATGGAGGCATTGATTTCACAAACAGTGCCGTGTCACATCTCCGTTGTCTCTTGACGCCAGTTACTCTGATTCTGTCGAAAGCACCGTTTCTTTTATAAAACCACCTAGCCTACCTACTAACCGCTGTCGCCATGGAAACTGTTTACAAAGCAGGAGAGAACTATTCTATGACCTAAGAGATGATAACTCATGGTACAATCACAGCAATTTACCTAATTTTGGAGTAGTTTGGAATATAGAAGTTCATTATGTAATCCTCAAGAACAAGGGACTTAAGTACGTACACTATAAAGAATTCCTGTATGAAATGGAGAAAGTTGAAAAAATGTTTTTTTTCTTTTTAATTTAATTGTAAAACTTATTTAAACCATTATTAATTCAGCATACAGTTCTGTGTTGTTTAATTTGACAGTATAAACTGAATCATAGAAAGGAAATATTGGTTTGGGTGGGATTTGAAATCTGAACCGAGGAACACTTACACATTCATGTCCAGCGCCACCGTTTTAACTTCAATTCAAGACTATGCAGAATCGTACAAGCTTACGAACTCAACTCTGACACTATTTGGACAGAAACATGTAATTTAACCATGTATTTTTGTCCAAAAGCAAAAGATTTACCTTCTCCATTGACCAGGTGTTCAGGTAATAATGGCACCTGTTTATTCAGAAAACTATCAACAGAAACAGAGTTTCAAAACATGGATAAAACCCTGTAATTCATGAAAACAGTCTATTCCTTAAAATGTAACATTTTCCCTGTATTTTTACAGATTCTATAATGAACTGCATTTCTTCCACTAAACAACTTTAATTAGAAAAGCTAAATTGTGCCATGTTTTATTTAACTTATCCAATTGCCTCTAGACAGGAGATAAACCAACTTGTCTACCAAATTTTGATATAGCATCCTTAGTGAGCAGCTTGAAAAATCATGGACAATAATCAAATTTGTGGTTTTACACGATTGACAGTTTTAATAATCATAAGGTTCCATTAATTAAAAGACTTGATTGTGTCTTTCTACTCTTATATTAACAATAGCTTCAATTCACATTGTTTTTCTAGTCTGTCTCTTTCCTGAGGCGTAGAGAGCTGCACCTCCACCAGCGCTGCCAGAGCATCTCAGCAGTCATAACTCTCTGCACCCTCATCCTCCTCATCTGCTACTCCTCCTCCTCTCACTCCATCTTTCACAGCAATCCCCCGCTGACACCAGTATTGGATTTATCAGTTCCCTCCTCTCATACTCAAGCCAAGACCATCCATCTGCCCTTATCATCCCTCCCAGCATTCCCTCTTCCTCTTTTCTGTAATTCCCGATGGCCAGAAGGTAAAGTAGGTGTTTGAGACAGACCAAGGGGCCCAAAGGGAAAAGCTGCAACAATATGAGAAATCATCATTGTTGAATGCGTGCCTATTATATTTTTCAGTAAATCTTGCAATTACACGAGGTTGCGCTTACTTCTTAAAAATTATCCAGAATGATACAAAATTAAAGAAACTTTATCTGTTGAGAAATAACAAGCAATTTCAAGCAATTTATTAAGACTCTTGATATGGTAAATCACTTTTGATATTTTTTTCAACGAATATAGAAACACTACCATCACCTCTGCCACATCTGAAAACTATCGATTTTGTCCAGATAATTTGATGTATAAAATGTCATATGTCAATATTCACAATATTTTAAAAAATTAGGTAAACAAAACACAATGAAATTACAAGTACTTTGTTAACAAAACCATAAACAGATCAAAAACAAAACAAGGATATCCAAATCTCTTGTCGAGACTATTAACTTATCTATCCAATTTCCAAATCTTTGTTTTGAAAAAAGCTCATTCCATAAGTGCAAACTCTTCATTTATCTTGTCAGTGGGTGGAGCTGTAATCAATCTGGGTGGAGCATTAATTAATCAGTGCTGTGGCCTAGCATGATCACCTTTAAGAGCAGAAGAGAATTAGAGGGTCGTGCAGATATACAGACAGACAGGTCTGGAGGGCTGGATTAGTGCCTAGGGAACAGTGAAGATGAAAGCAGAAAGGATCAAATGTTAATCAATATGCAGCCCATGCTTCCTGAAGGTTCTTTAGCGTCTCCCTTTTGCATATGAGTTGGGCACCACATTCGGATAATCTCTTTTGTTTCATTCATTGGTGTGTAACGTGAGACTGTGAGAATAGCACAGATACAGCCCTCTCTGATGTCTGAATTAAACTCTTTTTCAAAGCAGTGATGGACTTCTCTAATGCTGCCACAGTCTGTGAGTTGGGTTTAATTAGCAACAGATTAGAAAGGAATTTGTTCCTAAAGGATGATAAGGGGACACCCTGGGAAAATAAAGTTTGCCATCACTAAAAAACATGATAATCCAGGCATTGTGTTGTTTTCAGTCGCGCACAATATTTAAAGGATCAATGTTGATTTGATAACTATTGATGTCATTGCCTGAGCCAACAGATTCAATTTCACTGGTTGAGAAAATCTTTAAGGAGAGCGGATTTTATAAGTCTGATCTGAAAAATGTTCTTTCTGATGTGTAAACAAGGCAAAAAAAGAGACAAAAAATAGAAAGAATCAAAGATGACAGACAAAGATGTTGGAGATAAATGCTGGAGAAAGCAAACAAGAGAAAAGAAACATGATGAGGATAATTTGATCAGAGATAAGGTGAATTGAGACACTAGCGGCTGGTAACACTCAAGTCCAGAAGATCTTGGCTTCTTTTGACCTCATCTCCATTAGCTTTAATCTAAAAAAAGATATGTCTATATTACAAGTCCTCCACATATAAACATTAATTTATTAGTTTTTTCCCTAATCTCTTTATAATACAGAGCTTTTGAGTATGGGATTCGGTTTATTTCACTTTCTGCAAAACAGACTCGTTTGGTCATTCTCTGCTCCAAAGTGTTTAAGAGTGAAGTTTTTGGAAAACACGGGGTACGGTGTGAGCATGTAGACAGGATACCAAGAGTCTGTTGAGTTGCCATTGACACCATTGACAAAGCCCTGGGGCTACTGGTGGAAGGGGCTAGAGTGAGGAAGTATGTTACTACTTGCTTACTTAACAATTTTTTATCAGAGTAGAGACGCGTCAAACTACAACAATATGCAGCTCAATGTTCCTGAAACTCATCTTTGCTCCCTCGACACAGATATACAAAAAGAGCCAGTTTTGAACCACAAAACTTTGTGAAGCTGCTTTGAAGCACCTGTTAAAAAAATGCTATATAAAACATTTTTATTGATTGGTTGTTTGATTGATTGAGAAAAATAAAACCCTTTTTAGTAATATATGATCTGGCACACTTTCGCCTGCACTCCATCAGCCTTGGAAGCTCTTTCTTTTAAATCTGATTGAAACATTGACATAAATGGACAAATGGACAGGGGCGTCACGGTGGTGCAGTACAGTACCAAGGTAGCAAGGTAGCTGGTTTGAGCCATGGCTGGGTCGGTTGGCATTTCTGTGTGGAGTTTGCATGTTCTCCCCGTGATTGCGTGGGTTTACCTCGGGTGCTCCGGTTTCCCCCACAAGTCCAAAGACATGCGATATAAGTGAATTGAGTAAGAACGATTGTCCATAGAGTATGAATGTGAATGAATGAGTTTGTGTGAATGTTTCCCAGCAATGGGTTGCGGCTGGAAGGGCTATCCGGAATAGTTGGCAGTTCATTCTGCTGTGGCGACCCCGAAAGGGAAAAAGCAGACAAGATAATGGATGGATGGGACATATGGACATATTTATTTTTAACTTCAAATGAAAATGTATCCACATTTTCCATTTCATTAAACTTTTTTCATTTAAACATCAATAATTAAGATGCAATCAAGGACATGTTAATACTCTTATTACCAACTAAATAACTGACAAAAGAGTGTAGCTCCACTACACCAAACAGCTAACAGACTCACTGTATACTCATGCTCTGAGAGCTACCAAACCCTACTGAGGCCAGATACATAAAAACATGGTATGACAGCCTGACTTCCTGTGCCTTTAAACCACATCTCTAAATGCGATCTCAGAATATAAGAGTAGTTTCAGTTTTGCCTCTCTCCCGCACCCTATCTACACACACAGCTATCAACACCTCCGCCACCCTCAAAAAACGAAGAGGTTTCAGCCTCAAACAGAGTCGCTGGACTGAAGCCACTGTCCTCTGGGGCCCGTCACAGATTTCCAGCAATCTTGAGCAACCAAAGGGGGACACAAACCCCTATAGAGACACAACCCAATCATCATGCACTCCACAGGATTCCACAATATCTTCACAGTGAGCACAAAGTCATCCCAGACTAGAGCACACAGATCCACTCCAAGGCTGGGATGATAAACGGCCAGTATGAAAGAGGGCATGAGCAGAATACCAATGAGCTTTTATGTCTAGTCATGCCCCCTCTCTGTCTCCTGCGAGCTCAGCATCATTCAGATTGAATCACAACAGGTAGCGACAGGTACAAGCAATTCCTTCCCCAATCTTTCAGAAAAAAAAAGAGCTGAACTTTGGTCCTCCCTTTGCTACGGAAGACAGATTTGTACCATCACTATCTAGTTCTAAGCAGCAACTTTATCAAGGAACAGGCGCTTGGGTGTTTGTAATGGCAAAAAACAAGATGTTATCGAATGAATATGTGACTGAGATCAAAGAAAGCAAGGAGTGGATCATTAAGAAGGCACTAAAAGCAAGTTTTTTCCTAAATTGTTGTGCATTTAAATGTAGACTTTGAGCAATTCTCAATAAAACTTCCTTTTATATGATAAGCAAACTTTTAGTTTGTGGATCTAGTCAATATATTGTTAAAAAAAGATAATGATGAATCTGTACACTCAATTGTGTCGCATCAAGCTATATCTCTCATTTACTGTGATACTTTGTGATAAACAAGACCAATTTTTGCATTCTAGCATTAGATATTTTACCCCACACTTACCTCAGCCTATTGGGAGGAAAACAGAAAAATAACATTAACTAATATATGGCATCAAAGATGTCTTTCTGCTGATTGGCTAAATATGTAGTGTGAGGCCATGCGCTTATAAGAGGCTAATCTCAGGATTTGTTTTCAGTTTGATGACCAATCTCAATGAATGAAAATGGAAAACAATTGAAACTTTGAGGTTAGAAGAGGAGGCTTGAAATAAATTAAGATAACAGCATTTTTTTTTTGCAAAGCAATAATAAAAAGAGCCTGCAGTATTCAAAAAAATCTAGATACAACACTGTCAATACATTTTTTAGAATTAGTTTAATTTCAACACAGACCATTTTTATAATGAAATTCTTTATTTGAAAAAGAGAGAATAAACTGGTGTTCCTGGGGTAATAATTTTTGTATGTGTGTACCCATATTAAGTATATTTTATTTAAACTAGGGTAAAAAATTAGGAACCCCAAAACATGGTCCCAGAGCTTAAGCATTTAAAATACTCTTGTTTTACTTAGATTTTCTCGATTGTTAAAACAACAAACACAATAACACAATCTTGTGTTAACTGTGTGTTTTTAGCATGAGAAGTTTAATGATCATTATTGAAGTGTCATCATAAAGAAAATTAAAAAAATGAAAATTTAACTAAAAGGCACAGAAACTACCTTGAGGTTCACAAGCTATACAAACTGTTTAACTACACATCATGTGGCTGAAATGCTCAGTATAAGGTCATTTCACTTCTGTTAACATGCTTTCAGATGTTCAATCATGTTTAACTGGTTCTATAACACTAAGTAAGAGGAAACAGATGATTAGTTAACAAATCCGCACGGGTGATATCATAGCTTGGTCTGCTCTAAAAATTTTCCAAACATCTTAACCGCAAACCAAAAGCCTGATTTAATTGGTCAGCAAAAAAATCTGTTTGCAAAGGCAAAGTTAAGACTTGACCGATAAACATCAGGAGCAAAAAAGGCCCAAATTCATCAGCTTCTGTGAAAATAAACATTATGAATGTGAAAAAAGCTACAGAAACTAGAGCATAAAAGGGAGAAGGAATCAAAGACTGATTTATTTCACAGTAGCCATTATTCCAAGAGAAAGAAAAAAAAAACACTCCAACCACAGACCACAGTAAAGAATTACCACAGTGGTCTGTCTTTTTGGCTGTGTGCTGCAGTAATGGGAGTGTGGTGGAGAAACCATGAGGTCAGAATCATCATGCAAGATCAAAGTTTCCTCTGAATACTCATTGCCTGAGGCCCTGTTAACCACAGCATTCATTCTCTCACCCCTCGTTCCTTCTCTCAGGTCAGCTTTAAGATGGGCTTTTTAAAGAAAGGCCTCTGGCATATGGATCTCCCCCTTTGCTTTCATCTCTACAGTGTTGACAAGGAGTGAGCCAAGATGGTCAACTAGACAGCTAGTTGATCAGCTAACACATAAACTGATGAGACTCTTTAGAGAGGGGGGTTGTTACTGGGCTGTGTCTCAAAGACTACTAACTCACACACAATTGCAACACTAGAAAATGTATCTTTTAGGAAAAGTACGGCATGGTATACAATCCATTCTGTCTTCGGTATACTGGTAAGTTGCATTCAATAATGAAAAACTTTTTAAAAATAAAGACAATTGTACCAAGCCTTTACCAATGGGCTTGGTGTAGCAAAGTGTGCCAACTGTGTAAAAATGATCAAAAGTCAACTTAACAAAAACAGTTCATTAGAATTTTGAAAAATTAAGCCGTTTTTGTTTCCTGAAAAAATCGAATACAAATTAATCTGCAGTGACATGCTTTGTTTTTTATTCAGCAATTCCTGACTAAATTTAATGTTAGTAAACTAGCTTGTAACGATAAAAAAAATCCCAGATTTTCCTCCCTGAACCCTATTTCCCAGATTTCCTACTACCAGTTCTCCAAACACCAATCAAAGTTCAACATTCATATCCACTTACCTCAAAACATCAAAACAGTTGAACATCTTATAATCATCCTAAATAAAAAATCTATCTAGTTCCTAACCCTTTACCTACATTTGACTCCGCATAATTAATACTCGCTTAAGATCCTTTTGTGCTGCTTTTATCAAGTTCTTTTATGTATTTTTATAGTCTATTATGTTGGCTTGCTCTACCATCACCTACTTCTGGATTACCCATGTCCCTGTTCGTTTATAATCAATCTACCGTATAGCACCACTCTGTGCTCCTCATCTGAGACCTCCCTTATTATTGAAACCTTGGACAAAAACTCATTTTAACTTGCCATGTGTCATCCAGAGACTGAAAGTTCATATGTTAACCTGATCAGCCAAAAATATTCCAGTTCTAGGACTTAGATTATGTGCTTAAATAACTATATAAGTGTCCATAATTCTATAACAATGCTAACATATGGAATGCTAACCTATGGTGGATTCTCTAGATATTGTGAGACATCTAAAGTCATTTTGTGCTTGGCTTGCATTCATTTGGTGACCCACTAGGTGGCGAATATATTTTTCAGTTGTTCTACAGAAGAAAAATACTTTCAGGGAAGATCCTGAGTGAAAAGTTAGAGTTAAAAAAAAAGAGTTATTCTTTCAGGATCTAATGTAAAATAATATTCTAATTGGAGGTGAATGGATGTGGCAATAACTTGTGCACTCAAATTAACCTTTCCCCAAACTACACACCCAACCTGTGATTCACACATCTCACCAACAAGTTCAGTTTTAACAAAATTTTGTTTTGCACATCCTGTATGTCGACACTGTTTCACAGAATGTCACTCACTCGTTATTCATTCTTTTGCACACTTCTACCGTCACATTCCTCCTCTGGCAGAAGTGACAGCTTTTCTACGCAAAAGTGCTAACGTAAAGGATAAAGAGTGAGAACTTGTCGGGAAGAACTGAGTTCATATCTAACCCAACATTCCCTTCAGATTGTATCAGTATTAAACTTCTGCACAGACGTGTGAAGATGTGTTGTGTCTGCTTGAAAAAGTGTCATTCTCACATTTTTAGAGACTGCAAGGCAATTCAAAACACATCCTGGATTTCTTTAGGTGGAAATGCAGTGCAACATCTTAATGAGTCACATCAGATTTGAAATCAAACAGGTCTGACCTGCAGTAAAGCAAAGGAACAGAACAAGAACTACTCTGAACATCACACACTTTCACGTTAAATTAAACATGGACAGCTGGTTATCTTCTCCAGAAGAGCACCTTTAATAGTAATCTCCTCTATTCTCTTGTCTTCCCTCTGATCCTTTAAGTGACCAAAAAAGCTGGGACAAGGCCTTTTAATAGGTCCTTATGCATTTTTGAACTGTTCGTCCATTTAAATGCTAATTTTCCAATTTGGGGCCATCTTCGTTGAATTTCCTAAAAGACATTTGCGGTTATCAAGTGGAAGGAGAATGAAATTTTCATTAGTTCCTCCGCAAGCCATGTCTTTTGTCTGTGGGGGAGTGAGGGAGTTTTAAACGAAACCGGACACCTCATGCTCTTCACCCCATGCAAACGTCCGTCTCTGTGATGATGAGGCATGAGCACAGACATGGATCAGCAGAATAAACATGACCCGTGACCCTGTTTATGTTATCTCGTCCTAACGAGGAGACCACCAGGCCACTCCAGAGAGCACTCGGGACCACCAAGATAAGTTCACAATGAAGACAAAGAAGTCAAACACTTTCAAGATATGTGATCTATAAATGACTATTCATTGTGTTTGGAAAATATTAGATTTTCATGGAAATTACAAGAGGGACACAATGTTTGCCCCAAACAAACACCAAAATCAGCATTTACTTCATAACAAGAAAGTTACAAATTTGTCAATACCTATTCAAGAACAAGTAGTGATTATTAAAGTATGAAGAACAAGTCAAAAGTGTTATAAATGTGTTCAAATGAATAACAGTGTTTCACGGTTAAAAAAAAAGGGTGAAATTGTACAGTAACATTTAAAAATGGAAGATTTATGAATATTAAAAAAATCAACACGTTAGAGAAGCCATATTTAAATGGGGTCTGACAATCTGTTCTGTAGAAAAAGATGTGAAGCAACTGTTACATGAAAGTATTGTCCTGGTCTGTGTAACTATCAAACCTAAAGTGTAAAAAAGACAAGAGGTGGTTTAATTTACCTAAAATAAAGGGTTAAATTGCATGTTTCTGTCAAATAACGCCTGTGTTTAGTTAGTAAACGTCTGAGTCTGACATGTGTTCTTGTCTAAAATTAAACAAGCAGTAGCTGTTGTAGTGTGCAGGACTTGAAAGTACACATGTTTGAATTCTTCCTATAACAATGTTTCCCTTCAATAATTAGTTACATTATACAAAACTGAAATAACAGTTACATTAAAAAAGTGTTCTGTAAAATTTAATATTTCCCAGTAGTTTCTCCGTTGTTTAATAGATTTTTTTTACAGTTTGTATGATAGTGCTTTAACCTTTTTGAGGTCTCAAAATGATGACAGACGGATTAGAAATGGGGCTGTCCCAGTGTGTCAGACTACCAAAATTGCGAATTCATGGTCTTATATTAATAATATTACCATCTTGACATAGTAATAATATAAACTTAAAGCCCACTATTGGCTGAAAACGGCTCCACTCATATCCAACCCTGCTAAGACTGGAAAGATTGCCTATGCCCTCTTTTATCTTCTAACTCTCTCTTTAGAAACCCGTAACTTTACGCACACGAGTAACATCATTTGTACAACGTATCGTGAACACAAAAATTTGTGGGTTTTTTTGTATTACTATTTTTCAAGACTGCTAAAAGCATAGATGTAGAAATTTAATATTGAACACACTCTCAAATTAGTTATTCGTCTTCTAAACACTTTTTGTAAATGCTAAATGAGCTTCAGTGAAGCTTACATTCGAACAAAAAACAGGGTTGTGTAGGTTGTCACTACAACACATGGCAAAAAAAACTGACCATTCACAAACAGACTTGAGTTTTAGTTTTGCTAAAAGACTGGAAAAGGATTACCTAGCAACCACTGCCATCAAATAAGTATATCTAAGACAGTTTTGACAGTTCTGATTCAGAAAACTCCAGTAAAAATGTAAAGTACTTAATCCTTCATTCCTGACACAAGAATAGAAAAGAACAGAACAGAAATTCTAAATTTGCCTTCATGTGCTAATTGACATTAATTTCAATGGGATCAAATGTGAGTACAAATTGTTTTATGGTTTATAAAATGTTTTACACAATGTGTTCTGCAACCATTTTATGTATAAAAAATCACACATTTCTTGTAAATACCCTGGCACTTTGCTGAGTCACTTGACTCACATCCCTTTTATAAAGAGAAAAAGTATCAAGGTAAACCCACAGGAAAGGTGGCGCTTCCTAAAAACCTGACCTCTCATTGTACAAAGTCACTTAAAACGTTCCTGCAGAGCTGAAAGGGAAACACTACTCTTCCACTTCCCGTGCCAATACCAACAGTGTATTAATAGAAGAAACCCAGCCAAGAAATGGAAGACTGAAACCACACACATAAAAAGAGAACTCTGGGCTTCATGCCGCATCAGAGACTTCATCAGGCCAGGGAATGCATTCAGAACCAGTGTTCCTATCCAACTTACACTAAACTGATCTCACCAAAGTGAGGACAGAATATGAACTCTCAAAGAACACTAAAGTCTGTGCAGGTGGGAAGAGAAAATTATGCCTGACTTACATAATCTAGTCTGCACTTACTGTACACCTCAACACATCAGCATCACATTGGTCAATTTGGCAGAACACCAAGAGGATGGAGAAAAGAGAGATGAGTACATAAAACTCAAGATTGCAAAGAGAAACGAGGGACAAGAAATCACAATGTTCTCAGTTCTCTCATGCATTGACATTCAGCGCTTTGCACCATATCAGATTGTGTGGCCTCACTCTGTTGACTCTTCCACATCTCTGTTGTCTTGTTCTGTCAGGCACTCTAATATTATATTGTTTAAGATTTCAGTTTAACTGGGTTTCTCTCAGCAGATGGACCAGCACAGCTCTGGGTCCTGGTTTATTTCATTTCTAAAATACATATTTGTTTCAAAATATTCTTCTCAAGCTCCTGAGAAAAAAATGACTCACTGAATAAATTAAAATAAAACTAATGTAAGCCCCTTGACATGTTGTTCAACTGTATCCATTGTTGTATACAGTTCCTTTTCATTTTAATAGTAAAAGTAAATTACATCTATTGTTTCGTATAAGATGTAAAATCAATCTTATGGATCTCCTGAACATCAGATAAAAAAATAAACATCTTTTATTATAATGTTTTAAAAAGTCTGATTAAGGTGGCATGACCATATGAATGAATCATGTATTTCTTTAGAATGCGTGCACTATACGGATTTAAAATGTAATACTGGATGCTGTGGAGTAAAATAGAATCGGAGATGGTTGCACTACACGATCGGGATCTTCTACCCAATGGTGCCGGTAAGCCTGTTACAATCTCTTGTTGCTTTAAAAATTCACAAAAACATTTTGATTTAAGAAGTTTGTGCAAAATCCGCAAATCAGATTTTCTATTTGAGTCCATTAGTTTGTAATGTTTTTTTTTTGTAATTTGCATTAGTAGGCCGTTTCTTATGTTGTATGTCTATTTCTGGGACAACCAATGCACCGGTCAATCTGGCATATCAGAAGATAGCAGTTTGTGAAGTCAAAAGTACTTGGTCCCGAAATGGATCACAACTTTTGATGCTATTTGATTCATATCCAAAAGTACAAAAATGACTTGAGCTTATAACACTCCAAAATAAGTGTGATCACAGTGTTCATTTATGACCAAACCTTTCACCACTTTCCAAAGGTTGATTTTTTTAAATATAATAGATGCCCTTTAAAATAATGAGGGGTCAAATGAGATCATTTGAATTACCTGCTAGTACTAGAACCATGTTTGTGCAATTGGCAAGAAAACAGGGACAGTTGGCAGGAAAATCAAGGGTGAACATCCGCTTACATTCAGTCATGGAAGCCTCCAGACCACTTGGAGACAGTCTTCAGGAGAATTCTTTGCAGCAAAAACTGTACCAAACCATGTAACAGTATCAATATGATGAATTCAGGACCTCATCCTGAGGAGCATTTTCCCTTGGTTGAGATGTGGTGACTTTATGCAACAGGCTGCCAGGAGAGCAAACCCTCTTGTCAACCTCTGAACAACCCAGCCACTCTTTTGCTTCACAGTTTTATAGGACACTTTAGCTTCCTAACCTGCACTGTTTGTTTTGGACACGCTTTCACCTATATCCCCCAAGGAAATCTATTATGTTTTAAGTGAACAAATAACCTTTTTAGGGATTCATGTTCACCTTTCCTTTTCCCCTGTGTCTGTGCCTCATTCCTCCCTTGACTACTTATTCTCCAAACCTTTTTATGTGCTTTCATCCTCTACAGCTTAGCTCTACTGATTAGCTTCAACCAACATATAAAACACTGTTCATACTCATTAACGCCCTCTTTACTTGTCTGAAGCCAGATTAGTGTGCATACTAGCAATTATTGCAAATAAAATGTAGACTGTGGCCCTCCAGGACTGACTTTGGACACCTCTTCTCTACAACTTCCCCTGCTTCACCTAAAGGCTTCACCTTTTAATCAATGTTCGGCAAAGATTTTTAGCTTTGGATATAGAACACAAAAAGCATGTATAGGCTGATAAAGTAGTTTGCATGGCCGGTCTGATCCTGAAGCAGCACTGCCACAGTGGGACCTGATGAGTGATCTTCAATTCATTCTGGTGTATTACGGCAGCAGTCAGTGAAGCACACTTAGTGAAAAAGGCTCAGGTTTGCCTTTGCTGGGCCAAATCAAATGCAGTTAACCATACTTCTCTCAACAACTGTCTGAGGAACTGTACAAGTGCTCATCTCATTTCAGCAAGAGTAAAGACAGATGCTGTGCTCTACTTCCAAGAGGACAGGATGCCAAAAGGAGCTGAACAACACCAGGTCAGCTCGAAAATGTGTGTGTTCATGTTCTGTTTTAAGTGCTATGCTCAGATTTCAGTGCTGATTCGTGTTAGTCCTTATGTGGGCAGAAAACCTCATTTTGCGTACAACTAGAACTGCACGGTAAAGTTGTACTTTAAAGTGCACAGCATTTAAAGCCAATCCCTGATATGAAGTACAACTGTTTAATACAGTTCTTTGATATTAGCACACCTGAAAGCTACCTTATACTTCCAAAATTGTATTTGTTTTAAGCAAGCTTATATTAAAGACTAAAAATAACTTGTAAGAAGGAGATAAAATGGTTACAGCAGCTTCCCCTTCAGAAAGATACATGAGCTGTCAGACAAGCTACTTGCACTCTTTATTGTGTACACTGTGTGCCTCATTTCCTTAAATGTGACATTTATTCAAATATTTCTGTTATTGTCCTCAGCCTCATATAGTCGAGTTTCTGAAGCACAATAAAGCACTAATTGCAAACAAAATACACATTTTGCTAAAGCAGTTGATTTATAATAAAAATGCCACACTTGAAGAATGTTAAACCCTTTAGCCATTGCGTTAATATTTCCTGGTGAATTATTATTAGGCAGTCAACACGACCACAGCAAAGAAACATGTTTTTTTAAATGCTTTAAATCTGCAATTTATACAAACAAAGAAATATAAAATATAAAAACTGGTTCACCCTAATTCAACTCGTACATTGCTCTTTGTCTTGAGCGTGCAGCTTTCCGAAAGATAAAGCTATTTAAAAACTATGACTCGGGGATATTGGTATGAGCCCCTTCTCACACACTGTGGCCACACCATGACCTTTCAGCTTGCTACAAGTTTATTCAAATTCCAGTGGCTTCATGGTGTCCAAGTCTGGTGCTGCTCTGTAAGGAGGGATTAAATTTCCACATTGCACACAGCAGAATCTGCCCAAGCAATTTTGCACATGAGTATCTCTCTCTCTCTTGAATAAAAGATTTTGGCAGAGCTTTACTCTGTATATTCCCTCTAATTGAAGTGTGCATGAATGCTAATTAAAGCTCAGGAGGAAAGAAATCTCCAGATGCATGCTGGGAATATGTGTGAGGAAAACAATAGCAACAATGCAGATGCGGAAAGGCCTAAACACCTTATCAATGACTTCCATCTTATCACACACATAACAAAAGCACACATGACTCTAGCGCCATTCAGAACATATCTCTTCCTTTTTTTGCAGCTGTATCTGCATATGGGCGCATTTTGGGGGTTGACGTTTCAATTGAATATGCATACTAATCAATTTTAGGTTTATTAAAACAAAGAAGCACTGAAAATTTTTTAATTACTTATAAGTGAACTTCCTGCTATTCAGGAATTCCTTCAGTCTCCACAAAAGAGAGTCAAAGAGAGCATTCACAGAACAACCAATTATAGTGCAGCTTTTTTTCTTTACAGCAAAATCCTGTTATTATAGACAGTGACAGTCATTTTTGGAAACCCTTCGTTAACAAATGAAGCCCCAACCAAACATAATATATGTATCTATTAGTTTCCAATTAAGGTGCACACTAGATAAAAAATTATAATTTTTTGGTTTTAAGTAATCCAACTTAGAGGGGAAAACAAAACATAATTTGTCAAAAAGGAACAGTTAAGGTCATCACACACCTATGAGTACATATCTGAACTTAACTTTCGCACCGGCTTCTTTGCAGTAGGCTTTCACACCTCTGTTGATGCAATGGTGCCCCTTGCCCTTGGATGGCCCTCAGTTCAAGACAATATTTTACAACTCAATAATAAGACAATATTTTCTCCTTTTTTTGGATTCCTTTAGTTTAGTTAATATTCAAAAGGTGACTCTGTAGACTCAGACCCCAACATGATAAGCTTTTCACGATCAATTCTCTTCCATTAACTTCTTTGTGAGTTGACGCGAGTGTGTATCAAGCGCCACCCAGTGGCTCCTTTATGTCTCAAAAGTATTCTGAACTTGTGATCAAAAGAGGCAGCTTTCATGGGTCGAGCACAGAATTATTCACTGCGGCAAACCAAGACGACAGGACAAGCAGAACATTTTTTCCATTTATACCACTCCGACAACCAGATGTTTGATCTCCAGTTGCGTACACATTCATCCTTTCGCACTGATTAAACACATAGGTGTGTGGGGGTCTTTAATCTCTAATTTATTTATCAAGATTCTGCTAACATCTGAAGGGAGAAGTGCTATGAGGAAAAAAATCTTTGAATGAAAGTAGGTTTTCACAGTTTTCAGTAGTTTTTTTTTTAACAGTTGAAAGAGTTTCAGCTATACGGAATAAGTTGGCAATGTTCTGATGGGAGATTTTCTGCCTTTCTGAGACAGCATCACAAGGTGCGTTTCATTTTCAGAGTGCAAGCTTCTGTTGGGGATCTAGGATTGTAAGAGCTTGTGGTGTGTATTTCTGAGAGATTAAGAGAGGAGTGACATGGGCTCTCTTCTGTTCCTTGAAATCCACAGCTGCAGAGATGTGAATCATGTGTAGAGCTCTGACTGCACTGGAATCAAGTCCAGTGAGATGAGCATTGCAGGAGCCTAATATAGATATTGCAGATATTATTTCACAAATGTTAACCAATCAGGCCAAATGACCTCCAGCTGTTTACCATTAACATATAGACAAATAAGTTTAAAGTCAGATAGATTTGAAACGTATAGAAATGTAATGAAACCACTAATCTGAAAGAAGTGAACATAATCACATATTCAGTAACTGATGCTTTACCAAGCCAGGAAGATCACTTTGAGTTATTTTTAATTATTAATAAACCAATAATCTGTTCAAACAATATCATTTAGTAAACACCTAAAGAGTCATTACTTCAGGGATCACCAACTCCAGTCCTAGAGGGCGACTGCCCTGCAAATTTCAGTTGCAACCCTGTTCTATTATGCATACTACTCTAGTTCAGATAAACAAGCCAAGAGGATCTTAAAGAGTGCAACAAGCATTTCGTGAAAAAAATGTGCAGGGCAGTAGCTCTCCAGGACCTGAGTTGATGAACCCTGCTTTAATGGGACCAAAACTGTGGACTCTCAATATAAAGTTAACTATCATTAAAGAGAGCTAAAGGATTTTCAAATAATGTAACTATTTCAACCATTGTGTTACTAAATAATAAAGTTCTACTTCTAAAAAAGAGACATTGATATCATTTACTTTATATTAATTGACGATCTCGAGATTTCAAATATGAAAACTGCTAGATCACACTGTTTACCAGACTGTTTCATTTAATCCTGGGTGTGGTGTCAGACTACCACATAAGAGTAAACACAAGATGGTTTAAAATGTTGTTTCAATTGTACAATTTATTTTGGAACATTTGTCTTGTGTATTCATAGTCATGTATCAAGAGGGTTGTGGTGATGTAGGAACTGAGAACAAGAAGCTGGTTACGAAGCAACATGTCATTTTTTCATTTTACCTTATGGGTTTACCAGACCCCTTTATTTCAAACACTTTATTTCCAAAAAGCAATGTCATCTCAAGCTTTTTCCAAGACAAAATTTAGGAATCCAAATTAATTTAGTGATATCGCAAAATAATAATAATAATAATAATAATAACATTAATAATAACAAAAACACAGCAAGGGCGTAGCTGCAGAGCCTTCTTGTTCTGATTATGCTGCATTTCTCCAAAGAAGAAAAACACTTTTTAGGAGTCAGAAATAATAGAGGACATGCATAAAGTACAGTGTTATGCTAAACAGACTCGATCATTTCCTGGCTGTAGTCATTTTCCAGAAAACATGGTGCTGTTTTGCTCCAGAAACATTCAGGATCAACTAAACTTTGGAATTACTGAAGTGGATCACATATATTTTGTATTTGGGTGTACAAAGCAAAGCTAAAAAACTTGCACTTGTACTTATCTTCCAAAAAATCCCACATTACACTAAGAAGAAAATAACACTATTCACTCCACCGAAAAAAGAAAAAAAACAATCGAGAGTCTTCTATGGCCCATTAGCAAAAAGGGCAACAGGAAGCAAGCAACTCTGTGGTGCGGTGGCCTCACATTTGTCGAATACCTGATTTAGGAGTCAAGACACATAAACTAATAATGTCTTGCTGTCTTGCTGCAGGAAATATGTTCTATTACCCAGCCTTTCATGTTTCAAACAAGTTCTTGGGCCTACGTTTTGTTAAAAGTGTTTGATGTTCAAAGAAATATAACATCAATTACTTAAGGGAATAACACCTTTTACTTTGAGTGGAAAAAAAACAGGAAGTCCAGCTTAAAAAATCTATAATGTTAAGAGTTGGACATTAGCGGATCCAACACTTTAAATAACCACACATTTCTTTGTTGCTTCACTGATGAAACGTTTTCTATAAACAGAGCTATTTCCAGTGATCAATGACTTCAGACACAAAATAACTTTAAACTTGAATACTCTTCATAGAACTGTAAAAAGCCTGCAACTCATTAAATGGATCTAATGGGAAACGGTAAAAAAGAGAGAAAGGGTTTCTTTCCGTTCTGTTTATCATTCACATGATCTATTTAATTAAATAACAGCAGTCTCTTGGGCTTCCTAGGTTCCGGAGTCTGAATTAAAAATCTATCGAATCTATCCTAGTGTCTGTATTCGTGTTTCACTACACTAAAACAAGTTTCTAATTGCAACAAATATGCACAGACACACACTGTGTCATTCAGCTCCACAGCGTCACAGATCCCACGCTTTGTCTCACATTTTCAAACACTCCTTCCACCAGTTGATTGGAAATGATGATGATTCTTTGTAATAATGACTAAGAGTTATCTTTCATCCTACACAGGAAATGCTTCCAGGATATGTGAGCTAGTGTAAGTGCATACCCCCTCGGTCCCAAACTCTCCTTCAGCTTCGACTTCACCAGAGACCCACTCATTTCGTTTCCACGTATGTTTCCTGGCCAAAAGCACACGCTGTCCTTCCAATCAGCCTTGAAAGCTGTGGTCTTGAGAGCCTCCTAAATTTTGAGAGAACTATTCACTTGAAAAAGCACTATATCCTATAGAAAACTGTAAGAGAAAAAGTACGCAAAAAAGAAAAGATTCATGTTTGTGTGAATTAATGGAGTTCAGTAGGTGACCTACCTTAAGATCCACTAGAAGCTCCTAATCTGAATAGATAGCACAGGAAAATCGTTGACTTTTTACTGAGAAGATTTCAGCAAACCTGGTAAGCGTTAAGTTATGTATGCTTATGTATGCTTAGTTTTAGGCTGATACCCTCGTCATCTCAAAATCCAATCACTGTGAAACACATCTTGAATTTAAGTTCTGGTTTGCAATTGCTCCTCGTCTGTCATTGTTAATGTTAGGTTGTGTGCTTTTTTACTATCCCAGTTTTGCTCCTGTTCACCATTTTTTAATAAATGTTCAAAATGCTCAGTGGCTCATATGATTGCCCGACAGATCTATATCCTGATGTCTTTATGTCTCTGAGTTCTTTCCTGAAACGATTTCACTGGAAGACAGTTTTATCCAGGGACTCGTGACTGTGATAGCGTGTTTGAGTTGAGTTGTAAAAGTCAGACAAGTGCAACATAACTCTTCAGGCTGATGTCGCATTGTAAAAAAATTAGGACCACATATCGAAACAGATTTACATAATTGAAAAAAAAAACTGCAGATTTTTATCACTTCAGTCTGAATGGAGCCTGTTTTCTACAAAATAGTTATAAATCTAAGTCAGTGTTCTTGATTAGCAAAGTAATTATAGTTTATCAAAAGTATTCAAATAATGATTTAAAATAATAATTTAATAATTAATAACTTAATAATTTTAAAATAATACAAAATTCGGAATCAGTTTTTTTTCTACAGCTCGTAGCCCATTGCGATCTCACAGACTTCCACTGCTCCAAAGCCAGCTACCTATAAGAAGTAATTTTCATCTTTTTTATAAAAAGCGTTAGTCAGCTCTGCACTGATCAAACACAAGTTACTCAGCTTGTAATTTTTGTTCGCTCAAAATATTGTATCGATCTAATGATGCAATAACATCATGAAGATGAGCCATGTTGGATTAAGATCAACCCTTGTGTAATTAATTATTTATGAATCAATTTTGCGATAGCAAAAACTATTTGGCAACTTAATTTGTCAACCATACCCTCATGCTAACTTTAAGCTAAATTTGCCTTTATTGTTGGTATAAATTCTGGCACCATGTTAAGAGTGGCCATCATGAGAAATCTTTGCTAACAATATCACTCAACACAACTGGAAACCATTGATAGAGACACACACATGCGCATACACACATTATGGGACCTCAAGAGCCTAACCTTGTCCTCTTTCCCCAGGAGAGATTTCCAGAGTCCTCCAACTAGACTCTTTCTAAATCAGCACACGCTGCAGAGTTAACCATCCTACTCAGGGTCCTCTCTGGGCACCCTGGATGGCTGCACTGATGCAATCTACTTAATTGGCGGTAATCAGGTCACTGGATTGATGCGTAGCTACTCTGGGACTTTTCCAGAAGCTAGAGTGTTGTTCACCTGAGGATGATACCCATGTGCCTTTTCTCTAAAAGTACCCAACCTCATCCAGTAACAGAGCCTAACTGTATCATGTTCTGACAGCATCACATATTCCCGGGCTGTTTCAGCAGGGTCACTCTATAATAAGGCAGTTTGGTAATGGCCAGCGGATAATGTTGTCCTCTATATAAAGCAGTGTCATTAAAGGCAGAAAACTCTTTTAAGAACACGTGATTGGCCCAACTGTGCCTAGAGCGAGATCCTTTATGCTACTGTAAACAGAAAAAAAATTCTAAAGGTTTGCTGCAATAATGTGGCTATTGGTGTGTGTTCCAGTTGTTTTGAAATAAGAGAAACACCCATTCCCTGTAGGGATGAACAAATGAATCGCATTTGCAGCTAAATCGCAATACGAATAAACAAAATTATCAAATCACAAAAGCTGCAATTTCTCAGTGAATTATGAAACAAAGTCATGTGAGGGTTTAATAGCCAGGAAAGCTTAAATTTTTACTTGGCTAAAGTCTGTCTGATAACATTAATCAGTTCTTAATGTAATCCACGAGTTTAGTGATATGGTAAAAAAAATGGGAAAAGCACATATTCATTTTTAAATTTCATTTCATCTTCAGCAATTGACTTTGTTAGTGAATTGTTTTATGTGTTTTTTTATGCGTACAAGTCTGGAATTTCAACTTATCAATTTTGGATTATATCACCACTGTAGTTGATAAATATCTACTTATTGAAGTCTTTATTGTCGATAAATACAAATTTTCTGTGTATTGATGCTAAGCTATTTTAAATATCATTCTATGATTATAAAAAAAATTTTTTACTTGTCATTAATGGAAAAAATATATAAAATAAAATATAATCTCCTTGTAAATAGCTATCACAATTTGAGGTAAAAATAACCACAATTCAATTATTCTCCAAAATTGTTCAGTGAAAATTTGCTGTAACTGACATATTTGGGCTTCATTTGTCCTCATGCACTTTTAAACTAACATTTGTTGCATGTTTGTTATTAGCAGAAATTATTAAATAGGAAGTGTCCTAAAACAGGGTATTTTTGTATTTTCTTTACAATATCTCCAACCATCTTTAAAATCATAATGCAAGAAGTGAGAAACGAGGGGATAGCTTTTAGTCAAATTGTTTTACTTGTTGTGTGATATTAAGGCACCGATGGATTTTATTGGATACAATGATACAGCCATTATTAACTTTTTAAGTGCGATCTATCAGGATGACTCATATAAATACTGAATAATTGTAGTGATCACTTTTATTCCTCTGTGCAACCTGATCCTATTTTTTAACAGCTCTCAACTCTAGCACGTATGTGTCCTGAGAGTACCTTGATGACCCAGTTAAAGAGCGTGTAACTAATGCAAAATCGGACTTATTAAGTCATCAATAGACACAGACTTCAGGAAACCTAGTTCTTATTTAGAAATTTGCATCAAGAACAAATGTCTGGAATAAATTCCAAAAATAGTGAGCTTTTACTGCTAGCGAATGCATCTAATTAGCCAACATATTCAATAAGTGAGCACAAAAGAAGCACTGAATGACTTTTTGGAAGAAGGTAGTTTGAGTTCTGTGGCTAAATTGAAACTGTCGTGCAGATTTTGTACGGGGCTTTTTACCAGACATTCCTAATATTCGACACGGTTATCAAACACAGTTTAAACCAGACAGAGCATGGCTTCGATAATTGCAGGCCGGTTCCCGTCTCTGATTACCACTGTCAAGATTTACATTGCTCTTCAGTGTCCTAATCACCATCAATAATGAGCATTAAAATTCAATGCAGAAAATCTGCACCAGGTCAGCTCAGCTGGAGCCCACAACGTCCCCGGAAAACCAGCCCCTCATCAAGAGAAACCCCTCATCGTTTTCTTTCTGAGAAACCTAATAACCATAAAGTTAGCCCAAAAAAACATTGCAAAATAATGTCTCTGTTGAACCTCAATCTTCGGAATAATGTCTGTTATAAGAGAAATTCAACAAGAGTCTATCATATCTACATAAAGTCCAATGAACCGTAGAGTTGCATGACGATGATGTGAATAGCAGACTTGGGTAACAAGCCCACCTTCTGCAAACGTTTGAAAGGCAATTGCACTCCTGGAATTACTCTGTGGTCTTCTCTGACATTGGCAGAAAGAAGCATCAAAATTCTCAAGGAGGTACGGTTCGTTTTAGTTTCCCAAACTGAAATTGACAGTGACACATCCAAGTTCACTAATCCATTTTGTTAAAAGGGAAAAAAAGATTGTTTTTATAAACCTTCACCATTTAAGCGAGGAAGCCAGCAAGTGGTAGAAAGAAAGAGAGAAACTGATTAAAGATAAAGGTGACTCTCTCAGGATTCAGCTCAGAAAGAATTAATCAGGAAGCTTTAGCAAGGGAACAGACCTGAATACACAACAGGCCCATGTCTGCACAGTCAGCCTGGGATACGAGAGCGTCTCTGTAATCACAGTAATATTTCAGCTCTAATCTAGCATGCTTAAATCTACAAATACAGCATCTTTCTACTTGTGCAGGCACCGGCACTTCTCTCCACTTCATTCTGAAAAAGCACTCCAATGATATCATCATCCTACTTGCTCGTAGTTACAGCAAGTTGTCTAAGTGGGTCGAGGGGGTCTCCGCAGGGATCTCATATAAGCTACATGGGCTGTCAAGAAGTAGCTAGATACGGCTGATAAGACCCTCGCAGCGACAGGCAGTAACCTCACAGCTTCATTAATGAGGAAGACATGCAGGTCAGGATGATCATGGGGTGGCCAGAATCATACAGAGGGAAGTCCTGTATCCATCACCTACTGGTAACTGGTATACTCATACTCAACCAAAGAACTGGCACACACTAATTTACACACTAATCTGTGGTTTAAGGCTTATCCTCTGTTTACAGTGCTGCTGTCAAAAAAATTTCAAAAATCTATTTAGCTACAAAGAGTGGCAATTAATTACACAAATTTCTTGTATTTAATCACAAGCGCGGAGATAACAAGATGCAGTATTTACCACATGATTGAATACATGTCTATAAGTGTCCAGAAAGGCACTTTGGAATTAATTGATTAAATGTTTAAAAAAACATTGGTAAGAAAATGCTATATAAATATTTATTTAAGCTACTAAAATGTCTGGGAAAAGACTTCCATCTACTTTCCAGTTTTTCTATGTTTAGCTCTTGTTTTGTTGCTAGAGAACCCATAATAAACAGCGTGCACACACAGACTTGTCCTCTTTTTGAGGATATTCCCTAATGAGGACTCGTGTTTGTTATAATTTGTGTATTCAAGAGATGAATGTGAGATCTCATGCTCTCACTTCAGCATGTGCCTGTTAGTGTCTGCATGGCTGCACCTGTCTAAAATGTATCCTTTCCTAAGTAAAGTTTTGTAAACAAATATCAGGAGAAACACATCATATAATTAGCTAATTTGTCACAGGCAGCTCATATTACAGACTCATCCTCCCTCACGTATATGAAGCACCCTAGGCATGCACCTCTGAGTATCAACCCTTGGCAAAGGGTTGGCTAACCCTTGTACTATACTTGCTAAACCCGATTGCTTCACTAAGCGTAAGTCAGAAGTGTGAACTTATGAAAAAGTGTGTTGATATTTTGATTTCTCCGCTGAAGATTGTGTGCTATTCCATAGCATTTCGCTAAGAAACCACACTATTAAAACTATTCAGTATAAGTCAGTATGAGACATGCTCAACTTTGTTTTATACTGTAGCTTCACAGTATGTTTTTAAGACAAATATTACTCTGTTTTAGTTTGTAATAATTTCACTTGCATTTGCACTTTGGTGCTATTTATCGGTCTATCCATCCATCCATCCATTTATTTATAGAAACAACAAAAGCATTAATACTCTTTCAATTTGTCCTTAAACACAGGATGGGCAAAATAATTTAACAACAGAACTCAGGTTGTTTTGCAGACATAACCTGAACAAGTAATATGAATAAGGCTGGGAATGGCAGTGTTTTATCAAAACAATGTTTTATCAAAAAGGGCATGATTATAATGTACAAATTGAAATGTTTTCTTAGAACATTGTGTTTTTTTTTAAATGTGCTCACTCCCAAAAATGGTTATGAACACACTTTTTATGAACTTAAATAAAAAAAAACACTGTACAACAAACTAAAATAATGCACACTTGTCATTTTCCCACCCTTAAGAAGAACACATGAGGCCCTGTCTAATCCAACCACAGGTCATTAACACAGATCCTCTAATTAACTTGTTAAAATATGAGAACAGCCAGCAAAAGTGTCTCACAACGCCTTCAGAGACCAGTGTTTGTGTGCATACACAGCTCTCGGGTTGCATGGCTTTGAGATCAGTGCTTTGCATTTGGCACTTTGTTCTTGTGGTACAAAGGGAGGGTAGAAAATGCAAGAGAAAGCACATTATCATATCTATGCAATATAAATAGTTGAATCTACCTCAAATGCAGAATTAATGTATAAGCCTAAAGAAAAGACAGAAAAGCTTACATAGGTATAAACATGAAAGACAATTGACATACTGAGTGAAGCTCCTTGAGGTTCAAGTTCAGCTCTCCTCATTTTCTTATAGACGTACCTCTGCTGAACCTTCATAAATGCGAGAGAAACATAGTGCTGAGTTATTAAATTAATGAAGGTCTCAGAGCAGCAACTGCCTGCAGAGATGCTGAAGCTGCGCTCAGCCGCACTCGTTCTCCGAGTCTGCCCATTTCAATCTGACAGGCAAATGGAGCAGTGCCAGGACACCCGCTGCTACAACTGATGCAGATGCAGAAGACACATCACTTTCCACTTCTCTCGTCTCACGCTGTCTTTCTCAATCTCAGATCAAATTTGCGCAATTATGTACAGGCAAACAATTTCTGTTTGTCATCAATGACAAAGCTCTAATAAATGCCACATTTGCATCTCTCGGGTCATTTCAGTGAATCATTCAAAAGGCTATGGGGCTTTTTTTGCATGAATCCAATCCGATCAACAAAATAAGCTATGAACATTTGTAAATGGAATATAACATTTTGAAAACACACATTTGTCGTTATACTGTTAACTGGGAAGGATAGAACTGAATAGCATAATTCTTATAATTTAGGCTTTAAATTACAAGAATTCCCCTATATCTAAATCTCAGATAATGCAGTTTACAAAAAACATTCAGGCATTAAAATCAACCCAAAACAATCGAATGTTACGTTCAAACTGTAGGTCTTAATGCTAAATTTCCAGTCGGAGCCACCATCATTTCAACCAATTATATCAAGAAGAAGACAAAAAATAATAATAGTTAGCTCTATTACTTCACTTTCCTTCCACTGACTGCTTTCAGCTCTGTTTTCAGCCATGATTGATGTGACACTACCTGCCCATGCCCAGAAATCTCAGGTCTGTCCCTATAAAATGATGTAGAATTGGGATAAATGCAACCTCGCTGTTCAGATTGAGGACACGTAGCAAAAAAACACAAATGTTTATTGGATTCAGGCCCACAGGAAAGCGACCTGGTTCGAAATAAAAAAATGGCATTGAGCTGTTAAGACTATAGTGAAAATATTAGATAAATGTCGCACATGGGCAAAAAATAATTTTTGGTAACTTTGGGCTGCAGTCTGAAAGAGCCCAAGAGCTTGTGAAAGAAATTTACAAAAGCTTCCCCTTTTGAGCAACGCTAATTAAACATCACAGAAATTATACCTGGCCATAACTCTGGCAATCTCACATTCATCACAACCTAATTCTTGATTCATTATCGCAGTTTGAAATTCAACCATTTTTGTTCTTTAACCCCAAAATTTGCTATGCTTTGATCTAAAGCATGTGATTCTGGTGTTTAGTAGCATAGAAATTATTCTGTGGGCTGACAAATCTGACGTTCACTTTGTTAGGAACGGCTTTCAGTTTGTTTATAGTACTAAACATACATGGCAGCATAGAGATTATTTACATCAAGTGGAATCGTGTGAAACACTAAGATGGAGTGATGAGAGAGAAACAGCTAGAGTGAGGGTATGAAAACGAACAACTGACCCAGCTGTCCAGAGAGTCTTATCCCATACAAAAGAGGAGAAATCTGAGCCATTGAGCCTCTAGCTGTTTCTTCCTAGCTAAACTGAACACCAGGAGCTCTTTTACCACATTAGTTGAACGCAGCTCTCTTTTCACTATTTACAACAGCACAGAAACTATGGAGAAATAAAGCTGTTCAAAATAAATAGTGATTATTGGATTAATGGTTTTGCATTTAGCAGAGCCCGAGTTCTCCTGTGCTTTGCACCCGACCCTGCGGCAACACAGTTAAACTCCCTCATACTGAGATCCATCAATAAACTTGGTACTAAAAAGGGCCTGAGATTGTTTACCACAACATACTTGTAGCATGATCTGGAGAGGTTTAAATATCCCAAAGCCAATTTGCTCAGAGTTTCCAGAGTAGCTTTTGCGGCTTTGGTGCAAGGAGAAGCTGTGTGTTGACAACCACTAATTTGGCAAGCCAACGTTGTGCTTCATGTAACCCAGCACAGATCCCCAAGTCATGACAGACAGTAGGCAGGAGGACATGGCAGAGAGGATGGATTCTGCTCGATACTTTCTAGAGTTTACTCTGACTGTATCGAGTTTCGTTGATGACAGCGGCGGCGGCGGCACCAATGCTGGGTAAGCTGAGAGAGAGTGAAATAAAGCAGGGTCGACATGCAATGCTATTTATACTAAGCAAGTAGATAATTGTTTTAAAGGTTACGATGTGAGCAAAACGTAAACAAGCATTCTATGATGCATGTGTGAGAGAGATGTCCCTGCAGCACTAAAAAGAAGAGTGTGTCACATGATTTCCAGGCTGTCTGCCCGGGAAACAAGGGTCTCTTGTGCCAACAGTCTGAGCATTGTGAAGGGTCAGACATGGCGAGTTTTGAAAGATAACGTGAATATATGAATTATTTCTATTTTTATATCAATAAAAATAGTATAATAATAATAATAAAAAAAGCCAATCCTGTCCTCACTTGCTCAACCCTCATATGAATGTATGAGGTTGTTTTGAATAAAGTAATGGAAATCAGCAGACAACCATGTGACTTCAAACTATTATTCATGATAATAATACCCTCCAGAAACACTTTTAAGTAACACTTTTTGATTTATGAACCTAATGAAAAGTCTCTTTTGTTTACACACCGGAATAAATTTGTTTTTGGCTGACACATAAATTATTCAAATTAATTTTGTATAAGACGTTATTTGCTAAAACAGCCTAAACTAGTGTTGTTTCAAATTTGACTTGTTTACCTGACCTTTCACAACAACTATTTTTTTCTGCTGTAGGATTTAAAATGAGAGTATTATATATAAACACACATACAGCAGTGTAAACAAGAAATAGTTCAGATAATTTGATAAAAAACTAAATCCAACTAATGTCAATTTACTTCATAGAAACCATCACGGTCATGTGGCATGATGTAATTATATAGCATGATCGACAGTACCAGTCAGTAGAAAAGGACTCATTTAAGGTTCAGTTCTAGGCCCCTCCTGCTATTCACAGTAATATTTACATTACATTTACATTTATGCATTTGGCAGACGTTTTTGTTCAAAGCAACTTCCATTAGGGGAGAGACAATATGCAATCTGTTGCACCGTCAAAGTCTATCTCAGCTTGCTCATAATAGAAATTGTATCAACTGATCAATAAACCACAGCAGGGAGGAAATAAAGGAAGAAGATAAAGACAGAGGAGTAAAAAAAACAGAGGAGGAATTTTTTTTTTTTTTTATAGTAGGTGTTCCCTGAAGAGAAGTGTTTTCAGCTGCTTTTTGAAAGCTGTTAGTGTTGCTGCTTTCCTGACTGGATCAGGAGTTTGGTCCACCACCCAGGGACAGTGAAAGAGAAGGTTCTGTTGAGAGATCTTCTGCCTTTGTGGGACGGAACCACGAGTCACTGTTCCTTCTCTGAGCGCAGACTTCTGGAGGGCATGTAGGAGTGTATGAGCTCGTGGAGGTAAACAGGGGCTGATTTGGAGATAGTTTTGTACGCCAGCATCAGCGATTTAAATTTAACCCGAGCTGCAATGGGGAGCCAGTGAAGAGCGATATTATACTCAACAACAGTTCCTATTATTTTAAGAAAAAAGTAGTAAAAAGAAAACCACTATGAAATGCCATTGGATAATAAAAGACAGAATAATTCACAACTGGTTTCATTACAAATTCAAGAGCTTTTCTCATGAATGATTAAGTTAAAGTGTATGTTTATAGTGTGTTGAAGCCAAAAAGATAAAACTGAAGAAAAGTGTGGTCCTTTAAGTATTCGACAATGTTAACAGCTTACACCGCTCACCTCCAAAATCCTCTCTTTCTCTATCTCTTTTTCTTTTCTATTCAGCCCGACACCGGAATGGCAGCTGCTTCAGATGCTGACCACAGAAACAGGTTATTAAAAGGCTTGAAAGGGACTATGAATATTCAGATGGGGGATTTGAGAGGAGAGCAAAAGCTGAAGCCTGACAGCGGGGTGAGCAGTCAGCCTCCTGTCTTACTAAACGGTTGGAACACAAATCTATTCAGGCCCTCATGAGCACACCAGGGTGAAAAACATTTACATACAAATACAAATATGCCATCACACATACAAAATCCACATATGCACTGGGCTAAAGTATCTGATTAGCATTATTCCTCCACACAACAGCAAAGTCCATCACCGTGAATGGTCTGCAATTGATACAAAATGCATTAGCAAATTGTCACCTGAAACCAGCATTGCAATCCCTAATCAAATAGATGAGAGAGCTCGCTTCTGTTTACGAGCCCAAAATTACAGCGTGTGTTCCACACTATGGAAAGTGCTCTTAACAAGCGGCGACACAACATCAAAGATTTCAGTCGAACGCCAGATTGATTCGTATGTGTGTGTCCGACAACCTCTCAGGAAAACGGCAGACTGTGTTTCACCAACTGCCTGCTGACACTAGACCTGTTGCCTCCAGATGGCCTCCGCAACACTCACACACAAGCCGCTCTCCTCAGCACGAGTGTGATATCATTTCATCTCAGGTTCAATATCGAGTGTTCTCTTTCACCTTCTATAAGCTTTAATCACTCCGAGCTCTGATCTTCTGATACACTATTATGTCTGTAGTTAAAGTCATGAATAGGAAACGTTCTAACTCAATAGCAGTGATGATAAAAGCTTTATTGGAAAGAGAGGCACCATCTAAGTGAGACAGAATAAATTGACAAAAGATTGACATTGATTGCTGTTACGTTTCATAAAAACAAAAAGAAATGTTACATGTTTATCACTGACAAAAAAACTATCGTAGACCAAATAAACCTATAAATGAATATTGCATCATTTAGCAACAAATTTTTAATAAATAAAAATCAGGGTTTAAGGGCGTTAATGAATATCAAATGAAAAAAATAAAAAATAAGAATGTGACCACAAATATTTAATTTTATTTGTAAGCATACCAGAAATACTTGGAGTAAAACTTGGAATTGTTTTGTGTTTTTTTATATATTTAAACATTATTTAATTTAGACATTATTTAATTATATTTTTGTTGGTTTATAAACCGTTTTTCTACTGTAAATTAGCTAAATAAAAAAATAAGCAAGTCCTGTATTACTATAACGCTTCCAATTTTTCCTTTTTCCCTTTGCAGTCATAACCGAAATTAGTTTTCTACTTGTTATTTGGCAAATAATAAAAACACTGAAAAAGTCACTCAAAGATAAAGAATAAGCTCCTTTTGCTCCGTGAGCTTGATTTACGCAAACATCCAAGATCTCTTTAAGTTAATTATTTCCCCTCCGAGTTCTTGATTTAAAGGCTTTTAAACCGCCAGCATCCCAACCACCCACAAGCCCTCTCAAGAGCCCCATCTCAAACCCATTTCCCATCCGTTCTCAGGATTACCTCACTGCCTGGCATCTCTCCTCCTGCCCTCTGTCCTTTGCCCTCTCTTCTTTCTCAGCTTCCCATCTTGAGCCCCACATTCATAGCAAGGCTACTTTGTTCGGTCTCTCCCTTCCTCATGCATGATTGCCTCCCGCGGGTCACAGAATGCAGTACACTGTTAATTACATTGAGGCTGAGAGTGAGCCAATAGGACAGAGAGCGAAAAAAGAGACTATACGGAAAAGGAAAGTCTGTGAATACAGCAATGGTTAAACATTGAATGGTTTTCCTCCATAAACAACTGCTTCTAGCTGAGAGAAAGGACAGAATAGAGCTCTAGGTAAAAGCACCTCAGTGGGAACAAACAGAGGCTGCAAAACGAACAATCTCAGGTGTTCTTAGGCAGAGAATAGAAGTGTGTGTCCTTAGAGGCTCTGTGAGTCATCTGCGGCTCTATCATCCTCATCACCACACATACTTCTTCTCTACCTGAGAGACTCATGTTCACACACCAGCACCGGACTGCTCCAGCCAAAAGCAGCAGGCAACAGTATGTGTGTTGGTGTGTACATGTGTGGGTGAGAGAGTGTGATAGACTGCTGCAGCATGAGGTGAGATGAAGAGGAAAAAACACATGTACATTGTAGAGCGTGAATAATTTTGTTGATTAAGACATCTGGTCATAGACCTGATTTGGTTTAGGAGTTTTGTTGTAAATCCATTCAAAATGTTCAGAGTCCCAAGTTGAATATATAAACCTATTTAATATTTTCGAACATCATATTTCTAGAAATTTGTCTAGCCCCAAATATTGTGATTCCTATGTACTTCTTTACTCAAGCTGTTTTTAAGTCTTTCCACGAAAGACTTAACTTGTACAAGTAAAGACTTTACTTGTACAGCACTTTAGGTGGTTCGGCTGATGGACAGGTGCTCAAGGAAATATATTATACTTTAATTGACAGTGTGCAGGTCACTCACCTGTCAATCAAGCACAGCTCTTAAAATAATTTTTTTTTTTTAGGTCTGAGAACTGCAGGGTATTTGAATTAACTTGAGAGTCACAAACAGAATTCATTTTTGTGCTTATCCCCCACTCTAACTTGCAAACAAAGAGGTCTTTTTCGTTTCCATCTGCCATGGGCTCACCACTGCTTTTAAAATGAGACAGAAGATGAATTTTCACACCCCTAACATTTGAGCTAATTTAATGTATCTTTGTTTTCTATATGAACTTTTCTTTTGTGCAAATCGTTCATAATGTTAGTAAGCTTTGCTGTTTTAAATGATGTTTAATCTAACATGATTCGGGAGGCACAAGCAACATAATTAGCCTGTCAGCGTCCAGCGCTCACTCAAGCTAATCAGTTAGCACAGCATATAAACAAACCTCAAACCTCCATTCATTGGCAACTAAAACAACATCCCTCCTCCTCACCTTCATCACAAAAGAGGTCAGACCCAGAGCCCTCAGGACAGACCGCCTAGATCGCATTATCAAACTTACCAACCTTGCATTGCAATTTTAAAGGCTAATTCTATAGTGTGAACTTCACAAAAAGACAAAAAAAAACCATTGAAAACATTGCATTCTTCCAATTGAATTCACCAAATGAATGCACCAAATCCTGAGGATTTTTAATACCTTTGTTGACTTTACAATACAAAACAAGACACTTTCCCTGAAATCTGATCACAAATGATCTTCAGAGTAGAGTTGAGATGCAAATAAAAAATCCCAATGTGTCATGTGACCACTTCAACCACAGATCAACTGAAAACTATGTTGAGCCTACACAGTGAGTATTGTCTGCTTGAGTGTACCACACTATCCTCGTCTTCCTAGAACCTCAGTGTTTTTCCCAGTTCCTCACTCGGGCCTCTTGTTAGCATCTCAACTTGTTAACATCTTTCTGTTTCCACTGAGAGGGAGATACGACTGGGCCTCAGAGAATCAGCAAAGGCAGCAGTGAAACACATTCACACACACACACATAGACACATACACAATCTTCTTCCTCTATTTCTTATGCCTTCATACTTCTCTCTCACACGTACATACACACTAACACTGTTTGTTCACGCCCATGCAGACTAACAACCTCCTGTGGCCCACCATCTTTCTCATCACCTTCTTCCCTCACCCAATAGCCTAGAATCACATTCAGCATCTCTTTTCACACCCCTCTCTGTTCCAAAAGAGTCCTCCACAGCCTGCCACCCAATAACTCTGTCTTTTTCTGAAAATCCTACCCATTGTTTAAGGAGAGGTACTTTGATGTAGCTTGCAACAACTGTCAGCTCAAACAAAAAAAGTATCGTTTGGAGGCAAAAAGAAAGTACAACAAAAAACAACAACAAACAAAAAAACCAGACAAGAGGAGGGCGATGGACAACGTCCAATTAAATATAAAAGGTTGTAAAACGAAGGCAATAAAAGTCAAAGGTAGTAGAAGAAATATGTAAAAAACACAAAATTAGACAGAAGGGCAAGGAAAGAAAATCAAAACTAAAAACTAAAGTTAAATGTAATGGACATGGAAAGGAACTCAAATAATATAGAAATAAAATAAAAATCAGTAGCTCACTTTTACTTATGATTTCCTGGAGAAACACACTAGGTGAGTTGTTTCAAGAAAGGAGTTTAGGACCAGTGTTATAGAATATTTAATCATTGTAATTAATTATCCAATAAGATTGAGTTTGTATGTGCCTATGTTTACTTGGGATGGAACAGGAAGTGACGTAGAGAGGCGGGAATTATACTGAAGGGAATCTCAAGGCAGTACCCATTTCGGGGCTCTCTCTCTCCCTGCCCTGTTGGCGGGTGGACGTATGCTGCTCGCCTCTTCTATCTCTCCTTTTTACTCTCTCCTCTTCTTTCCCTCTCTCTTCTCTCTCCCTTTCTCGCTCCATGATGCTTCCAATGGATCACATGCTTCATTGAGATCAAGGTATGAGCTTAATTCATGTTTGGAATAAGTAATAAATTACTGTTAGCAATTGTGTTCATAAATCATGTCTCTTGAGTATTAATTTCCATAACACAAGGCAATGACCTGGCCCAGAACAAACCTCCAGAAGAGTGATGAAGGTGGCATAGCTTGCACAAACGTAGAAATTGCTTGTTTAGTTTGAATTTATATGCTTTGTTAGTAACGAGCTAAAGTGGAACCTCCTGATTAGTGCCAGATTACAAGACAAGCTCCTCCCAAATTTGTATTTGTAATTGGAAAATAACCTGAATTATATGTATATAAGTGAGAAACTAGCAAAAAAAATACCAAATCCAACAAAAAAGTAGCAAAAGCTTATAAAAAGCAATAAAATAAAGTATCAAAATCTACAAACTGACAAGGAAATGTTAGAAAATAAAGGAGAGCAGGAGAACACATGGGAGAAAATGAAACGAACAAAATAAATCAAAACAAGCATTAAAATATGACATACTAACTGTCCAAGAGAAATGAAACAGAAGGAAAAGGAAAAATGATCGGGGGAAGCAGAGTGACTAAAATAATAATGAGCAAGCAAAGAAAACATACAAAACAAAGAAATTTTTAAATCCTTTCAAGAAAATTGGACCTAGGAACAGAACCCATTTGACATAATTATGGGATTTTCACCAATAAATCTGAACTAACACATTTGGCTCAACATGAAAGATGTGGCAGATCAGAAGCAAAGGTTGTGAATTAATAAAAAAAAAAGATGAAAGACTGAGAGTCAATGAGTGATTCAACTCCAGAGTAAAGGGGGAGCAGGAGAGAAGCTCAATTACATTTTAATGGGAGGAGCCGTGACCTCCTGCACCACCTTATGGCAGGTCAGTAGAGAGGTTAAGGCTCTAGGGAGCTGGAGGATCATGGGATATGGGGTTTTTAAAGGTCACTGGTTAATGCATTTATTGCTCCCTTACTGCATCACCAAACACTACCCTTCAACAGATATAAATAAGAGTTGGGAAAACATGGAATTTCAAGACCAAACCGGGTGGGCATCTCCTCATACGGATTCTGTGCGGGCCCAGCATGCATCTCACCTTTTCTTTCTGCGAGCTCTACATGCTTAGTGAGAACATTGTTCCGGTCAATTTGTTCCTTTCAGTGTCCCAGTGGGCAGTGTCCTTTAGCCTGACAGCACACTGAGAGAAAGCACTCTGTCTGGAGGGCCCTGACATCAAGACAAGAGTGGGAGAGATACAGAAATGTGCAGGGAGTGAAAGAAAGGGTGGGCACTGAGCCAAAGAGGGAGGGACGACTAAAGATTTGAGGTATAGAGAAATCGAGAGCTGACAAAGGAAAAGGGAAGGAAACCGGATGACAGTAAAAGTCCTATAAAGAGGACAGAAATGACAAGGGGGTTCAGAGGCCCTGTTCTGGGGAGTGTGAGTGAACCTTGCCCCTCTGGCGACGAACCCTCAAGAAAAGCCTCTGCGAAGAGGGAGTTGAGCAGCCGCAGGTGATACAGAATCCTAACTGTAAGCGTGCATGTGTCTGCGCGTGTGCCCCCTGTGCCCACAACACCTGTTCACTCGGCACCCAGGCCTCAACACTTGCACTCAGGGGTGAAGGCTGCCTTTTAGGGGATAAGGCTCACTCAAACAGGGCATCTATTCAACAAATCTGGAACACACTCTCCATTTCACTTCATTCTAAATCCATCCAATCACACCCAAGCATACCTTAGGAATTATACTGCAGTAAACACAGCAGGGGTTTAACTCACGCTGTGTGCATTTTGGGAAAGTTTCAAAACTTGACATCAAGTAACAATGGCAATAAAACACTTGTGTTTGTGGAGAATTTAAATGTTTCAACAGTCTGTTAAAAATGTGAAGTGTATTAAAGATGTAAACCAAATCTAAGGCAGCAGCAGGTCTGAATTTGTTCAAAGCAAGAGAAAGAAGAAAGGTCAACATACGACATAACGGAAACGTGGCATTTCCTTCATGAGCGCATGTAGTCCCACAGATAAACCGTTACACAGAAACACATCTTTCTAAGACACACACTTCCTGTGCACTTCACACATTGTAATATGTGGCGCTAATAATTCGCTGTGTAATTCAGTGTGTAATGAGTGGTTTTGTGTGTGCACTCTAAGAGGTCAAAGGCATGCTCGCACAAATGCCACCCTCGGTCATGAATCATGGGCCTCTGAGACTGTCGAAATGAGAAAATGCTAACGTTCAAGCTGGACTAAAACCAAACAAAGAAGATGGATGATAATAACTTCATTCACAATGCAAAAATGAAAAGCTCTAATGACTACTGCTCGAGCTTGAGACCTTTAGTCCTGATAGTTTCCTCCTAATAACAGTTCCAGAAAGCAAAAGTGTTTGTTGGTAAATCAAGCTTTCCTATCCATATGTATACCTTTCTTCCTCTCACTAGTAGCCTCCATTGACTTTCTTTATGTTCACCTTCTTTTTCATTTACTCTCTGTTCTTTTAAATGCTTGCACCCAAAGGGATTTAACTCACATTCTTTTCTTTTTTTCCAGTCCACAAACCTTGAAAGATAACAAAAGACGGTGCACTGGCTATTTGAATTTGAAGCGGACTCAACCACTAAGCACTGTCTCCTAGGGAAGCAGTGGAGGGACCATCCCCAAGGTCTTTTCATTCATGAAAATAATATATCAAAATAATGAAAAATAGCATTCTTATAAGGGTATGATGTAAACATTTGCTGAATGTCTACGGCTGAACACTGTGAAAGACAGTAAAACACCCATAAAAATCAATGGAGATTAATTATGGGAAAATATTAGCAAAGTTTTACTGGAACACTCAGAACTTACATCAGACTTTATGCCATGACTGAGCAATGACAGATTTACCAACATCCATGAATAAACATAACAGAAGTCATGCACAGACAAATTACAGTAAATGTATGAATGAATTTCACAACAGCAATAGACTTTCTCGACAAAGTGGCATGCACTTACCAGTAATAGTTTAATTATTTAGCCCTAAAAAGAAATGCAGACAGAGTACACAAACCTAGAAAATACCTTAATATCTAGTTAGTGTGATGGATCTTAAATTATCCATTACAAAAAAAATCAAGCTATTTGCTTTATTTAAACGTGCCATGTTATGTAAATTTAACTTTTCTGACATTTCTAGCATGTTTTAGTGTTGCACCCTCATCAAAAACATGCCTCAAGTTGTATTCAGGTTTGTTCATGCATGTTTGTGTAATCCTATTTAACTTCTGGGTGCTCAAAACGGCTCGATGTTAAAGCACCAACCACTGACCAGTCAGATGAATCGTTATTGTTGTCTGACCCAGGAGTGTAAGAGTAGCATAGGAAGAAATTAATATATTCACAAAAATTGGGTAGATTTTATCTGTGCAAACAAGTAAAGCCTTCGGAAAATGACTTGTATTTGTAATCTGCACAAGTTGAACTGGTTTTAAAATAAAGTGGAATTCAATAGAGCAGTGGTCCCCAACCTTTTTATCTCTAGTCAACGATAAACTTTATTACCAGCTTACTCAGCAACAACATAAAATGAGTGTGTGACAGAGATGTAACCAAGAGAATCTGGTATTTTTATTAAATAAAAGATTGTTCAGGTACAGGTAATAATAACAATGGAAATTATTAATTATTTCTTTCGTGGCCCAGTACCAATTGATCCTTGGACCAGTACTGATTGGGAAACACTGCAGTAGAGGACTTATAACAAGGCTAGCTCTTAAAATGGTTGCTTTTTTGATGATGTTTTGATGATGAGATGGGCATTTTACAAAGTCCATTTTTGAAATGGTGATTGTTGGTCAAAGATATTGTTCACGTTTTCAGAGTGATAGCATAGAGAGGTCATATATTTGCTCTAAATGCTTTAAAAAGGCAAAATATGGCACCTTTAAAAGGTACACTATATACATATTTAAAATTTTTAATACTAAAATGTATTCTTATGTGCGAAGGAACATTTTATGAACCACAATTGTTAAAGGCAACATTTTTTGCATTCGTTATGGATTCGAATGGTTAATATCACGGTCATCTGACTAGGTGAAATTACATTGCATCTATAGTGCCAGTCATCGGTCGAGGACACAGTGTATGAAAGTGTATTAAAATAACAATATTGATATCTTTTAAGAGTGCTTAAGAAAGTTTTATGAGTGAGGCCAGTGCACGACAAGATCCCAGATGTTTATTTGCACTCTCAAATTTTTGTCGTGATACATTTTTGGAATTATAACTTCTTTTCTTCAACCTATTTTTGGAAGTCATCTTGTTTAAAATTATGTTGTAAAATCCTCTTCTAAGGAGGATTATGACACTTACATCTAGTATTAAATCCTATGTAATAGACTTAAAACAAAGAACAACACATTCTGTAGTGGCGAGGACATTTTAAGTGGTTAGAAAAACCCAGATCTATATCTTTGTCTCATGTACTCTATAAGTTATTATTTCATACGTCAAACCTTCAGCACAGCCAAGTTTTTATACAGTAGTTTCAAACCAAAGTAAACATCTTGATTATGGGACAGAAAAACTGTTCCGTTCTGCCTCGCTTTTATCATCATCAAATCTAAAGTGTCCATCAACTAAATGTCATGAAAATGTCTGACTAGGGTGGATCAGGGATGCCAGGAGGTTGTATCAACAGAAGAAGGCATTCAGAATAACAGAACCTGCTTTGTAATATATATTTGATTAAGAGGCTGTGTTTCTTAGATACGTTCACTATCAGGTCTTGTGGAATGACTACATGCAAAGAAAAAGCTGCTAATTTTAATTTACAGGACAACGCTCTGAAAAAGAAATGTATTCAGCAATAAATAAATTGTAATAAATAACAATGTTTGGATATGAATGTTAGGCAAGTTATAGCTGGATGAGTTCATCTGTTTTGCTTATGGAGATTAATGGCATTGTCGAGGTGTAAAAGATAACTGTGTGAACAGTTTGCAGAGAGTGCACACAGTTTAAAAAAAAAGCACTAAACTAAAGTTCTCACCAGTGTGGAAAAACCCCCACAACTATGAAAAAAAAACAGAATTTGTTCAATAAAATATTACGTATTATATCTAAAGACATGAAAGTGTGGCGTGTAATCAATATGCTCAAGCCTTAAAAACTTGAGCAGCTTGTGAACTTGAGAACATCAAATTGTAAACAGTTGATCCATCCGCATCAACAGAGGCTATATCTTGCCAAACCTCCGCGGTAAATCATTCCTAAAATCATGAAAGTAGAACATGTTTTCATAAAAAAATAGATATATATATATATAAAAAAACAAAGGAGACTAAGTCACTTCAGTGTACAGCAGAAAAGAGCGCTATTCGGGGGCGCGTATATGGAACCATCAGCGCAACTCAGAGATGGAGAAGAAAAGACAACTCTCATCCTGAACAGAAGCGGAGCATTTGGTAAACCAGCATGCTTACCAATAATATCCGTGGAAAACGGTGAGCCCGGTTCTCTGTGTAGACGCCTCCACGGGACTATAATCCAGAACGACGGAGAGGAGAAGAGGAGACGAGAGGAGAGGAGAGGAGGGGTTCGCGTGAAATCTACTCCTCTCTACCGCACCTGTCTCTGTACAGATCTGATCCCTGATCTGACATCCTTAAGACAACTGTCAGAACCCCCAACAACTAAGCCCTTGTCACAACGAACACACCTGTCCCCAACTGAAAAGCCCCGCGCGACAAAGCTCGCTTCTGCTGCTCTGAACAAATGGCATTCCCGGCTTGGTCCCGCAGCCGCTACATTCCCCTCCAGACAGCCATCCAGAATCCCAAAACTCGTTTTGAATGAGAACGGATGAAGTGTCTTGTATCTCACGAGCCAGCTGTGGCTGGTGAAAACGCTTCTTTTTGGGTTGGAAGCACTTGGCTGTTCGATTTCTCCCCGCTACAGTAGTTTCTTTAGTTGAATGCGCACGCTGCTCGGAGCGCGTGGACAAGAAGGCACGCTCGTTGTTCGCAGCTTCCGATGTTGAGTCCAGCCTCTGGAATCCGTTAAAAGAGTCTCGTATTGTTTAAGAGAAAAGCGATAGTCCAGCCGGGAACCCGCTGCGTGGTGCTTGCGGCGTTTGGGCTCTGAGAAAAGGCTCACGCGTTTGCTCTCGGTCTCTGCGCGGTTTTAAGTCTGTCACCCGGAGCTATCGAAGCGCAAGGCGATGCCAAAATCTGACGCAGAATAGAGCAGCGGACTGGAGCGGAATTAATGTGTTGTTAATCACTTGGGTTTAGGAAATAAATCAGTTGTACTCGGTTAAGTGGATTAGCTATCTCTCTCATGAGGAAATATAAATTGATTTCTTTTCAATTGTGACTTTATTAGAGACAAACACATGTAGCTAGCAAAATCATAAAAATAACTCTTAACTCCAGTTATTCACAAACTAAACATTTCTATGTACACAAAATGCACATTTTCACAAATGTGTCTAAAAAACTGAGTGAAGTCATTCAGATCACAGGTGTAACATCTTAAGACAATATAATCGTATAGTAGCTACACACCTTTAATGCAGTTATATTAAAGCTGATGAAACTTTCACAATTTGTGGAAACAATTTTTCTGTTAAAGCCACCTTCCACTCATTCAACAGGGACATGAGCTGCCCAGGTTGCACTACAGTCAAGGGATGTAAATTTGAGCTCTCCAAAAGCTAACAAGCTGCAGTGCTGGAAGTAATATGGAAAAGTATGTATAACAGAGACTTAAAGACACTGGTTATGGTGTGTGTACTTTGTCAATTTTTGGATGAGTTTGAATGAACAGATTAACCTTTTTTTTCTGCCAATACAGTGGCATGAGAGCCAAATCACCATTAGGTATATTAATGACACATTGTTGTGCTTCTTTAGAACAGCTTTAAATATTTAGCAAGAATTATAAAATGTATTTAATGCTATATGGATGCAGATTATTGCAGACCATTAGCAACACATGCCCAACTCTTCTTTCCTTTTTTTCCCTATAAGGTCACAATTATACTAAGTCCAGACAATAGTTGAGAAGGAATGTTCATTCAGCCATTACAGACTTGCCTTGGGAATGTACATAACAAATAAATAGACAGGTATTCAGATAACTAACAATATTTGAGAAAAGTAGTTTTTCATAGAAAGCACAGTATAGCATTTCCTCTTATGAAGCAGTCTTATTTCATCCTTTATTCACCCTAAAAAATTCTAGCTCTGTGATGTATGGAATTCCCCCATGATTGAAGGTAATAGAAGTCGATCAACCCGGGAAGCTAATATTTTTCTCCTTATAGTGGCATTTTGGAAAAAAAAAAAGTCTGAAATGAGGCCAAAGAAACTTTGTGAGAACGTTTGAGTTTGTTTGCTTCTCCACGTTTGATCTGAAGAAAAGGTCTCTGAAGAGAGCTATGTGGAACTGACAACAAATAAACCAAAGAGAAGCAAAGTTTTGTTCTTGTTGGCTTTCATCCCACACTGCTCCTCTGAAACTGGGTGTTTGTTTCAAACCTGAGCCACAAAATCATGTAGGGAACAGTTTATCAGAGGAAAAAAAAACTTTGAGGAGAATTGTCTTTTTTCGCGCAAACCACTGACATCCATCTGAAATTAGTGGAGCGCTAATTCTGTGGCTTTATTCAATAATAAATATGCTTCTGTTTCCAGCACTAGGCTAATGGTGGTGTCAGGTGTATTTACAGAGGCTGATTATCAGCCAAGATATGAGTGAATAGTGAGGTCACCACAATAACACAAATATGAAGTGTAATGTGATATCTTACTGTAATGACATTTATTGTAGCTCTAGGGCTGTGTTGCATGTGATGAAGCAAAATCAAATTACATGCAGTCACAAGCCAACCATCATGTCTCAATTTCCTTCTGATCTGATTGCAGTTTTGATACACGTTGTAAATGGGAGAGCAATTTACTCCATGTTCATATCTATTGAGAGAATTCTATTTTAAACAAGATGCTCCAAATACACAGTAGCTTTGCTTTTGTTACTGGAGTAACAAGAGTTGACTCCATAATCCAGATCGTTGAATAGATCATTGTGGTGGCCTGTAGCCAAACAGCCTGATGTTGCACACATCCCCAATTTCATAGCAGTCTAAAAGCTCCAAAGCTATATTTGTTCATCAGCTGAAATCCATGCAACAAGTGCCAAAAACAACAATAAACCAAGCCCCTAGGGAACTTCTGTCAGCCACCCAAATTCAAACTTACTTCGGTGCTGTTGCTGTAATCGCAAGCACATGTACCGATCGAATCAACAGCCATTATTACTTGCGTCTCAATAAACATAGACTCTCCATGGAGTCTTGACTCAACATTTGTGAATGCAAATGAAATTACAGGTCATTTCAACTTGGTAGATGTCCAGAGCAGATAAAAACAAAGCAGGTTTGTTCCAGGCTAACAATCTATTGTTTGTACAAGAGGAGTTTGCAAGCAGGCATATGACATTGAGCTGTTTTAGTCTTCTTATATAAAATGCATTACAGTCTAATTGCACAAAAAGAGTCTTTTTCATTCGATTTGGTTTATTTCTCCATGGAGACATCAAATTAGGAATGTTAAGGTAATAAAACAGTGAGCTCATCAGGAACAAACACTGCTTTAAATGATTAAGGTATTGGAAGAATACCAAATGAAGACGTTTGGCATACAATAATCGCTTCGCGTTCTATTTTATCATGATGTTTGAATCAAAGACATCTGGAGCCATGAGGGCTATTGTTTTGACATTGCAGAGATTAACTTTGAACTAGACTGTATATCATATGCACTTTTAATGGTAAATTTACAGTAATAATTTTCTCTTGCATAACTTTATATTTTTTTAGTTGCTTTGTTTTGCATTTGTATGTAGTCTTTAAGCAAGCATTTGTATATAATTTTCTTGTCTTATTTCAAAGCATTTGGGAGCTTCTGTGAGAAAAGTGAAAGTTGTACTGCCTTAAGGCTAATCTAAACTTGGGCACCAAGCCTATTTTCACAACCCCTTTGCGAAGCCTGACCTGTGCCTCTGAAACGGTTGTCACTGTGATTGGTACTTCCACTTTCTTTCTTTGCTTGCACCCCAAATTAAACACTAGGTGACATAGTCAAACTTTGTTAATAAAGTAAATAAACTTCCTTTGGTATATGTGTTGTGTTTCAGTTAGCTAGTAGCTAGCATTCTTATTACGTCATGTTGGAAAATTGATCAGGGCAAGAATTTATCTATAGAGTTGTTTTTATATGATATATGATATATGAGGAGGGAAATATAACTGTCCTTTGTTAGCATCTGTGTTGTGTTGGGCTAGCTAGTAGTTAGCATGCTTTCAATGCTAATATTGATCAGTGCAAACAGCAGCAACTGCGTGCAGAACTTTAGATGCTCTAGACGACAAATGGAGCTTCTCAACAGACAATTCGCAAACTTGATTAATAGCTAAAACTCAGCTTAAGAAGTATGTTTATCATCACACACAGGGAATAATAACTTTCCTTTTCTTTTCAGGTTCACCTAGGCCAGTGGTTCTCAAATAGTGAATAATAATTGATTGATTTTTTTTTACTGTTCTAGAAGTGCAATACCACTCCACTACATTAGGGGGCAGTGGCGCTTTCATTGGCAGAGTATGAAGTGTAGGCACGAAGTGTAGAAGGCAGGCGGACAGAAAATAATTGAGAAACACTGACCTAGGCAAAGAAGGAAGGACAATGGAGAACAGGTGAGCAAAGTTCGAACAGAGAAGCCCCCTGAAAGTACAGACATGGATGTGTTGACATTGAATACAGAACCATGGACTGATGGGATATGAAGTCTTATATAGTGCATGAAGACGATGATGATAGGATAACAAAGCAAACAGCTAACAAGAGACAGGTGTTATGAAGATAACGAGGGGTCACTACTAACAAAATGCATCTATGGAGAGCAGTACACACAAAATATAAACAATTTACATGAAAATATACAGATTAAACAATGGGATAAATTTGCTGTCAAAATAAAATGTGCATACACAGTCTATTTGTGTGTAATTTTTATTGAAACACTGACATCTGAGACTGCTTGCTCACTAACAGGAGAGTGATTCATCTGCCCTCGTCGAGTAATGACTGTGAGCGCTGATGTATTTTTGAGCATCATGGCACAGAGCATTTTGTCTTCGTGAGTGACAGAGCTGTTGTAAAGATCTGTTGTTTTTGTACAGAAACCCAGAAGTATTGCATTTGCGATCATCTTGGGAATGGATTTTTAAAATCTGACTCAAACAAAAACAGACTTACACACAATAATTTAAAAACAAGGCCAAATAAATGAAAATTACACAGAGGCAAATTACAAATGCACATTTTATTTTAACAGTGAATTTATGCCATAATGAACAGACTCCTAATCTAAGCAGGACCATAATACAAGACAACTGTAAAGGGGCTAAGAACAGTAAAACGAAACAAGAAACTAACAAGTACTAAACTAAACAAGAGCACTAACCAGCACCCCACCATCAACACCCACCAACAAATCATGAACATTTCCTTTGGGACAATTCAGTAATCTTTATTAATCATATGCTGAGTAAAATGCCTGCTTTCTGTTGAGATTCTATGAAGTGGATGCATTTTTACAAGATTTTTACAAGACGTTTTATAAGGAATTTTACTGCCTCAACCATGCCACAATTGTACATTTTAGGTAATGTAACATTGAAAGTGTATACATACATCCTGGTATTTTGAACTACATATATTTCAGTATAAACCTAAATAGTTGTATTATTTTGTTTTTGTTTTACTTAATGTTTTGATGTGTATATCCACATATATTCAGTGCAATACAATTTGATGCTAGCTGGAATTCAAGCTGAATCGAGAGCTCTGTGAGGGATGCGCCTTTGAACTCATCATGAAAAAACAGTTAAGATAACTACTGCTTGTTTCTGGTTTAAATGAGGTGTTTAACAAGCAGAAAGTATTAAACACATATTTTCATTGGCCTTTGGTAAAGACTGCCATCCCTTGATGTTGAGTTGGGATAATATCATGAATTACATTAGTGAGAATCCTAAATCAATGAAGAGAAGAACGAGCCTCACCTCTAGATGAAGAAAGGCCGTGTTTGGTAAGATAGCGGTGGTTTGTGTCTTTGATGAGGATGTCAGGGTGGTCTAACTGTGAGCAGATTAGATCTCTTCTCACCAAGGTTCTTAAACACGATGCTGGCACAGACTGCCAGCAACTCACACCCGACATGATCTCTGAGCAATAAGCAGGGTCTGATGCGAGCGTCAGGAACATTAGAAGTCTCTAGAAAGAAATAAGCAAGACCGTTTCAGTTATTTTTCTTTTACATAGTGCTGAGTGATGCTTTGTTTTGGAATAGCCTGGTCTGAAAATACACAATGGGTTCCTGTAACCGTTTAGATTTAACTGGGTTGCCTTGGAGACAACGTTTTTTGTTTGAGCTCACTGTTAATGTTGAAATGAGTTTAGTAAAATGCTTCTAAAAATGTCAGATCTGGAGCAGAGGGGTGTTTTTCCAGTCTGCAGTTCACTCAGTTTGATGAGTTAGTTCTCAGTGATTGTGTACTTGAACCCAAACTGTACAGAGCATTCCAGAAATGTTCTGACAAATGCTGGAGCTGCTCCAAAAATCATAGTGAGAGTCTTCCAAGGAATCACAGCGAAATACTAACAAGCATCCTGTGAAGATAAATTGCACGGATTGATCAGTGTTCAATTCTTTTTCTTTAGAAGTCAATAGTGTTTATTTAAGGTCTATTTTTATGCAAGAAGGATTGATTTTGATTAAAGAGTGATGCCAATCTGCTTATTAACATGTAGGGTTATCTATTTTTTTATACATATATTTTAATCTGAATGGAGAAATGTTCAAAAAAGGGAACTAGGGTAAAGTAATATAACAGGATTTTTTTTTCCTAAATTAGTGTAAAGCGAATCTAATAAGAAAAAAAATATTAAATTGAGAAATGTAGGGTAGAGGAATCTGACAGGATTCACATTTTTTTTTAAATAATGGTTATGAAATTGTAACAGTAAAAGTGTGTAGGAAAACCTGACAGAGATCTTTTCAAATGGAGAGGTAAGAAAACGGACAGGGAAAACAATTATCTAAAAAATGTGAGGGAAAAAATAACAATTATTTGATGTTATTAAAATGCCAGGAAAATTGGAAAGAAAAATCTTCCATGAACTCTCTAAAAAAAAAAGTATAGAAAATAATTGAATGTGTTTCAAAACAATCACACAATAGACAATTTATAATCTTGGCTTCTATTTCTATGTTTGTCTGTTGTTTGCATTTTACCTTAATCTATTTTCCCCACTTCACACAATCACTTTTTCCTTTCAGAGTGATTCTGAAATTGCCTGTTAAAACTCAATTACATTTGAGTGTATTTATGTATTAATCCAGAACAGTATAAAGCAGGTCAGTTTGTTTACTTGCAAGGTCTTCCTCCAAACCAAATTGCATACATATAAAATATGTTTCAGACAATTTCTGTATTTGTCAGCCAAGGTCAAACACTAACATGTTTAATGATAAATGTTCCCTGAGCACAAGGTTCTGTATCATATTTCATCCGTGTCATGATTTGTTTCTCTAACCTCCATGTTACTGATACCGAATGTAGCCAGCACATACATGACTCCAGACAGAAGATGTGAAAAAAAAGATAAGAGCGATGACATGTCATTCCAGAGCCAGATGGGAGCGAATCTGAGGTCTTTCAACCGCTCTTATGACCTTGGCAAGAAAATATGAAGCGCATAAGAGTCAGTATGTTTAACTACATAAAAAGTAAAAAAAAATGTATCACCAAAGACTCAGAATAAAGGTGTTTCTATATAGACATATCCATCAACAGCTCAAAGTGATGCCTAAAATAAAAGCTGTCTTTAGAGAAGCAAAAATGTACAAAAGCAGGAAGGTTTCAGTACTGATCAATCTCCTGCCTCTTCTTTGATCATTTTGATTTTTGAAAACTGCAGGTTTATTTCCTTAAGGATAATTTCCACACTGAGCGGTCAGTTAATGTCACATGACCACAAAACATCCAACGCTGCTGTTGTGGTGTAATTTTGTGTACTGTAAATGTACATTTGAGGCATTTTCCACAATTGCCTTGTAATTTTGTTTTTAAACAAACACTTAGTAACTATATCTATCTTTTGTTTAAGGTTCTTTAAGTTGATTTTGATAATTGCGCCATCATCTGTAAGAGTTGGCTAATTGTAACCTGATTATGCTATTAGTGTATTACGATCAGGTTATTCGAACAAAAGTTTGAATTATAGTTTTTACTCATCAAATCAAATGTAAAGCATAAAGTGGGGGAATGCAAGTTAATTATTCTAATACAGTCACTGTCGATAACTCAATGAAACAACTAAAAAACACAAATTCTATTCGAGTGGCTTAATATTGACTATAGAAAGCAGGCTGCATCAACAGTACCGTGCATTATAAAGAAATCAATCATTTCTTTTTTATTTTTCTGCAATTTTCCTATAACAATATTTTGATAATATTTGTAAATATTTTGTAAACAAGCTAATGTAATTTACATAACAGCTTGTGTTTGGTCTAGTTGCTGCATACATTTGCATCCCTACAAACCTCTAACCCTAGAGTAAACACTTTATCTGGTAGCAGAACAATGCATGAAGCAATTATTACAATAGTTGTTCGCTAAACAACAACCTTATGAGTGGAATATTTAAATCAGAACATAAAAACAGCATTGTTTGTTGAAATGTGCATCCCTGTTTTCACTTGAAGTTGAAATGTGTTCAGAATGGTTCGAGTGCCCCCTACCGTTCGCTTGAGAATGTTCTCTCCGTCTCCGTCGGCCTCTGGCGAGCCTCAGGCTAACTGTCACACTCACTAACTCCAGAGAAAGCTTCTTGTGACGGAGAAAGAAGAATAAAAATAGAAATTGTATATCCTGCATATGCAAGCAACGATATTTCCCGTACTACCAAGCTCTACAGTGAGCTAAGACTAGTAATAGTATTAGTTCAAAAGAGATATGTTAACAATTTCACAGACGTCTAGCACAACAATCACGGACGGTTGAGAATGTAAAAGGAATTATACTAACTTTCATCCTTTACTTGCAATAAACTATAATTATGTTTTAGAATTCAACGTATCTTTCAACAAACCAGTTCGTCTATCGTGTAAAGGGCTTTGTTTTTATAATAACTTAAAGAATATCTACGCTATGCCACGTGATTAACACTCCCCGCGAAAGAAAGGGATGTGACGTCATTGTGATTTTATATTTGCCAGTTTTAGTAAAAGATTATTTCTTGTTTTTTTTTTGTCAATACATTTTAAAACAATTTCTTTGCTATGATTTTTTTTATTCTTTGAAAACTCATGATAGTTTGGAGAATCTCTTATTCTTACATATCTTTATTCTTCTTTTATTTCTTTGAAATCAAATAATGTTAGCAATTGCCTTTGTACTCGAAGGCCTGCCTTTAATGTCTTGTGTTTCTCCAGAAGAAGGCTGCAGGGTAAAGAGTATCTGGCTAAATCTCAATGTGTATGCAGAGAACGTTTAATCTTGTGAATACAATCAGAACATCAAGAGTTTCAAATTGAGTTTTCTTTGCTGTAACAGAAGAGCGTTTAACTTTTTCTATTACTGCTGCATGCCGTTCTTTTTATTACTGCTGCATGGCGTTCTTTTGGATGCTTATTTTGAGTCTACCACAACAACATTTGACTTGAATAGTCTTTTTGATTACTTGTTTATTATGGCTGCAAACCAAAAGAGGAAGACATCGATGGATTTATCATTGTTGCTTTCTATAATCAGTCTGATCAAAATGACTAAGATTAGATTAAGATTTACAAACTAAGATAAACATTTTCACTGATACAAAATCCAAAATATAACATATACTCATCTGTTTGTTGTGTTTAATTTAATTCCTCGAATTAAGGCTTTGGGTTGTTCTAGGCGTATGATTTATTACTAAAATGCACTTGGAATTTGAATGCAAGCAAAATGATTCTACGATCAATCCAAGTGTGTACTAATAGCCATATCCATGCTGAAATGCCAAGATTTACTTTACAGAAAGCTTTAAATCCCATTTGGTGCATTACATTGACTGTTGGCGTTTCGCTGGGTGGTGCCAAAGCTTGCAGGGCACTAATTAAAACAAGACAAATAATTCAAGTTCTTTTCTGTTACAGATAATAACATACCCATCTGTTGCCCCACAATTCCCCCAGTGCCCTTTTCTTTCTAAACACCCACACATTGCTGCATGGGTTTGCTTTCCAAAGGAAGATTATGATAAAGTATCTTGAGACCAGCTTGGCATTAAATTATGAGCAGAAAGAGATGACGGAATATATGCGAAGAATAAACAAAACATTGACAGTGCTGGCAGATTATCCATCACACGCATTACAATGTTTCTGTGCTTTGATTCATCAGTAAAGTTGAGGCTTGGTGCCTGTGCCACATGAGTTAAGAAGCAGGCTTTAATATGCAGGTCAGATGCTGCCATGTTTTTACGGCTCCTCAGGATGTTTATGGCCCAAAGATTCTGGGAATCTCAGCCCAGCTCTGCTTATAAAATATCATTGTATAAATGTGACGTTCCCAAGAGCAGTTACAAGAGACTAGATTTACAGTGACCCCTAATTCATTATCCCTCATTCTGATTAAATGTCAAATATATCAAATAGGTGTGTTCAAATTAAATGAGTCTATGTTGATTTCTTGTTACCCAATTCCATTATCACAAATGCAAGATTAAACACAAGTTACAGACAAATTATTCCATTTTTAAATGTCAATTAAATACATTATTGTTGATGCAAGATAGCTAGTTTTATTGTATAAAAACATGAATAACCGAAATGGGAGTTAATTTGTCAAAGAGGTTTTGTAATATAAATTACAGGTAACAATTATTTAATTAAACGCTGAACAAGTATATTTTATCACTATTCGTTTTTTAAACTATCACCTAACAATTATTAATTTAAAAGTGGGCAGGGCGCAGATGGCAACTGTTGTCAACCAATGACAAAGGAAATAAAAGCAATCAGCCTATCTTTAGATAGTTGCAGATGTGCTTTTGAAATAAGAATTTAGATTTTGTGAACAGGATTTAATCCATTAAATATTTAGCTAAACATTTCTGTGTATTATATAAATATTCATCATTATACATATATTACATACATCAAATATATTTCAAAACAGAATCAAAGTAATACAAGTTGCTGTTAAAATATTAATATGAGTTCCATAGTTGATAAAGTAAAGACTTGCAGCAGTTTTAAATTCATCATTTTATTCCTAAGATAACTTTTCTATTAATTCTGGAAAGACATTAGAAAATAAAAATCAACCACAAGAATGTATAACAGGATAAACCAGTAACAATCCATAATTCTTAACAGAAACAGATTCTCACCTCTCGAGATTAAGCCTCGCCATTTCATGTTAGACAGTACACACAGCCGATGGTTTCTATAACTTAATCTCTTAACAAGAAAACAGAAATCAACTCATTTTGGGAAAATTATCTGGTGAACATGATTTCCCAAAGTCCTCACGTCTCACACACATGCGCGTACGCGCACACGCACACACACACACACACACAAGATACCAGTGCTGGCTTCATGTCAGTATTGCTTCTTTCCTCCAAACCCTCGTGTCTTACAGGAAGTAGCCACACAACAAACACAAATTCCTGGGTATCAACAGTAGATTGTGTAGTGTTACAATCTGAACAGCACAGTCCGTGTCTGAGCTCTTCTTACATGTGGCAATGAGCAGGCCCCTAATCCTGCTCTATTTGGTTCCATTGAACATTTGATTAAAAATCTTGAATGTTTATAAATCAGTGTTTTTGGTTGTTATGAATACTGGGACTCCAGTATGGGAATATTTTGCCCAATTGTTAAATAATTTTTTTTCTCCGCCTCAGACCATCTATATGTGTTTGCAACATCTTTTAATAGAGCATAAAAACATTTTAGCTAAAGTGCTGCAGTTTAAAATTTAATTGGCTGCAAATCAAGTAGAGGCTAAAAACCTAGTAATAAATGATAAAAATTCACACGCATCCTTTAGCTTTCCTGTGGATTAGATGTTAGAGCATAGCACCCAGGGAAAGCAACTGATTATGTGATATTTGTTTTGCAAGTTATTATAGACATAAAAAATGAATTACACTGATGTCCTGCGAAGTTAAAACCTGTAATGAATCTTGTTTTGGACATTTCAACATAACACAGAATGAGTGCCTACAATATGAATCAGTGGAGAAAAAAAGACCAGGATATTTGGGAGTACTGTCCTTTTAAACCGAACCAAATTTAATTAGGGCACATTGCAGGATCAGAACAGATCTGACACCGTAACATCAAACATAAGCTCACCCTCTAAGATGTCCAAGTCGATTCATTTAATTTAAAAACTGAGTGCATAACCTCGAAAACGACTGTGTAGCCCAGAGTGTTGAAGAGCAAGAATGAATCATGGCAGCATGGAGAAACTGTCGTATCTCAGAGAAAATCCTTGCAAGTCTGTGATGCATCCAGAAAAATGTAAAGGTCACAAGATTTGGTCATGGAAGATTACTCCGCAGAGATGTGTAGCAGCAGGTTCCCTTTGTGGATCACAAATCAACTCTTTAAAAAACGATACTGACAAAAATTCACTGAAAGTCTTTTATCTCTTTTGATAAACTTTTTTAATGATAGCTTCATCCAATTTATTTTTGGAAAATGTTTAATTGAAAATGAGCAGCTTGACAAAAGATGATCATGAAACAGGTTTTCCTGGACTCCTGGTCTTTGCTATGCTATGAGTACATGATTTAAACGCAAACTCAATGTGGAAAAATGTATTTATGCCCTCTAAAATTATTAAACCAATGATTAAAAAAAGCATAAATAAGAGTAAATAGGTTGAGCTTTAATTGAGACTTTCAATAACAACTGGAGATAATAATCATTTTCGTGACTTAACGACACTTTAGGTCAAGTTAAAAACAGGAAAGACTGGCTGCAAGTAGCCACAGTGTTTTAAAAAAGTCAGTTTTAAATATCTTCCTACTTCCCATGTTATGTGCATAATTTATTCTTACAAATGAAACAATTATTAAAAAAACAAACCTTCACCTTCAAACAGAAAATGAAAATGCTACTTTAAGACCTAGCTTCAGCAAAGTCACTGCTTGATAAAGAAACAAAATTCCCTCGGAATAAACCCGACGATGCATGGGTTCAAACCTGAATATAATCCATATCACGTCATCCCAAGCAAGGTGCTTTTACTGAAATATGAAGATGACTGAACATCACATCCCCTCAGGGTGATACAGACACCTTCAGATGATGAGAAGAAAGAAGGAAAGAAAAAAAAGACAGCAAAAAAAAGGAGAAACCAAAGCCAACCTGCTAGCATGACCTCCCCGAAGGAGTGAATATCATCTCATCCTTATATAAAGGCCACACACTGGAAGGGAACGTATGTGCGGAGGTTGACATCCCACAAGGTAAATGAGAAAAAGTCCCCACACCTGTGCACAGCAGCCATTACGAGGAAACAAAATGGTTTGGAGCCATGTAAGATGCTGAGAAACTGAATCCTTCAATCATTACTGTTGGTCTATTCAGTCTCGCAGCACAAGCAAGTCTAGGATGTCTGCCAGATCCTGACGGTAACTATTTTAGGTTGCCTGGTGAGGAGTGGAAAGGGAAGAGCTCTGAGCCCGAGGCATCGTGGGAGCAGGTTGGAGAAGCAAAAGCACGCAAAAGGCAAATAAACGTTCAGACAGAAAAGCAGAGGTACTGGCCCACGTCCGGCTGATCTCCAAAAACAGAAACAAACTGTAAATTTATCTCACCCCAGAGAAACTGCTTCTACTCCCGGGCTGCACACTTATAACAAATGAAGAGAGTAAAGTAATAAACGCAAGATCACAACTGAGCAGTGAAGAGTCTGTGAAGCTGCTTGATGACAGTAACATGGTCCAAAAAAGTTACTGTTGCATCCTCACGCTCAGACTGGGAGATGATGGGATGACGGATGAAGAAAGAGGAGGGTTTATGGGTGTTGTGCAGCCAGCTCCTGTCCGATGAATCGACGCAGCCGTTCAAGGTACTGAGTGTACAGTTCGATGTCGTTGTGTCCGGCCCCCTCCACCCAGAGCGGCTCTACAGCTTTGGGGCAGCGCTCATACAGGGCCAGCCCATGAGAGAAATCGATCACCTCATCCTCCGTCCCGTGGATGATCAACACCGGGGACGTAATTTTAGAGACTTTCTCAATGCTTAAAACAAAGACACACAAAAGAATTGTGTTAGAACATCCTTCAATGATGCAAACCTCATCTCCCATTTAAGTGAGGTGATCTATTGAAATCTCCTAATTCAACTGCTCAGAACACTGCCTTTGAAAATGGGTGAGTGGTCACATTTTGAATGGATTGTTTAATTCATTAAATTATACAAAATGTAAATTCATATGGACTTATTCTGCATGGGCCTTTTCCCATACCCCCATAAATTATAGTCCATAGATCTTTTTTTATGTAATCATTGACCGAATTTAGCTGCACCCACTTAATTATTTACCCCTGCATGTCTTGTCTTCTGAATTCTGCTAAGGACATGACCTGCGCTAGTGTGAAGCAAATAAAAAAAAAAACTATCTCCGAAGGAACGTTAGACAAACTTTTAAACTGCTAGCTTGACTTCACCAGCTTTGTTCCTTAAGAGGACTTGAATGTCTATTATTATTTAAAGTTTACAAAAGCTTAAGTTTGATACATAAAAAAATACAACATATGGTTCGTATTAATAAAAGTCCCTTATAAACCGTAGGCAACTTAAAAGCTCAATGGATATGATTTAAACGATTTCATAATATTTGTGACCCAACAGGAGTAATAAGAGTAATGAATTTGAAGAAGATTAAGTAAGTCAATTTTTACATCATTAAGAGCATTTTTGGCGATGTTCAGACTGAAGTTCTTAATTCTTTTGATTCAGTTTTTTTTTTCATGAAATCAGACTTTTTTTGAGTAATTTTTCACATCACACATGTGACTTGTGTCCGTTCTGTGTATGCACACAATCCAGCTCACTGTGAGGTGTGCATGTGCAGAAAATTGCTTTGATCAAAACAAAAATAATCATGGATGAGAATGTGATTTGAGATGATTGTGTGGCTTTATTTAAGTTCACTTCTGATGGGAGCACCACCATTACAACCAAATGCACATCAAGAAGACAAAGAAGAAATATTTGTAATTCTACTACTTTATTTTCCTTCCACTGACTGCTTTCAGCTCTGTCCTCAATCATGATTGATGTGATACTTCCCACCCACATCCAGAAATGTGAAGTGTGTACCCATACAATGACGTTAAAGTCAGATAAATGCGACCTGTCTGTTCAGACTGTGGTCACATTGCAAAAAATCTGGTATGTATCGGATAAAATGCCGCATATGAAATTGACAAAAATTGGAATTGAGATTATGGGGGGAAAAATCTGATTTGGGTCACTTTGGGCTGCAGTCTGAAAATAGCCTTTGAGTGAGTCTAAATTGTTATGGGCAACCAGTTTGGTGGAAGGGATCATAAAACTCCAAAGGTTTAAAACACTGGTCACAAATAATATTTCTAAAACAAGCTATGCAGTTTGAAAAAAATAAAAAAACCTACATTTCCTTTGGGCTTTAATAATTCAAATACTTTGTTATATCCCTAAACTTCTTTTTAGTGAATTATTAGATAAATATAATAAATAGTAAATTTATTTATAAATTTAGAAAGGTTGAAAGATTCAGAGGGTTCATGAGGTAGTACCTGTGCTAGCTGTAGATTATAAACCATTCATATTATGTAACAAAAACAAATCTTGTATTTTATCCAGTAAATCAAATTAAGATTCTTAATGAACATGAGATATTTGTCATTTTTTGCATTTCAATCATAACCTACAAAAGAAAACCTGATCCAGAAGTGAGATGACAATCAGATTGCAATGACAGTCCCTGGAGCGATAAAACCCCTCCGCACAGGTTTCTTTACATGAGATAGACCTTTAGCTTTTAATCAAGCCTTAATTGGGGTGGTAACGTGTTAATGGTTGAAGTGAAAATCTGCAGGGTGTTGGCTCTGCAGAGATTCAGCTAAACGCGTATTGTAGAGAATCAGTTAAAGGACTATTCATCTTCGCTCATTCAAACAGAAGTCTTAAGCATCTGAACTGCACTGCACTCACTGATCAATGAAAGCTGTTGCAAGAAGAGAAGAACACAGGGGACAACAGTCTCTTTTTCACAAGACGCTGCTTTCATTGGCCTGTTTGTTGTGAAAGGGGTCCCTCTGCCTGTATGTGGGCCAGTTCACTTAACAACTGTTAGCCAACTATGCAGCACTTGTTCAGGAATTTTAGTTGATGGTGGTTTTCACTGCAGCTGTATGACAACATGTGTTCCACACTGACACGGAGTAACGCCCCCCAAAGAGTGCAGCAAACACCCTCACAGCTGTTTAGCTCAAACCTACAGTGAGCCCAAAAGGGGTTAGGGTTAGGGTTAGGTCATGTGTTTCCATAAACCTGGTCCGCAAAGCTGGAAATGCCACAAAATATGTAATAACATCAACCAAGTGGTAAAAGGCACAAAAAGAGAGCTTGATAACTTTGCTTGATAACTTGGTTTTTACTATTTTTATATAATTTGCATTGGTCCAACAGTAAAATGTTGTCATTCTTTTTTGCACGCTGTAAAGCACATACGTAAAGGTGAAATGTACTTGCACACAATCAGGTGTCAGGTTTCATCAAGAACAACATATAAACCAAATTAAACCCATCCATCTATAATTTTGTGGGCTTGCTTCCCTTTCGGGGTCGCCACAGAGGAATGAACCACCAACTATTCTGGCATATGTTTTACGCGGCGGATGCCCTTCCAGCCACAACCCATTAATGGGAAACCTTCACACTTATTCAAACTCTATGTAATTGTTTTTTCTCATTTCACTTATTTGCATGTCTTTGGACTTGTGGGGGAACCCGGAGCACCCGGGGTAAACCCACGCAATCACGGGGAGAACATGCAAACTCCACACAGAAATGCCAACTGACCCAGCCGAGGCTCGAACCAGCAACCTTCTTGCTGTGAGACGACCGTGCTACCCACTGCGCCACCATGACACCCAATTAAACATGATGATTTAAAGTTCAAAAATCATGAACAGAAGTTAACTATGCTTTTACTCCTAAACAAAAGATAACAATTAAGGACTCCATGGACTTGAGTGATTTCTTGTAACTATTACTTTTCTCCTGGGTACTTTTCAAGTACTGAGTACGAAATTTGCAGTAATTCCATTGCATTAGCTGGTCTTTCAGAAACAACAGGTAGGGTTTGGTTAATGATTCAAAAAAAAATAAATACAATTAATAAAATCATAGTTCTACATCAATGGCTAGGATAAAGAACTTGGGATTTCCTGATAATATTTTTGGCACTGATACCCACAGGGGTTTTACCTTGGGGTCAATAAGTGAATGTGCAGAGGTGCCCTGACATTAACTGGAACATTAGGTACAACTGAAACACTACTGGGCACATTGTGGCTTTGTACAACTTCATAGATCCGAGGCTAGGCACAGCAAAAAAATACACTTTAGATCATTGTAAACACTTAACAAGCACAAAGCAGTTGGCAAAAATGCAGTTAACTACACAAGATGATAATATCACTCTTCTGACCCATTATTTAAAAAAAAAATTATTTTCAAAAAAAGACAGAGGATGAGGCTCGCAGCTATGCCAACCTCACACAAACTGAAACAGATCTTTTCATTGGTCTGTTTGCTGTTTTGAGCAAGTTTTTCCTGAACTGCGCCATGCCATGGTAAATCATGCAATGGCCCCCAAAAATGCAATGGTCCATTAAACCCACCCCTGTCTTAGAAGTGTCAATTTTTCTTTTCTTCAAATAAAAAAAGTTTAAGTGTTGTAGAATCTAGTGATTGTGCTTCAGGTTTTATCACAAGGAGCAAAACATTGCCAGAAAACCCTTTTTCGTGTTTGGTGTCCTTTAATGTGACATGCTTCTGAATGTAGAATTGTTTCTTGCAGATTAGGCCGAGCACATTATATGCTGTGAAGGTCTATTACTTTTAGGTAACAATAGAACAGCTTCACCTGACACGGTTCTGTTTTTCTGAAAATCTCTAAATTATTTAATTGTGGTGATGCTGATTAAACACAATGCATTTCTAATGAATGGAATTCTATTGATTTCACCCATGGTCCCAGGTATGGTAGCAGACTGATAGAGAATAAAAAATATGAGCAGTATATCAGAATTTTTTAATAATTTCATAAGTGATAGTAATTGTGAGGCTTCAAACAGTTATGAAGAGTTTTCAAAACTACATCAGATCAAAACAGTATATTCTTGGAAAAGGAGAGTATCCAGGTTGACCACATGACCCTGATCATGAATACAGCAAAATTCTAACTCTACTGCTTAATATTTAAATCCATACACATCATATTTAATTGTAATGTAAATTTACGCAAGTATGAATAATAGTTTTTTTTATTTACTCCATAAATAAAAATGCCAAATCTAGAAAGAGCAGATAACAAACCTAAAAAAGTATTGGCGCTTTACTTGTCAACGTGTGATCAGAAGCTTGGTGTAATTTTCACCACCAATTCACAACTAAACAAACTCAGTTAGCTCTTAAAAAACCTAAACCCAACGAATTGCTAATAAATAGCAGAAACCTGTAATCTGCATAAGCAGGCAACTAAGAATTAGCAGCTCATAAGCAAACCTCAATGATGAGCCACGTCAAACTTCCAGTAAACGTGAGAAGGAACAGTAATTGAGGACAAATTTTGCTACTCACTTGGGAAATGCATCAAAGCAGTATGTTTTCTTGGTCTCAGGGAAAGCGACCCTCATGCCCGAGGTGAGAGGGGAGTGAAGAATCACTGCAGCACACTCGTATCGGGACGCCAGGTCCACTGTCGGCACAGTGCCAATGCTCTGTCCATACAAGATAATATTCTCTGGGCTGATGCCATACCTGTTTTAGAGAGAGAGCAAAAACACCCTGACGATGAACAAAGTTACTTGAATTCTGTGAAATGTAAAAGTTCCAGATTATTTGTGAAACCGAAGGATTACAGCACTGTTTCGTGTTATATGATTTAGTAGCTTACATGTGGAACCAGCAAATTTGCAAACATCTAAGCATGCTAGTTTTAAAAATGTGACCCGTGCTTTTAAGATCTCTTTTTATTTAAAGCAACCTCTATGGCGTAAAAGAATCGTTGCTTCTGATTTTTTTTTTTTTACATTTAACCCATAATAGGGCACACTCTGAAATTGTTGGGGGGGGGACCCCCCCTATTACATTTCTAGGAATTAAAACTAAGATCACAGACTCATTAAGGCCCAAGATCCAGAAAAACAGGTCAGAAATACACCTAAGGTAAATGAGAGCTGAACACACAGGTGACATTTAAACTGTGCCATCTAAAATTCCATTGTTTGGAAAATTGCCACATTACTGGTTCACAAAATCTAACAAAAAGTATCAATTAAAGAGGTCTGGGTTTCATCTTCTCCTGGTACGTTCAGATTCCAGGTGGGAGATTTTACATAAAAATTACAAACAAAAAAAAAACACTAGAGGCCCTCTAGGTAAAAAATATTGATTGGTTATTTTGTTTTTGTTCAAATAAAACAGACAACAACTTATTATTTGACTTAAATGATGTGCAGACTTATTTTTCCTGAAGCTAAAGATTTGTTTATTTAACATGCTACTTATATGGTGAATAAAATCAAACATGTGTCTGAAAGCTTACAAGCCGTTAGCAAGAATGTGATTTACCATTCCAAACAACTGAAGAAACTGTGTCTCTCTCGAGAACAAGATCTTCGTTGTGTGCAGACGCTTCATGTTGTTAGTTGTATTTACCGGGTCTGAGTTACTGAGGGAGAGGAGTGTGTCGCAAAACAATGGGAGCTCATGGGACATACTAAGAAAAATCGATTTTCAGTTTTTAGCTTCTACATGAACAACAAATGAGACTTTGATTTCACAGATTTATTGTCCAGCTCGAAGTCAGATACGACCTACAAGATTTTCTATCACATTTAAACTCGCCCCTCAAATTCCGTTCCCTAAAAGGAATCAGAATAATGGTTGCAAGTGAACACAGAAAACTCCAGATGTTAACTGGAATGTGCTTTCCTCATCGTCTTGTGTTCCAACCATACCACATAAACGTTGTAAGCGCTGTAAACCACAACAGGAATGCAGAAGTTTTGTTAGTGTCTCACCGTGAGCGTAGAGCCTGCCACGCTGCATCTATGTCTGCATACAAATTCTTTTCCGAAGGTTTCCCGGTGCTGACCCCATAACCAGAGTAGTCATAAGAGAATATGTTACAGTTGATACGAGTGCCAAGCCCGATGTAGAAGCTGCTCATCTGCCCTAGATCCACCGCATTACCATGAGAGAACAGCACTGTGAACCTGAAGAGAGCAAAAGATTATGGGATATGTAGTACACATCCTAGCATACATCTTGCACTGCTTCAGCATCTGACTTCACAAGATGGATCCAGTGATTTAATTCACTGAACCACTAGGCCTCCAGGGAACTCTGCAGTGCAATATCCACCCACAGGGCAGGATCCCATGATCATTCATTAATAAGAAAATTAATGAACCCGACAGCAAATATCACATCTAGAGAGTCCTATTTGTACAATATTCGATCACAATAGAAAGAAATGTTTTCCATTTTCAAACTGAAAAAAAGATGTAAAAGTCAAGAACTCATCAAATGAAAGCAATAGTTGGCTTTTTTTTAAAAAAAACAAAGATATAACAGTACGAAAAATGAGTGGGAGAAGTAGAATGTGTTCCAGAAGCAAAGGCTTCTAGCCAAAGATAGCAGACAAGCTAAGAGAAGGAAGCAGGAAATAGGACAAAGGAAAGACAGAAAAAGACTGAAGCAATGTAAATGACTCATGGGAGCAAGTAGGAGGATCTACCAAAGGACATGTGATGCTTATTAACATAAACTTTACACCAACATATACCCCTCACACTCTACCTGGCAGATGGGGCACAGCGGATGTACATGCAGCCCACTCTGTTCCCTCGGCTGGAACGTGTCAGGAACACTTCCGTGATGTCCAGCTCCCGTTGGGAATACTGGAATTCTGCCCGCTCCATGAGGTGAAGCTTCCAGCGCCCCTCCCCTGTGGTGCTACCTCCCCCTACTGAACTCCCACCTCCTCCTCCTCCTCCTCCTCCTCCTCGTGACCGAAGGCCTGATGTCCCTGTGGGTCCGGCTGGTACTGACCCAGCCTCCAAATCCGGCAGGAGGGCATAGGTAGGTTCAGGGGGCAGAAAGGCAAGCTTGGCAGCGATGCGGCTGGGGCATGGAGGGCAACAGAATAGGCAGCACAGCTCACTCACTGAAAGCCCATTCATTGTCAGCTGCAAGAAAGATAAAAGGGAAGAAAAAAATGAAAGTGGTTAAAGAATAGTGTGTATTTTTTAAATAGAGAAATCAAATAAAAGTGACTATGATTACTTTTTAACTTCACACCTCACACTACAGACAATGGGGAGCAAACCAGTAAGCACTAACTGAAAATATATTTTACATTTTAAATATAGAATAATATTACCTTAAACTTTTATCCAGAACAAAATCTGCTTTTATATTTACCAGAAATAAAAGATTTGACAATATAGTTATAATTATCGATATCGACCGATATAGGAAAAAACGATCATGATATGGGCCATTTCGCCTAGTCCTACTTTCAGTTATTAACAACTTCCATGTGTGTCCGACACTTGAGAAAGATGCTGTCTGTTCTTCAACTTTATCAGAGAAGATATGGTGACCCTGAACGTATGCGAGTTTCATTACAAGTCAGTTTAAAGGACTATGGTCAGAAATGTTCAGTTCTCAACCTGTTAGGTGTGAAGGAAAGAAGAGGAAGAAGGTTGTGGAAGAGACATTACACTGTAACAAAACATTACTTGTTGCACAGAGATTTATATGATAATCTGATTTTTTTATACAGTAGTACCTCGAGATATGAATGCTTCACGTTATGGAGAATTCAATATACGAAAGGCCATGCGAAGAATATTTTGCTTCATGATACAAAAAAAAAGTAAAGATACGAAAAACGTGTACGAGAAATACATACTCGACATTTGAAATTTGGGCGAAAGACAAAACTAGACATCACATGACTGCATTTAATACACCACCAAATGCTCTTCTCTCCTATTGGTTAGTTCCAGCCTTGATGCTGTGTGTTCGCACATATCCTGCGGTCCTATTGGTATCCTGACGCCCCATCACGTCTTTTCAGAAGAGCTCTCCCATGCATGCTTTCAGTTTCGTGTTGGTGTCCTAAATTAGAGAATATTTTCATGTTGCTTTTTTGGCAAAGCATATTTTCATGGCCATGGCTCTCCTCCACTACCATCCCTTCTCCTCCGCTACCACCTCCTCCAACACCACATCGCCTCACTCAAAAGCTAAGGGTAATTATTTAAATAAAGGGTAAATCTATTTTATTCTGTTTTCATTGTTTTATTGTTATTTATTACATTTATAATGTGTACTTTTAAGTATTAAAGAATCCTATTTTATTTTACATAAGAAAACATGAGAAAATTCAGCATACGAAGACCGCCCCGGGAACAGACTAATTTCCTATCTTGAGATATCACTGTATTTGGGAAAAAAATATAAATCATGGTCACAACTTTACAACAGTTGTTATGTAATGATCATGACATACTTATGACAAGAGAAAAAATATTATGACGTTGGATTTCTATTATGAGAAGCTGAGATAGACTTTGACGGTGTAACAGATTGCATATTGTTTCTCCCCTATTGTAAGTCGGTTTGGACAAAAGAGTCTGCCAAATGCATAAATGTAAATGTAAGAAACAGTGCATGCAATAGCAGAAAGAAAACGAGAGCATTAGGACGAACAATTAAGTAGGTTAAATGTTACTGTAGCTATAAAGCTTTTATTTTTTCAGTTGACTGGAAAAGTCTGACTACACCTTCCTTTTTTACTTTTAAGTGCATGCAAAAAGCATAAAGGATATATTTCATTTATGTTATCACAACTCGTCATGTGATCTCGACAAGGCTGCATCTGAAAGATGGCGACCTTCCAACATTTATCTTAAAATAAGAATTGAGTGCAAGTTTCTTGCTCAAATTATAACATATAATCTATTTTAATTGCGTTTCTTAATAACGCTGTGGTCCATGAAAGTAACAGGAAATAGAAAACAAAAAGTTAATAAATACGAAGAGATCCTGCTAAACTTTTCTCATCTAACGTTATAATCTCCTCCCACCTTAAACCGATACTCTGCGTGCTATCGGACACTGTCACGACAGCGAAGATAAATAATATATATATATTGATTGCTTTTGCCGTTTGTAAAGACTCTAAATCACACTTTACTAAGTTAACGTTACACTCTCCGCCAGTTGTCACTTTAGACAACTTACGCGCATCGTCACATAACAAATGTTGACCCTTTTCATCAACAAACCGACGCTATATTGTTAATACCCACAAAAAGATGTAATTTCCCACATACTTGTCGTTCTGTTGACCACAGGCTGCCGAAGCCGGATCACTTTATTTTCCACACCTCTGTCGTTAAGTAGCTAGCTCGAAGCGAAGCGAGGGGGGCAGGGAGAGTTAGCCAGCTAGCCAGGCGGCTAAGACTCCTCTCATATGTCCAAAAACAGCTTGAAAGACGTCGACGACATCTTCTTTTAACGTATTCGAAGTAAAGCCTTTGAAGAATGAACGACAGTATCTGTTCTGCTGTTCCAAATTACTCCTCTGCTGGCGTCTGGACTTGAAATAATCTGTGGGAAAGGCTAATAGCGCTATGTGTTTTTTCCACTGTAAATGACGATGTTGGTTAGTTGTCCCACTCCTCGCACGGACTGCTAGCAGGAAGTAACTACGGCGGGTACGGAAGTGATATTCATTTATAATAGCTTTACTTCAATATCTTATATAATCTTATGGATTTAACAGTTATTTTATATGGTTATCCACTCTATGAATTGCGGATTTTACTACCTTTAAGATGCTCAAACTGCACCCAAATTTGCTATCATTACTACACGTTACTGTCGCCACTATTAATTGTTTTTGAAATGTAAATGTTTTGAACTTTTGTATAATTTGCAATACCATTTCATACAATTTTTTATTTGGCTATAGCTGTTTCTATACACTGATACTTTTAAACCAAATAATACACCAAAGTTGTGATCACTTTATGATATTTAATTACTTTGCCAGATAACTTTATATTTTAATTCGTTTAAATACTTAAGAAACATTTTAACTGAGAAAAAATATGGCCAATGTCAATAGGATGAGAGTAGGGGTTACAATGAATTATATAAATGAATTATTTAATACAAAATATGAAACTAGCAAAAAAAATAAAGATTAAAGTTGTATTATAAAATATGATAAAAAATAAGTATTTATGTCTGCATATATGAAATAAGCGTACATTAATTGTTTTCACTTAACTAAAGCTCGATTATAATATGACAAGCCATTTTAACATTTAAACATTTGGCCTGACTATCTATACGTTTTTACTTTTTGTGAGTGTTTATTACATACAATATATCTAAGTTGCTAATAAATTCTCAATCACATAAATTAATAGTAGGGGGAAAACAAATGAAATCACGTACAAAAAAATAATAAAATTATTTCCCAGACAGTACTAACAGTTGCAGTGATATAGAATTCAAAGGGAATTAATGCTTCAGTAAAAAAAAAGTCGTTTAATTTTTAATGCCGTCCATCTTTCAGACCTTTCTTGTTCTGGTTTTGATTCAATGATATATATATATATATATATATATATATATATATATATATATATATATATATATATATATATATAAATCACATTATTTTCGTTTTTTACCATTTCTTTTTTTGTGAATGTGGTACCTTCCCAACAGGATGAATACAAGTATAACATGGTTTGGGAATCTATAATATAATACAAATTTAATATTTTTCGTAAAGCATTTAACCAATAAGAGCGACTAAGCCCCATGTGACACTATGCTACGTCCCAGCTGAAATACTGACCGAGGGGGACACTCTGTTCTTGTTAAAACATCTTTAGTCTCCGCTTTAAAACATCCGGGATTCTCACTGACGAGCCGAGAGTGGGAGGATCTGCCAGAGGAACCTCTGTCTGTTGACTACGTCTCATTCTGACACAAAATCTTTAAAACCGACGAGACATTTTAAAAGTATAGTAATTGTACGCGTAGTTATCTTAACAAGCCTGTTCAGTGGGTGAGTTACCTAATAAACCGTTTAACATGGATCGGATGCAGAATCGATCAAACAACGTTTTGCCTTATGTGAAGCTTCTAACATCTTTTGAAAGATATTTTTAACTGGTCGATGACCAAAAAAACCCTACTCTTCCTCTTGTATCCAGAGTGATATATTTAGCAATTCCCTCCCTGAGAGCCAATCAGATTAGTGTGTCAATGTCATCTTATTACTTGGGAATATTTAGAAACAAAGTTAATAAACCCAATCTCTCTTCTTTATATTCAAAGCGGATTTAGAAGGAAATTATATTCTAGCAGTAAAAGGTATGCAGAAAAAACGTATTAGATTAAAAGCATACTTATGAAATTTTACCTCTAGCACCTCACCTGCATATTTTTACGAGATTGCTTCTTGTACTTGAGTTGTAAACCTTAGTTTGCTCTGTACCCTTTTTGCTGAATGCAATGTAAATGCCTGTGACTTGTTAAACAAAGCAGAAAAAGCCCCTAATCTGGTGCTACTCAACTGTCTCTTACAGATAATTGACTAGTAAGAATATGTGAATAATGGTGTTAAGCGTGCGAGAAGACATTTTCTTAAAGTATTATTGTTTCCTTCAATAAGGTTTCTCTACCTAACTCAGTACTGAAATGTTGAAGAGGCAAATTGTGTCAAATGTACTTCAAACCTATTCAATAGAATGTAGTTTGTTATTATATTTAGCTTAGAGCGTATAAACCATGTCATTACCACCCTCCACTTTTTGGAACAAGAATGAGGCATTGGCAGCGCAAGAGATTGCCATTACTCACAGGCAATTTGTTTTAAAAATAATTACTTTTACAGCTGTTTACTAATTACAACTAACTAATTACGGTACGGTATATCCTCAAGAGAACCAAGGAAATAATATATTCCAATGTAACATTTTTTTGTAATATCCTTCATATTTAAGAACTGAAACAACCCACACAAACATGAGATAGCATTGTAAAGGACAGGATGTACACTATTAAACACAAAAGGACAAACGAGTTAAAATATATAGACCAAAAACAAATGTCTACTACAGAGGAAATATGTCAGGAGGATATAAAATATCTGTAAGGAATTAGCTGAAAGTTCATGGTGCAAGGTTTTAGACACCTAAATGGTGGTGCTTAAAAACTTAAAAACAAATGTTTAAAATTTCAAAACAAAGTCCCCCCTCAAAAGACATTTTCATGTAATTTGTGTAAATGATGAACATCAAGAGCACTCAAGTTCTGACTATAAATTGAAATAAAAGTGTAAGATATGGATTGCACTCAACAGCATTTACATTACATTTAATGAGAAACATGTTGACAAATACAAAAAACTCACAACTCATTGTGTAAATTTAAAATAAACTTTATGATTTTATTGTTTTTTTTACTTACTCATACACATCATACAACCCTAAACTGCAAAAAAAAAAAAAAAAAAAAAAAAAAAGAAAACAAAAAAGTATCTGGTGGTTTCTCTGGGGGACTGGGCACGCTGGTTAACTAATTCATGAGCACTGGCTCAACTCCCCAACACGCCTTTGCTGGAACTCACAGCAATAACAATTCTCTGATGAAAAAACTAAATCCAGTCAACACAACAATCAAGGCATTACATTTGCAAATACATTAATGATGTCACCATTATGTCTCTATGACATGTAACGATCAATTCAATCAATGCAAGTGTCAAAGGGGTCGGGCACGAGCGTATAGGGCCAAAAGTGTCTTTTAGTTAAGACACTCAGGGCAATGTCAGAGCTGGCGATCAACCAACTGGAGCTTCATAGTCAAGCGGTTGACTACATTCACAGATTTGTGCCCGCTGCACCGTTACAATCCCCAGTGTTCTCAAACACTGACACTGCCTCCTCTCAACCCCACGACTAGTAGGATTATCCTCAAGAAAAAGTGTCTGAAACGGCTCGTAAGGATGGCAGCCCAGCCAAGCATGTAGCATACTCATGCCAGTTCACTGAGCCACTTACACCTGCCTCTCACAAAAGCCCCCTTGAGCTGGCAGCACCACTGAGGATCATGCTGTAGTCTCAGACGCTGCTAATTCAAGCTCAGCCTTTTTCCTTAAAGCACATCATCATCACCAGGACTTTAAATTATACACAACTCTACTATGTCTAAAGACACTGAATGAAGCATAGAAGTAAGCTACCCGACAAACGCTATGAGGGAAGATCAATACAAAATGGTTTCAGCCCTTTTACCAAAAAAAACGACAAACTTGAACAAAGCACAAAGGTTGAGGTGTTTCACTCGAGGGATGACAAAAAAACACCACGATGAATCTTTTGTTTTTGTACACCAATACAAAGATTACAGACACAAAACATTTCCTGTCTCTCTCTCTCATCTCAACCCCTCATTGTTTAAAAGGCGGCTATATTAGATAACTGTAAAATTGAGTCTGTTACAACAACAGGCTCCATTTAAGCATGCAATTGGGATGTTCAATCAGCTTTACATTCACGTTTTTATTTATGCTCGTCACACACATGGGCGCATAAGTGTCTTCCTTACAAAAATCCTGAAAAAGGACAAAGCTGTTGGTACAACTCTTGGATCAGAAAGGCCTCAACTAATAATGAAATTTCCAGCCAGTTCCATTAGCATCATTCATTGGTCTGCTGGTGGTTGACGAACACCTTGCTCTCAGCAATGAGGGTCAAAGCTCAGTGAAGTTCATTGCTTGCATGCACTAGCATAAACAGGCCTGCTGGATTCTACACAGCACCTCGCATTAGTCACCAACAGCACTTTATTGAGTTTGTTCCAACTGAAAAGCCTTTGTGCTTTAATTCCAAAAAGCATTTTTGTACTTCAGTCTGGCCTTGCGCGATCCCATCAGGAGCTAGAAGTCATCTCGTCCAATCTGTAACTATAGTTAGGATTTACATTTCGAAGTCGTTTTGAACATGCTACCAATCCACCAGTACCAACCAACCAAACGATGATCCAAAATAAATAGAATGCAATCACACAATTCAAGCTACATACAATATATTAATATAGATCTTCTGATGCCATACACTCATTAAAACAGAAAGGAAAAATCCTCAGTCACTCGATTATGTCAATGCGCTTGCTACACCCCTCCCGCCCTCCCCTCTCATAAACCTTACGTCGGCAACTATCCATGCACCCAACATCAGCATGATAAGTCCTTATATAAAAAAAGACATATTTTTTAAATGCACAAGCTGGGATTCAGCAAATCAGGATAATGAATCAAAATAAAGGAAAAACACACAAACAAATAATTGAACATCGGTAATTGTGGGAGCAGTCATTAAAATCTAATCTTCAGCAACGCTTCGTATTATCAGAGAAACTCCCCTCAAACCAGACTCCTGAACCCACATCTCAGGCCTCCAATAAAAAAATAATGTTAATATCCTAACAAACTCAACGGCAGAGTAAAAACTAAACGATCCACCCACCCCTGGTGCACATGATGCCCACCCTTCAGCCAATCTTTTCTCCCTGCCTCTCAAATAAAAAAAGTACAATCACAAACACATCTCTCACACGCAACATCATCCTTCTGGGAGAGACAGGGAGATGATGATTTTGGGGAGTGGGCATGCAGGGGCTGTTCACTACAACCCCACGCACCTTATCCTACAACGAAGAAATGAACCCATTTTATAGAATGTAGTTATTCAGCGCCAAGGTTCCAAAACTTCCACAGCACACAATGCTTTGCTCGATGCCATCAGTCTTCATAACTTCTGAATCTTTTCAGCTACCACAATGGGGTTCTCCTTGCGAATGCGAGCAGCGGCGGCTCCTCGGTAGTCATAGGGACAGTCATGTTTGTCAGAGTAACGGTGGATAGCACAAAACAGGTTGCCACAGCGGCAGTCAAAGCCTAGACACACACAAAAGAGAATATATTGTAATTGATTCAGACATAACTGACTATTGGGTTGGGTGTATCAAATCAGTTCGTTGATTTCAGCTCCAAGAATCTATTTAGATTTTTACTGTTACGTACACAACAAAGACTTTTATCAAATGTACAAATGTAAAAAAAAAAAAAAAAATACAGTTGAATGTAACAGGAATTCACAGTATTCACAACAACTAGAATGTAATATAAAATATTTAGAATGATTAACTGTAAAATCTTTGTTAATTAGCACCTTAAAAATTGGTGCTAATTAACAAAGAGAAAACAAACAATCTGAGAAAAAATAACAATCCAAAAAAAAATAGCTAGATCAATCAATTAAAATCTATTTAATCACAATGAATTAATCACTAGTTTCTGTGGATTAGTCATGATTAATCAAGTACACGTTCCTGATTCAAGATCCATAATCAAGATTAACTAACAACAGGATTCACATGATTAATTTTAGATTTCATGTAAATGAATCGATCACATGTTTCAGTGGATCAATCACAATTAATCAATCGCTGATTTCTGTGGGTTAATAATGATTAATTAACCACACCTTTCTGTGTATTAATCACAATGAATCAATTAAACATTCCTGTGTACTAATCATGATAAACCAACCACAGGTTTCACATAATTAATCTTGTTTCTGTGGATTAATCAAATATTTCATATCAACGATCAGAATTATTTAATCACAGAATTAATATCATTTCAGGATTAATCCCATGTTTATGTGGATTATTAGGCAGTTAATTAATCAGCAGTTTAATGTGGATCAATCATGATCAATGAATCAGATGTTTATCTAATGTGGTTTCACATGGATTAGTAAGGATGAATTAATCACAGGATTCACATGGATTAATCACTGATTTCACAAAGATGAATCATAATGAATTAGTCACAGGTTTTACATTGATTACTCACGATTAATCACTGGTTTTTACGTGGCTTAATAATGATTACTTAATTACAATTAGTCACTGGTTTATGGTTAGTATATGGTTAGTATATGGATTAATAACAGGTTTCACATGAATTAATCACAGTTAATTGCTGGTTTCATATAGATTAATCACAATGAATTAATCACAGGTTTCACAAGGATTAATCACAATGAATTCATCCCAGGTTTAATGTGGATTAATCATGAAAAATGAATTACTGGATCTATCATATTTCATTTTAAAAAATCTGTTAACTTAACACAAATTATTCACCGGCTTCACATGGATTAATCAAAAATGACTTGATCACAGGTTCCACAAAGATTAATCGCAATTATATAATTGCAGGTTTCACATGGATTCATCACAAGTAAGCACTGGTGTTATGTTGATTAATCACGATGAATTAATCACAGGATCCACATGCATTACTCACATTAATTAATAACAATTTTCATCTTAATCAATTAATCTAATGTTTTGTCCAAAGATAAATAACTAAAATAAGATGTAAATGGGCCAAGATTACTAGGACATTTCAACTGATGTGGCACCCATGCTTTTATTTCTTAGGTTAACTGATCAGATATCTTGTTTTAGTTATCTCTAGTGTTTTTCTCTTTTACTTTATAGGTAATAGTTTCTCAGTGATACCCAGCACTATAAAAAAACTATCCTTTCATACTGATTTATTTACACCTGGGAGTGTCCAACGTCAGTCCAAGAGGGCTACAGATTCAACCTACATGTAACATAACAGAACACACTAATTAAGGCGTCTTTGCTGAACCCTCAGAGAAGCGTGTGAATGCAGGAACAAATCTTGTTCTGACTACATATGGCAGCCATTACCATGATCTTTGCTTGCTAAATTAAACAACTTGTATTAAACTAAATTCCCAAATCGAAAGTGTGGCTATATTACACATGAAAGGATTCCCACACTGCGATGTGCTTGATGCCAAATGTAACGAAACATTTGAGAGCTCACAGAGCACACTTAAAAGCAGAGAGATGCACCGGGTTCAACAGCTTGTGGACAACAGGTAGCGCTATCATGATGACGACAGCAGCTGGCTTTCCACAGGTTATTGGTAGGCTAATTTAATGGTAATTGCAAAATGAAAATCTTGCATTCATGCTAACAAATGACATTTCTGCTAAAATTTTAAATGGTTGTAGTTGGTTAAGTGGTTTTTGTTTTGTTGTTGTGTTCTCTATTTACTTATATATTCATACATACTTTAAACTTTTAATAAATTGTTCAATTTTAAGCATAACATCTTTTGTTCAATAAAAATACATTCTTGAGTCACCATAATTTTGTGACTTTTGTAAAGTATGGGTTCAAGCACCGTTTTGGCACTGGTATCGCCTTAAAAGTATCATTTGACAACGGTATCGAAAAAACCCCAAACAATACCCGGCCATTGACATCACACCCCCATTCCTTCTCTTTTACCTGTTAGGCCAACTTTTTTTCTACAAGCAAAGCACCGGTTCTTCTTTTTGTTCTTATCAGGAGTCTGATCTCCATCTGAAGAAGCTTGAACAGCCTCCCCTGCAGCCCCTATAATGATATGTATGGTCAAACTTTGATAGCTTGTGACTAAAAGACACAAAATTCCATCTTCATTTGGCAAAATTACATGCAAAACAGTTCAAGGAATCATCAGTGTTCATGACTTACAAAGGAGAATTGCAGAAGGGGCTTTAGTGCAAGGTTTGCCTGTTCTTCCTACATTCATTTTGTGGTTTCTAATAGCCAATACAGCCAACAAAATCACATGTTACCAAATTCATAGCACACGATTATATAACCGCTAAAGAAATCTGCCAATAATTACATTCCTGAGATATACAGAAAACAAAATTATTAAATAAAAATTATCCAATATTTAAAAACGGAAATGTATATAAAATAAAAAGCTTTTAAGTAAAAGCTATTTTAATGTGGTGGCATCCTGCTTGTCATAAGATCCATTCTAAATATGTTTACATTTAATAAGAAATTAATAATAATTAATCTATTTCAAAAACTACCATCGAAAACTAACATTGTGTAATGTATGTGCACATTTATAGAGTGAGCGGTGAAATGTAATGTCACCAATACTTTGGAAGCTTTTGAAGAAAGTCACTCAAATCGATCATTTTATATTTGGTATACATTTTCTATTGATCTTTAAAGCAAACGCCCTTGCATAAACATCCATTGGAGAAGCAGACCTGTGGTCTTAGCCGATCCCTCTTCTTCCTCCTCTTCCGCATCTGCTCGGTCTGAATCAGTGGAAGCCGTGTCCTGGGAGATGCTCATAGCAGTCATCTGTTGAGTTACTGGGCTGGGTGAACTACTGCGTGAACAATTCAAACAGAAACAAATCCTTTCTAATCCATCAATCAATATGAATTTATATAGTGCTTTTTGCTATTTCTTTTAAGGAGACCTTTTATGAATTGACAGAGTTCAAATTAAAGTTCATATTGCCTAATTTTATAGCAAAAAAATTGCATTTAATATACTGTTAACCTGGGAGTATTTTGAAATGAGGGAATATAATTATCCTTGATCATCATACAACTTATTGCATGTTTATGACAAACTTCAGTTGATTTGTACCAATATCAGGATTTAATATAAATACAATTGTACCTAGTTGTGCGCTCTTCTGGTGGGGTGACTGCTTCTGGTGTTGGTACAGTGCTGGACTCTACCGTTACAGGAGGAGCACCGGGAGAACCTACAGGAGACGTGGCAGCTACAAGGGAGACAGACCTGACCATTAACACTGACTAACTAGTGCGTTCGACATGAGGAACAATGAAGATTGATTTACCTTTCTCACCTGGGGGACTATTCCGTCCCCCGCCTTGTTGTCGCTGCAGATGTTCCTTATAGCAGACAGAGCACATTCCATTGGTGCGAGGGTTACCATAGAAACCACATCCCATAGTGCAAAGCATTGGCACCTGCGTCTGATTTGTCTCCTGAGCCATGCTGTTTGAGAAGGGGTTAGGGGGATGGGAGAGGGCGATCCTGTAGATGGGGCCGAATATTTAGTATTTAAACTGCATTATTTTGCACCAAGAAAGGCGTCAATTTATAGATGTACCAATCTCTTTTAAAAAAATACAATTCTTCTATTATTATGTCCCTTATGATTTTGCTTTTAACCATTACCTTGAAATTAAATATATTTATCTCAAATATATGTTACAAACAATTGATTTGACTGGTTACAAAGGTTGACAATGATTATATTAAAAATGACTGCAACTAAAACTTCTTCACATAATCAATTAAATGAATAACTAAATAGCATGCATATTAAATTGCAACAAAAAGGATACATTATTAAAGTTATTTTATGTTTGATTATAAATAAACATATTGCTAAATATTAAAATTAACATTTGCTCCTAGAACAAAATTAAAAACTAGAAGTCATTTATAAAAGTATACCCAATATTATTGTTTTATACATTGAACTACTTTTAGACATTCCTGTAATGTTTGTTCTTTAGTTTTAGACAAGGGAACGGTGCTTATTTATTATTCGTCATAATAAAATTACAATACAAAACCAAATATCTATCCATTAAATAAAGCTTCATATTTAGTTGTATTAGATTTTCTAGGAATGGTTGGAAGACTCTGTTCAACTACAAAAAATATATAAGTTGGAGTCTTTTGCAAAAGATTAAACAAAAGATAAAACAAAACTTCAATAGTTTAGAGTGGATGTGAAGAAGTGTAAATTAACCACTGCAAAAAAACAACCTAATCTAAGCAACAAATAGATAAATGCACTGAAAACAGATAAATGAAAACTAAAATAAATGACTTTAAAAACTAAAATATTTTTTTAAGTTATACATATTAACCCTACAGTAACATTACTACGCCAAGAGCAGGAATAGACCGTGAGCGAAAAGGTAAACTTAATTTATAAGCAGTTTTAATACTTTAGGAGTAGGCCAGGACAAAAACAACAACTTTAAGCTTTTATCTTATTTGTCAGCGCCACTGTGTAGACTGACAAGAAATTAAAGTTCACTTCTTTGTTAGCTTTTTGTTTCTCAAACAAACAAACGAAAGATCCAGGTTACTGAACACTGATCAAAGGATTATTTACAATCTGACAACAGCTGATTTTTATCCAATACAAATAGCCTAGTACAATTAAAAAAGAGCTTTACAGTAATAATCTATCTAAAGTCAGCAAAACAGCTTCAACCCGAAACAAGGCTCTTCTGGAAGAAGCCCATGGAAAATCAGCTGCTCCGCAACTATAAACATGTTTAACGTTAGTCTTTGACACGAGAATTAAGGAAAACACGAAGACTTTATGTGTGCGTCAAAGAGCCACGACGATTCTAATATTCGCTCAGAAAATGTTGAAATAATACATAGACACTCATGTTAAAACCGCTTACAAGATGAAAGTCGTTCCGTTTGTTGTAGTCAACAAGCTAACTCTGCTAAAGGCTAGCATACGTGATGGCACGCACGCTAAAAGGACAGATGGGGCTTCCCGAGCGTCCCGCCAACACTAGCAGCGGCGTGAAACTCAAACGAGGTCGAATATTTACCCGAATTTTCGTGTGATTGAGAGGAAATCGACGACCTTGATTCACAGAATCTGAGTAGGTTCCTGCTATGCGCCTGCGGCCTGCTTCTCACAACGTCACCCGAAACAACGGGCATGACGTCATGGCAGCGCAACAATCCATTTTCTCCAAAAGGAAGAAAAAGTCGTCACAACAAAGAAAGCTTCTCCAACCTCGGTCTTCGAGACTTCGCAAGGACAACGATGGGCTTAAATTCCTGCTAAACTTCCCTGTCTGAAAACATGTTTTTATTTAGGCCAAATGGTCAATTCTTCTGATTTCAGAGCTGTAAAAAAGAAGAAAAGGCTAATGTGGCTAAAATTTTACAGGACAAGCTACATTTTAAAAATTTCTGAAAGTTCTGTCATTAGTATGTTGGTGAGGCTCACATTTTCATAATTTGTTTTGGGTTTTACAAAACAAGCTAAATTGTATATTATATAAAATTGTAGGTTTATTACATGTATATATTTGATTAAAACAACGTACTTAAGCATAACCATCACAAATAATTTCACCCAAGTGAAGCACGAGTCAATCTGCTGAAAATCAGACATGATCTTACATCCTTCGGCCAGTGAAGAATGGACCATTTACAGGTTTACATATTAGATTCTAACTTTACATATTCAATGAACATCTATGTCAGTCCATAGCTAAAATGCATGGTGTTTTAGCTTATATTTAGCATATATAATGTATAAAACATTGAAGAAGAGTGATATGTTCAGTTTGAAGAACCACTCAAAATTAGATAGAAAATAAAAAAAGATTTATGTTAAACATTTTTCTTTAGAAATTCTAAAATCCCCTTCTTACAATCATAATAATGTATCTAGAAAGAAAACCAAAATGGCAAACAAACAATGTCATAGACAACTTCATATTATTGATTCTTCTATTTTATTTGTGACATTAACAACCTTACAGTGGCACTTAAATGTCATGAATTACAAAGGATGAATCATTTGTTTTAAAAAAAAGTACAAATATTTGCAATTTCTCAGAGCCATCAGCAGTTTAATAAAACAGCATAAACATTAATACTCCTCTGTTCTTGATCGTGTTTTTAAATAAAAATACTGAGTGCAGTTAATACTAGTTTCAATATGCATAAGGAATTAACCTTTTAGATAAAAAAACATCAGTTTTATTTTGATCATTCACAACCTTTCTCTGTTAACTGAGGTGCAAAAGGCCCAACCAGCCAGTTGAGAGGAGTGTTATTGAGAAGGTACTCCACGACTCCATCAAGAGAATGCCGAACCTGTTAAGAGTGAAACATAGATTAAAATCTACATTGTTCCAGCATTTTTGGAAGAATACAGGCCAGTACGACGGCATCCTCTCAGCTGCATCTACCTGTCCTATCTGCTGCCGAGTCTGCTGTAAGATCAAGGGTGTGAGCGTTTGGGTCCTGCGCAGAGATGCCTGCAGTTCTTCAGCTGTTTGTCGGGCATTCAGAAGCTGCTCCTGCACTGTCCCAGGAAGACCTTGAACACTGGAGACCACTCCTGAACACGCCACCTTTAATTGATCGCTCATACCTCGAACCATCAACAGGGCCTTGGACTCCAACTCCTAGATAGAATCAACCATAAATAACATTCGCTCTGAGAATGCATCCGAAGATCAGAAGGATTGACAAGTCTAATACATTAATAAAGTCACACAATGCACCAATACCTCTTCCTTGTTATTTGCTGTGGTCCATGCTGTGCCTCCTGATACTCGTTCTTGCATTTCTATTGGCTGACCCGCATTCCACTCTTTCCATCTCTGAAGCAATGGCTCTGGAGTGCCCCCTAGCTGCTGGTTGGCACTGGGCAGGGTAACACGAGCCCCTTCGAGCAGATCTAAAGTGCTGCTCATTTGAGTCACAGCAGCATGTGTAGAGTCTCTAGCTTTGCGAGCTCTAATGAGAGACTGCTCAAGTGCCCTCTCTCGAACCTTTGTGGAAAGTTTACCCAGACGAACAAAGTAGCTGGAGGGAACAGCTACCATGAGTCCTTCCTCCTCACCGGGCCTCGGTTCAGCAAGAGCAGCTGCAGACAGAAATGATAACTTTATGCTTTGTTCACACTGAAAAGCAGAGCAGTTTTGATAGCAACCAAAAATCTGCCCAGACCACGCATCAATACAGGCAACGTATAGAGGGGCTTCAGTCTCCATTCTTCTTTCCTTCTAAGCAAACTCTAACTATCTTCCTCTTCTTTCGGCACAATTCAACTACAAATTCAGCAGTTCTTCGGCACTACTTTAGCAGCTAAAGCTAACGTAGTGTCATTAAATTCCTAGCATGAGAATAAAACTTTAAACTAACCAGATTCATAGACCTCTTCATAGAATTAGAGCTGTTTGATGGTTGCAAATGTAGAATGCTTGTTTGCTTAGATAGGTGTTCATACTTTAAGTTTCTCCACTTTTTTTTGTCAGGACTGCATCCAGAGTCCAGAAACATGTCACTAGAACAAGCTGTTTAGTTGAAGGAAGCTGATTTCTACTGATTATTCAACTTCTGAAATCTCTGCAGCGTTGCCAGATTGGGCTACTTTTAGTTATAATGGGCGGGTCTAAAAAATTTGGGCCACTTTTTTTTTATACTCAGATATATTTTAAATAGCGTGCAAGAAAGACACATACATTTAAATATGTGAGTAATAAGTATATTTCCTTGTATTTAAATATATTCAAGTCGAAAATAGACTTACACTTAATCGATGTTAAAACATATTTAAATACTTGATTTCGCTCCTTTGAATTCTTTCCCATATAATACAAAAATCCATTTAGAAAAAATATTATCAAAATATGTTACTATATATAAAAATGTTTAACATATATGTGAGGGATATACACTGACTAAGCGTAGTATATTAATTTTTAAATCCATTTGAGCCACCCATCTCTAATGAGCCATTTATTTATTTATTCCACGGTCTGTCTGAATACTCAATTCTGATTGGCTGCCAGGTGTTGTCTAATTCTTCATACCTAGTGCCGGCTTGATCAAATCACTCTATGCATGCTTCCGAGACTTTAGGAACTTTAATCAGTGCATTCAAGCACTTACATATTTGTCTTCTAAATCCTATTTATACATTCATATATATATATATATATATATATATATATATATATATATATATATATCCCCACATACATTTGCATTCTTATTTACATAAAAAAAACACCTGCCTTTTCTGATTTTCAGGGTGAACAAAGCATTATAGCAGTATCATCAGGGATAGAGAGTGAAAAATTTTCATTTATCAATGGCAAGCTAGTAATCAATAGCAAGCAAGTAACACTCTGATGTTTAAGTACAGTCACTCACCAAGCTCTTTCTCACTAATGGGAAGATTCTGCTCCACCCAGTCTTCAGAGTGAGTGAGAGCCTTATCTACTCCGTTACGGACCATCTGGCCCACCCGGGACTCCATGACAGAGTTGATGCTTCCGCTCACAGCCACACGAGTTTTTTCCACTCCCTCTACCATCGCCCCCATCACAGCATCCTTCGCTCCGGTTACTGACTGGTACATCATGCCCACGGTTTCGGACACCAGCTGTAACAGAGATTTCAAAAGCACCAAGTCAAACAATTTAGAAACTTTGCTGTTAAGTACATAAGCCTATCTAGACTTTACCTTGTTTGCAGGCTGCTGTAAAATTGGCAGGTTTTCTTGTACCTTGTCTAACCCTTTTATCGCATATTGATTTACCACAGCAACTGCATAAATGTCAAAAGCAAACAAATATTTGAAAGACCTTTTAAGACATTCGCTTTGAAAATTTTTAACACACTTACTCTGAGGTTCCAGTCGGTCTAGAATAGGCTTGGAGCCTGTAGATGCAGCAGCACCCAGGGTGCGCACGCCAGACTCTGCCGCCTCCATAACTCCTTTCAGGAGAGGAACGTTGTCTTTGGTTGAGGTGTAAGCGTTACACACAGCGCCATACGCTGAACTCACCAGTGGCAGGCTGCTCATTCGGGACATCACACCCTGAAATACAAACATTTCATCATTAAACACATTATATTTATCACATACCTGTATGCAATTGTATATTGTTTGGTAAACCCGTTAAAGTTTGTCTTTCGAGAAGTTTAAATCTTCTAATCACCTGTTGTTCCTCAGTAGCTGTTGCTGATTCTGTGTCCTTCTCTGACTCACACTCCATGCTTTCTGTTTCAGGTACCAGCTGCAATAGAGATTTTAATGCAAAAGCGAAGAGTTTTCAACTGTAGATAAAAAGTCAGAAAAAGTGAGAGACAAAGTCAGTCTTGAGACTCTACCTTAGTTGATGGCTGTTGTAAAATTGGCAGGTTTTCTTGTACCTTCTCCAGTCCTTTCATGGCATATTCATTCACCACAGCGACTGTCAAAGGGAAGAATAGCAGAGTAAGTGAAAGACTCTGGTTTGCAAACAAAGAAAATAAATCCTATATAAGAAGTTCACTTAATTAAAAAAAAATTATGTACTGAAAACCACATTTTTATGATGTAGGTTATATTTTAATTAAACTTCTATGCAGTTAAACAATGTGCAGTCCTATCTTTACAAAAACCAGATTACACCATGTTGACTATTCATTCAACATATACTAGCACTTTCTAACAAATATGATATCTTCATTGACTTCCTTTACAGAAAATGATCACAACTAATTTATGTGATATAAACTTTTTTACCCTACAGAGTAAACAATAAAGATTTATATCAGCATTTTCAACAATATAAACTGTAGCATAGAAAATAAGAACTTGAAGATGGTACTCTCATCTAACCTTTACTTATTCCTTTTTATTCTGGTGTAGGTCGTCCTTTAATTAGTACCTCAAGCTTCGATTGAAAGTCCAGTTTAGAGAATTCTTTCAGTTTAGACATTTTGAAACAAGGCCAAGCAACGAGAAAAAATACTTTGCGATTGCACTTGACCTACTAACTATTGATATTGTAACTTCCTAAAGCTATTACTTCTACTGATTGACAGTTCAAGATGACTCCCTGGGATCACCATCACCCTCTGCCATGAGGCAGGAGTACATCACCATGCAGTTTAATGATCGCTCAGCACAAGCATATATTACACACATACAGTTGTTGATAGTAAAATAAACACAGTCCATTATATACACCAGCTGAACCAATTAACTGTCATTTGTAGAGTACAAGTTTTTAATAGCTACAAGCGAGGAACAGCCAAATGGTCTTACTGTATAGCATGGTCGCACAGCAGGGATTGTTCAATACACGGTGAGGCTCAGCGCTGAATGCTTAGTATTTGAACAGTAAATGTGAAATTAAGAGATTATGTATAATAATGCAAACAATTTTAAATGAATACTGGATAAATATAACCATTTAATTTATTTTTATTGTGACTTTCATGATGACAGGAGAGACTCTGCCTCCCCTGCTTGCACTTCACTGACCTGTGTAAATAATATATCAATCTAGCTGTCTTTTTTTCAATATAAGTGAGAGTTATCTTGTGTGAACACACTTACTCTGAGGTTCCAGTCGGTCTAGAATAGGCTTGGAGCCTGTAGATGCAGCAGCACCCAGGGTGCGCACGCCAGACTCTGCCGCCTCCATAACTCCTTTCAGGAGAGGAACGTTGTCTTTGGTTGAGGTGTAAGCGTTACACACAGCGCCATACGCTGAACTCACCAGTGGCAGGCTGCTCATTCGGGACATCACACCCTGAAATACAAACATTTCATCATTAAACTTATTATTTATCACATTGAATTCTATAATGTTATGCAAACCAGTTCAAACAATTCATAACCGGTGGTGTGTCTTTTTATTAATAATAATACATTATTATTATTATTATAACAAATGAACACATTTATTAGTAGTTCATAAGCAAGTCTTAATGATAAATTGCATCAAGTCATGATTTTTAGAAGTTTATCTCTGACTCACCTGTTGTTCCTGGGCATCCTGAGTCGACTCATTGTCTTTGTCTGGGGTCTTCATATTGTCTGCCATTCTAAAGGAGATATCGAGTATAAATAAAGAGGAATGTTCCCTCTAAGAAGTTTTAATGCATGTATCCACTAGAATGAACAGTGACTCACTCTCCAAAGAATCATATGATTTGCTACACTACAAAGGAGTGCCTGTTAGCGTCACGTCATTGTTTTGCAACGACAAATCAAGTGCGTTGAATGGAGGAAAGGGTGTGAACTTTGACCCACTTCCTGCGTAATTTTACTGTTGTGACAGCGGGAATTCGCCATTCCACAGGGAATTAGTTCGGCGCGAAACTAACTCACAAAGAACATTAACTGAGTCTTACACTTGTATTGTTAGCAGTAAACGCGTTTTCTTTAAGAACCGCGAAGAGATAAGTAAAACTTAAAGAAAGCGTAACCTTTTCTGAACCCACACCTGGAGAATATTACCTGTAAAAATATTATTTATCCGAGGAAAATAGAGTCTTGCATTTGTCAGCCAACGAAACGCCATGCACTGACCTGTGATTGATGAAGTTTCTCTCGCTGACGAACAGATGAGATACAATCACTTGAAGACTCCTTATAGTTCTTCAAGTCGCCTCAATAAAAGTGAAAAATATAGGCGTGGTTATATGAGACAACCCAATCATCTTCTGAGAAATGTCTTATCAAACTTAAACTACCCTTCGCTATCGATGGCTTAATTTGATAGCTTTTATGTGAAGAATGACTATTCTTAAACTACATGTGTAATGTCAGCTAGTTCATTTTACAAAGTAGCTAAAACTTTAAATCTGTCTTGTTTTAACTGAGTAGAACATGTCAGCTTAACCTAGCTTAGTCTAGTTTAATCTAGTCTGTTCAAGTTTGAGTAGCTGAATTTCTTTTGTACAAAGATTAATCTTAGAGCTTTTTAGTCCATAGGTTTTCTAGGGTTTGAGTATGGGTGTGTAGAACTTCTGACTACTTTTACTCAGCTTAAGAACCTAAGAATAAAACAACTTATCAGATGAAAAAAAAAATACTTAATAAGGTCTTCAATTTATATGCCACTTTTCAGCATTGTGGGCATTATTCGTTCACTCCACATTCATACTCTGGTGGTGATGAGCTAAATTGGTAGCGCTCAGCTCCTCTGGGGCAGTCTGACAGGACGTGACTGCCATTTGACGTGACCAAACACACCCCACCAGTCACACACAAACAGGGTAATGTGGGTGAAGTGGCTTCCAGAATGGCTGACTCACCGGTAATAGGATGACCAACCCCTGCACCACTTGCCACCCTTAATAATCAGTTATATATGATCTTATCAATATGAAAATCATGAGCATAACCAGGATAAGTGAATTCTTATGTACAATTTTAGTCAAAATTTAAAGCAGTTTTTCCTTTTTTGGTCACGATCACAAGTGATTCGGAACTACGCAACCGAGAGAGTGTTGTTTTTTTAAATTAGATAAAGGTAAAGTAAATATAGTCAGAAGTACACTATTCTATACACATTTGTAAATTGTAAAATAATATTTTGAGTTCAGCTGAGGTCAAAGAATTGTTGTGAACACTACTAATCAGAAAGGAATAAACAAGTTTTCAACATGTGAGCTAAAATATTGAAGCGTTAGAAGTCCTTGGATCACCCAACAGTGACCGTGTGTGTGAAATATGTTTACTAATCAAGATATTGATCTACTTATATTATGAAATCAGTGTTTTCTAAAAATCCCCAGGGTCCACACTTGTTTTTATCACTGAAGATAGTGTTTATGAGTAAGACGATGAGGTGTACAGTTCAACGGTGAAGTAACCTGAAATAACTCTTGATTGAGTCAGCTTCATTCAGAGGAACTTATGGCAACTGCCTTTGTTTTCTTTTTATTAACTCACCAAAGCTAATTTTTCCTCTCATTTATTCAAGCCAGGAAAAGGGGGAAGGATTGTAAAACCTGACGTTTTTCATTTTGTGAATTTAGAAGAGCACAGAAAAACAAACAAGCAAACAATCAAGCAGGAAAATTACTTTTTAAAGTAATTTAATTCATGAAAAGCAATAAAAAAAAACAGTAATCATAATAATTTATTCAAAGACTAGATCTAGATAGACAATTCTTTGGCAAATAAGAAATGTTCAAAATAATGAACTGAGACAATCAACAAGTGCTGAATAAAATCTGAATCAAGGCAAATGAAGCTAAATACAAACAAATCTGGCCCACTGCTGTTGAAAACCACATTTGTCCCTAGTTGAATTAGTTAGTTATAATAATGTCAATGTTTCCATTGTAACGATATTTATTTATTTAACAACTATGTAAGAAGAAAAGGCAGAACGCAAGAGACAAAACTCCATACAACCAGAAGACCACATTCAAGACTGCTGATGACTATTTAAAGAAAAAAACAAAAACATAGTTACGTCAAAAATTCCATTAGCCTTTAAAATCATTCGATGTTAAAAAGCTTGAATGTAAAATAATTAGCTTGTGTAAAATATGCTCGCATGAACTAATATTCGCCTGTTGTACAGAAGAGATGTCTCAGATCAATTTGGAACTGGTATACAACTGAATTTTTGCTGGTCAATAAAATGTTCAACTTGTTTTAATACTCTCTTTACATTCACACACTCACAGCTTCACAGCTTTTTCACTCTCTTTTTAACAAAGCCTTTAAAATGTCAGAATACTTCTTCATACAAATCTATATTTCTCTTACAAAAACGTACACATAAAAAAGAATATTTTTACTATTGCATTGCTTGAAGGAGAATAGGGAAGGCATAAAGAAATAGGACCAAGTGCTCTTTCAGGTAACACCCACAGACTCCGCCCCCTTCTCGGGAAGTGCCACCATCTTTAAAAAATGCAGATCAATCCAGGCTTCTGAACAGAAATGCACCACATTCAGGCAGTGAAACACCCTAAAGACACCATGGATCCAAAAGGGAAAGAAAAGTTTACAAACTTGATAAAACCAAGCAGGAACCAATCAGAATGCATGTTCTGCACTCATCACACAGCTCACAATGTGAGAAACATAGAAATAGAGATAAAATGCTTAGGCAGAAAGAACATAGACATTAGGTGTTAGACTTCATAGAGCTTTTTTGTTAACCCCAATATTTACAATTGTTCTTCAATTTACCATTCACGATGAAAGTTCATATTCTAACCCATCTAAGCACTTTAAATCTTGTGATCAAGCCCACAATGTCCACACAGTGCACAAGGGGACAGGAGGAAGACACAAAGATTAGATTACACCAACACCAGACCATCTTCAATACTGACGCAAGAGTTGCAGCGTTACCACTGACAAAGGCAAGATGGCCAACATTCATGTTCCTTACCCATACGTTTTTTCATTGGATGGAGAGGAGATGTGCTTTTTTGAAATACTGATGAGGAGCAGGACATCTCCCTGCACATGTGCAAAATATCCAGCGATAAGGCTGGGATGCGTCTCTTTACACATAGTCCAGACGGGAGTTGAAGGCACATGCTACATGATGATGCCCTTTTAGTTCAAAAGGCAAAATGGAAGAACTTGCCAAAGCCAGTTTCCTCAATGCAACGGTCTCCTAGCATCACACCTGCGGCAGTCTTTAAGCTCTCTGATCAGAGGTCATAGTGTGACCTTGCTGAGCCTGAGGGAGAGACTGACACGCTGCTGTGCTCGCGGGAGTGTGGTGCTACAACGGCTGCGCAATTGAACCAGACGCCCTTCAGAACCCCGCAGACGCAGCAGGAAGTCAAAGTTGGCAGAGGTGCTCATGGCATAGAACACATTGGCATTGTCCGGGATCACCAGCTCTGGAGGAAGAGGGAAAACTTGGTTAAGTGGATGCTGCTGCTTTTACAATCAAAATGTAGTTTTGAGCGGAAAATGGATTTTGCTACTGATAAAGAAAAGACACTTAAGCTGAGAATTTTGACACAGCGTTCCTGACTGTTTTATGAGACCCGGTGAAAGTCCTGAGTCATCCAGCTGCTTCCTAACTGTTTGCCTTTACGAGTTTATGTTTAACGCACTAATTCTGGGTATAAACAACATTTGTTGTTTATGCCCAATTTTTTGGTTAACTGTCATATTTTATAACCACTTTTTTCCCTCGACAAATGCACAATCATTGCTTACAGAAGTAACAAGTAGGTGTATAATTAAAAAATAAGATTTCAGTTTCCACAAATGTTTTCATAATAAAATGTATATAACAAAATAAATATTCTGACTAATAAAATAATAGTCTACTAGACATTTGTATAGAATAATTGTAGAAGAATAGAATTGTATTGTGAAGCTGCTTTGAAATCAACTGCTAAAGAAGCGCTATATAAAAACTTGATTGATTGATTGATTGTTTGATTGATATGTAGAATTACTTTAAGCTTGGACGTCACCAAGACTAACAAAGTAGTGTGACACATTTTCATTGATGTATCTAAAACAAGCCACTCAGATTTGCCTCTGGAAAACAATAGAAATTCAGCGCTAAGCTAGGATAGTCGTTACTAAAACTTGGTGGAAAAGTAGCATTTGTTACAAGTTAGCATGTCTTTAAAGCAACAAAGTGTATTTTGTTGAGCCTTTAGTTGTAGTTTCAAAGTTGTAATGAGCTTTCAGATTTTCAGCTTCAATTATGAGACCATCTTCACTGTAGAGCATCTCCAGGCCATTTGAAGTTCTTAGGTCAGGCTGCTGCTTTACAACACACTAATCACCACCCCAACCCCACACTCTACTAAAACTAGCAAAATGCAAAAAAACTTAGGCCCTGTCCATAAGTACACAGTTATTTTGTAACCGTGCTTTTTTTTTTAATGCAGTTATGGGGTGCGTCCACAAGTAACCGGAGCATGGTTTTCATTGTAACCATGTTAATTTGAAAAAGCCGGCCAAAGTATTTTTTTATTAAATGGTACTGATTCATTTCTGTGTGGACAGGATAACCGTGCAAATTTTGAAGGAGTTATTTGAGCTCTTTATCCGATGAAGTGAGGGTTTGGGCTCTGCCTCTCTGTGCTAAAGCAGATCTTCTGAGATGGACAGGACTACACAAGCACAAAACATATTTCATAATGTGTTTAATCAAATTACAGATGCATCAAACCGCTGTAGACGCACTCACCTCGTACAAACTAAACAAGCGTCATATAAACGAGAAAGTTTAGAGAGTGAAACAGTTGTTGGTAAAACTGGCGAGAGAATTTAGTTTATAAAAGGTGTTTTTCTTATCTTTGGTGTGAGCGGTATTTATCAGCCATTAAAAGGTTTGCTGCCCTCTACTGGGTAGTCACATTCTCTGCAACGTTTCTGCTCGTTTTACCCGTTTCCTTGTGGACAGTTTTTTCTACCCGTGCTTGTGTAGATGCAATTTTTTTTAAACGGGGTAAGTAAAAAAAAACGTAAAAAAAATGGGTCAGTATTGAGTCAGTCTTATATTCGGATAGATGTGAAGCAGCCTAAAGCCAGCCTTAAAAGCCTTTTGGCGCACACTTCACTCACCAACGAGGAGACAAGCCAGACAACGTTACTGGAGAGTTAATATGCATTAATTCTTGCATGCAACCTTACTATGTTTAAGGTCATGTTTTTGAAACCAAAGCTGTCTGTTTATGTTCATGCATGAATGTATGCATGCATTAGCCTAGTGCTTAACGAGTTGTTCATAAAAATTGCATTCCTTTCCTGTAGTGGGATCCCATGAGCAAAAACGGCAAAATTTACACAGCTTTAAATTTAAAATTTCCAAAAACAGTTTAATATCAGACAATTGAAAGAAAAGACCAGTTTGAATTTGCAACAAATTAGCCGAAACACCTTAATTAGGATAGAGGATTTGGGGCTGAGGTTATACCCTTCTAATACTGTGTGACCATAAAAAAAAATAGTCTTTAGATTAGTAAATTATTTTGTCCTTTACAGAATTTCAGCCATAATCAAAATATATTACAAAAGTAAAAAAAAAAAATAAATCTAAAATGATTATGAAAACAATTAACTGAATCTTGAATACTCTTTACATGTTATTGGAATTATACCTATTGACACTCTGTTTACAAAGCATGGATTAACAGCCCTGAAGCCATATCAGGAAATTTGTAATTAGTTATTTGTAGAAAAAAAAAACGGACAGATTGGGTAGCTATGTAATTATTAACTAGCAGTTTAGTAATAACTCAATCAAAAATAGTACATTGGTGAAAATGTATTCATTGAAACCAAAAGATTTGAAAGCTATAAAAACAGCCATTTAATCAGAGCTCATAAACTGTTAAATAAGTAGCTTATATACCTCTCTCCTCAGAGATGACCTGCACCAGCTCGTAATCAGCTGGCTGCTCGCCCTCCAAGTTGTGTTTGGCCATGGCTCGAGAGATCACAGCTGGAGTCTTATCCTGACTGGTCAACTGCAGACAGAATCAAGAAAGATTTCCTTCATTATAACCTTTCAAGGAAAGATTGTTTTATGCATTTATGGAGTAGATGGCTTCCCCACTAACCATGATGCTCTTGTAGAGGTTGCCATTCCCTTGCTCAAGGCTTACTCGGATAATGCATGCATCCTGAGCTTGTGTGTTATAAGAGGGCGTTCCACCCGAGGACGTGGGGCTCAGGGGGGTGAGTGAGATGGAGCGGCGATGGTTGCTGGGTGGTCCAGACAGTGGTGGAGAGGTCAGTGAGTTGGAGCCACTGGTAGTGGAGGAAGACGTATCCATGGAGTGCAATGAAGTGCAGGAGGAAGACTCGGACAGCTATGGTGACCAACACAATTAGTTCATACAACAATTAAAAATAAAAATTTAACTATTTTCAGAATATGGTAAAAAGCTTTTACCTTCTTCAAACGGGTCTCTACAGAGTGTGTGGGAGTCATGCCATCGCTCTCTGAAGGACTGGAGTCACTAGAGGACACGCTAACCGAGTCCATGCTCTCCCCAGAGCTACCAGTAGGAGGCGATCTAGGACTCTCTTTCACGGGAGAGCTGGTGCTCGAGGCATCACTTCCTAAGAAGAGGCTAGAGGGAAAACACTTACATATTAAACACAATTAAAGCCATTCTAAGCATGTCGTTTTCTAAGAACATGGTTTACAGCTGGTTGGTTGGTTTTAATGTTCTTGTAAAAGTCTGCTATTATGAAACACAGTTTTAAAGAGTACAAATATTTCATAAAATAGGTCCTTTGTATATATATATATATATATATATATATATATATATATATATATATATATATATATATATATATATATAATGTTAATAGTTTATTTAATTAAGGATACAGTTCGTCTTTTAGGAGTCTACTATTTCCATTAAGTCAATATTCCTATTTAAATATACTTGTTTTTTTGTAGCCAATGCAATCGGGAGTATAATATAATATTTTAGATTAGTTTTTTTGTATTTATTGTGATGTTTAAATCTCCTATGGAAATAAAGCCACTAAGACAAAGGATTGAAAACGTAACTATTTAAATTTAAAGTCTACAGGCAAAAGTGCGAGTCATTGTTGGTCAAGTTATTCATAAGAACAATTTTTTATGCTTTATTTTTTCAGGTTTTGAAGTGGAAACCCTTCAAAAAGGGGAAACGGCAGTGTGATTGCGCAAGGAAGCTCTTTATGGTGCCAGAGGCCAGTGATGAGGGAAAATGTATTTCACTTTAAGTGCTCACCGATCCACTTCAAGCACTGGTTTGGTTCAGTCATTTTCGTTTCACCTAAAAAGCATTCTAAAAAGCAATCTAAAAAGCAATCTGGGTAGAACAGGCACATGCATTTCACTTTCACTGTATTTAACAGGCATTTCATGTTGGGATTGATTTTTCCATTCATATTTTTAGTCGATTACTATTAAATGCATTAATTACTTTATTAATGTTGACTTATGGGATAAAGTACATTGTAACACACCTTGAATTAATCCTGGCACTGATCAATTTTACTGGGACACGTGCCCCAGTAAAATGGGTCTAGCCACGCCCATGATTGAGGCGTGCTGTGTATTAAATATTTTTCTAAAGTGATTACAAACCTTGAAGAAGTATCTTACATAACAAGAATCTGGCTTTACTCACAGGCTCAATCGCTTCACCATGCTTTTTCTGGGTTTTGGGGAAGTCGGACTGTTATCTCCTAATCCTTCAACTTCACATGACAGCCCATAGCTACAAGATATGAGAGATTAATTGAAGCGTTGAAACTAAATTAACTAAAATACTCAAAAAAGTAAAAAATGTGGAGTGAAAAAACCTCATGTACCTCTCCTCCTCAGAGTGCTGAGGCTGACTTTTGAACCAGCGTAGAAAAATAGGATCAGAGGTCAGACAGTAACTGTTACAGGCTGACTGCAGGAGCTTAATCTGAGCGATCACTTCGAACTCCTGCGAAGAAAGAGAGCGTGTTAAACATTCCCAAAGATCTCAGAACCCAGCTCTGGATGTTTTGTCTATAAAAAGGAATGTTGTACTCACTCTGCGGCGCTTCTCAAAATTGATCAGTCCTCCCTGAAAACCACAGAATGCAAATAGTCACACTCAGACTTTCATAATCTTTTTCAAGAAATTGTATTATTATCGCTCCAGTTATGCCATGGAATTTAGGAGAAAATAAACCTAGCTAATGAAAACATGGCAATGCTAAAAATTATAATGCTGAGTCAAAAATTATACTGGATAACTCACCTCTACTTGATCAGGCAGTGCTGTGTCAAGCATGGTCAGATCAGTGAGAAATGTTCCTAGGTATGGGATTGTTCCTTGCATGGCTCCCTGAAGACAGAAAAGGGGATTTATGAACTATATCTAGATCAACCTCATATGACAACATGGAACGCTGCATACTTAAGGGAGAACAAGCTGTCCAAAAAGTAGACAGGATGCCTAAAACTCTTTTCTAAAAACTTTAAAAAGTGAAATTACTTTTCAAAAAATGTTCCAGAGAGATGTTCCAATGTTCCAGCCTTTATGCCATCTGTGAAAATGGGTTTGACACACCTAATCTACAGCTTACCAACTTACCATATCTTTTTGTAACTGGAGTCTCTTTTGGGATCTTTTCTGGTGGTCTTTAGCACAGCTGTCCAAACTGGCAAACTTTGAAGTGCCCTCCTGCTCCGAACAGAGATATGTTCTGAATTTACAGAAGTCATAATTTGTGAGAAAATCTGCACAGATTTTGAGAATGCTTACCCTCATTAGCAGCTCACGGCTTGTAAGGTAGTTGTTCTGGTCAGAGAAAATATCTGACAGCTCTTCAAACATCTGCATACTGTCTCTAGGGAACAAAAGCAATCAATGAGGAAGCAAGGCTCATTTTGATTCATAATGCAAATCTTTCCTTATACATTCCTATGATGGTCGGTGCACAGACACAGGGTGCAGACAGTGGTTCAAATCAAACCCCCATCATTTGCGCACCTTTCTCACTAATCTCTCTTCCCAAAAACTTTTCTTTCTCGTGAATGCTATCCAATAAAGATACTGAAAGCCAATAAAAATATATTCAAGAAAAAAAGAAAACCTTTCCAAAAGGTAGATTGGAAATGTAGACTTAGCTATCATATTTAAAAAGACAAGATTTAAAAAGTCCAACAGACTTTTCAGGTTTATTTTTTATTAGCGTTTGAAGAGAAAAAGCATTGTGAAGCAGCTCCGGCCCATTCTGCTCCTACCCTCGGTAATAAAGTGTGAATAAAGTGTGATATTTAAACTGTTGTTATTGGTATTATTCAACATGTGATGGGGATACATTCATCATGCAATGTCCAAAGATAATTAGCTTAACGGCACGTATACTCTCATGTACGCAACTTTTTCTGCACCATATGCTGATGTGTACAAATTTCAACAACCTTTGAGATAGGGATGTCCTCGAGTCATGTTGAAATATGCCAATCAATAAATAATTAACGTTAATTAAATAAAACATGTTAGATCATCCAAAATATCCCTCAACCTAAATTAAAATTTACACCAAAAAATAATGCCTTGAGTGATTTCAGAGTGATTTCATTATTAATTCAATGAAAAAATGCAATCTTGAATTAATGTAGATAAAGTAGAGTCAATATGGCAACAATGGGTACAACAAACATGGCCGACAAGCGGTCATAGGAGACTTGTTTGCAGTTGGACTTTTACCAGCAACTGGTGCGAACCCGGAGTAAGAATCTAGAACACCAGATATTTTCTAGATATCATTCTGACACAAGGATTTAACAATGTTTTATACCCTAAACAAAAAGTTATTAGGGCTGGATTAATTTTGGGTGACACTAGACCTCTTCAGGTATCTGTAGTAAAGGATATAAATAGAAAGCTAAACAAAAGGGACAGAGATTATGTAAATCCAAAAAGTAAATGTACATCAATTTAATGAAAACGTGTCAAGCTAAAGCAATATTTCCCCTCATAAAATTGTGCCACAAAGGAGTGGTTTTAATTTCCAACTATATACTAAACTACAGTAGCAATTATTACACGGAAAGTGAACACAACCTACATTACATCTGTAAATCTTTAATTATGAAATAGTTTTTTTACGAAGACAACTTACTTAGAAACCGAGGCCCATGTTCTCTTCAATCTGTAGATGGGGTTGGACTGCAGTGCTGACACTATAGCTCTCAGAGATGAGAAGTTCTTTCGAATGCGACACTCCTGAAAACAGAATAATCAGTGTTTATACATTCCATTTACAAACGAGCCAAATACCTGATCATGGCTAAGCCTTTAGAAGGAAAAAAAACATTATTATGTCTGCTTGGGTTTATCTGGATCTAATATAAAACCGTTCTGTCACACCCCCATGCGCTGGGTTCAAATAAATGTTCTTTGGTCAAATAAATTCCAGCTATGAATCTAATTTTATTCTGGTTTGTCTAGAGCTCATCTGAAACAGTAATGACCCAGAGAGATGGGTTTGTGTGTTTTTTCAGCGCTAATGTGTGTACGGTTGACCGGTTCAGACTCTATGAAAAATCAAAAATGCTAGACTATGAAGTTTGGCAAGCGGGTTCACATACCTGTGCAATATCAATCCAGCGCTGGATGATGCGAGCACGCAGATGAGGGCGTATCTGCCTCTGACGGAGGATTGTGCTGACCACACAAGCTGTTACTGCATTAAACTGGGTGATGGTGGCACGGATGGTGGGCGCGCTCTGTTTGCCATCTTTCTTATCCCGTTGAGACCAAATAGAGCCCAAGCAGTGATGAGGAACCACCTTCTTAAATAAGAGCTGAAAAAGGAAATTTTGCACAGCTTTAGTAAAAGAAAATCCAAAATAATGTAAAATAGTCGCACTAGTGGAAATCAACTTCCTTAATTTAGAGATGTAGGAGTTTATGTATAAAAGCGGCAATACAATTTCTCTTTTCTCTTCAATGAAATCTTAATGGATTTTTTAAATTAACCATTAAAATTAAACCATCTTTAAAAGATGAATTACCAAGGCAACTAAATATTGCTCTCCAACTCAAATGTTTTAATTAAAGGTGACCAAGAATCAAGAAGAGATCACCCAATTGATCATTTTTATGTATTGTTAGGTTATTTGTGTAAAAGCGTTAGGATTGAGCAAGATTGAAAACAGTAATATAGTTGTTGTTGTTGTTTTTTTTTTTTTTTACTTTTTAGTACTTTTAATACTTTTATTCTAAATTTAAGCTTTGAAAGTTGATCGCACAGTGAACCTAAAATCCAGAAGGTCTAGAAGGAGGTCTATCCATTATCAGTGACCAAAATAAGTATAAGTAAGCATCTAATAATAACAATAAATAAGCAAGGGTCTGTTTACTTTAGCGTCCAAGTTTAAGGTGCTGCATCAGATTTTAATCACATCCAGAAACTCCTGTTGGTCCCCTTCATATAAGGATCAAAACACATTTGTAGTCAATCAGCAGTAGCTATATAAAGTAAGAAAAACATGCTATTGGTCAAGAGGCCTTTTTGTTTTCCTGATTTAAAATGTTTCACATTTGAAAAGGGTTCCTGAAAATATGTTCTGACACCTGGAAGTATTGGACAGATGTTTTTAATTTTGTTAAAATGTTATCATCAAGTTAGATGTTACTTTGAAACATTTAAGTGGAAATGTGGCACAATGTTGGTCGTCCTGTAACCGGAAGGTTGGCAGTTCGATCCTCCCAAGGTCCACTCTGCCATCGTGGCCCTGGGCAAGCCACTTCACCCACATTGCCCTGTAAGAATGTGTGTGACTGTTGGGGTGTGTTTGGGGATGGGCAGGAGGCCATAGGTGCAGAAAGGCAGTCACATTCTCTCAGACAGGACAGGTGTGGGCTACTACTGTGGGCTTATCCTCACCAGTGGATCAATGAAGAGTGAACGAATATTACTCTGACTAATGTGAAGCACCTCTGAGCATCTGGAAAATTATTATTATATAAATTGTTATCTTAATTTATACCTTAAAATGTTGGAAAAGTTCCACCTTCATTCCCTCATGAAATCTGATGCTTTAATCATTACTCCCATTAAAAACCATTGAGCAGCTCTCACAGCTCGGCCGTGTCTCAGGAAGGCAGAGTTTTGCAACAGAACAAGTCTTTGCATCTTTTATAGGTATTAATTTTAGACTGAATATAACCGTCACTATCAGCACAGCATCTATGTCTCTCTAGATATAAACTGTAAACTTTTGTTTTACAGAGTCTTCAAAGTCTTCCCTAAATAGATGGTGGTTTATTTTTTTTATGAACAATCTATCTGTTTCCACAGTTAAAGCCTCATGACCTCTGAGGATCCAAATGGAGTTTATTTAGAGATACTGATTTTCTCTCTCTTACCGCATCCATAAAGGTCAGCTGTTCTGCTACGAGGTCGATCTCAAAGGAGAAGAAGTCTTCCTGCAAATCAACCTCCACTTCCTCATCCTCCCCGAGACAGAAAGGGTTTATGCACATAAATCCTCCTGAGACACACAGCCAGCAGGTGTGTTTGAATACAAAGGAAGGTGAAAAGCTGATTAGTTGATAAGATCGATAAAACTGTAAACAACAAACGGAAGCTGTCTACCTTCAGGCTCAAGGCTAGCCTGGAGACGCAGATGTTCCAACAGATTCTGAGCACGCCGCATTGGCTCTGAGTCTGGCATGGCCTTCTGCAGAAAACCCAGCACTCGATGCAGGTTGGGAAATGATGGCGGTTCATTGAAGTCCTCTGGACACTGATCCAACCAGGCGATCAGAAAAGAGGCTAAAGCACTGAAAACCCACAGATAATTAGATTTCTTCATTACGACCTCTATTTTAAGCCCCTACTGGATTGAAACAACAAACACAAGACCTTTCCAGCTTGAACAGATCAAAAGTACAGATAAAGATTTGGAATCCAGAACTCACGTTCTAACAGCATTTTTGCTCTCTCCGCTCCGACTCTGAGCAAGCCCTCCCCCGCAATCCTCAAAACTGCCGTACCTTCCAGAGAAGAGAGAAACCAGCAAGTGAGGATTCAGAAGCAAACCACAATTAACACGTAAAGGTATATTTAGCACTTTAATTGGAATAATCGTTCTAGGTTCATGTTTCAGCTTTGCTAGTTTTGAGAAGAAATTATCAAAGAGAAGTAGCATTTAAATGTGCACAAGTAATGCATTTAATCAGGTTCAAACTAATACCACCATGAACCCATAGTTGCACAGATCATTTTGTATGTATAATCTAAAAAAACCATACCGCGTTTCCTGCACTTTTAGGTAAACAAAAATTACAGTAATCTTGGTATTTTTATTAACCCACCACTTCTCTATTATTTACAGTTGGGGCATTGGAACATTTGGAGAGTTCTGCAAAGAAACAGGGCTGTCATGATTCAAAATTCTTGAACAGGATTTAGGTGCTGTAAACTGACTGACCAGAAAGCAAATGCCGAGCTTGCAGTCACTACTTGTGGTTCCATACTGCCTTTCTCGGTCTCCAATTTCTCCTTCTCTCTATAAATGATCTCATCTTATTCTTACCAAAATACAGGCAAAATGGCCCAAAACCAAATAATAGGTTTTTAAGAATAAAACAAAGTGAGAAATGTTGTAATGATATATTAAATGTATGATTTATTTAATCCCATATTATATGTGTGGGTGGATGGATAAATAGATCATATATCTATGATATCTATTATATGCGTGGATGGATAAATAGATCATATATTTACAAGAGATAATAAAATTTAAAGCATTTAATGGATAAATATTTTTCTAATTTAAATACGCTTTCTGAAAATAGAGGACTAAACCTCCTGCTTTTTATACTATTGCACTTTACAGCAAGAGATGCCAGGTGAGAAAGATCTGTTTAAATGTTAACAGAACAGTGACACCATTGGTCCAACAAGAGAAAATAAAAATAAAAGTCTGCTTCATTTCAAATTTGCATTTCAAAGACAACGCTAAACATAAAATTGTTCCTTTACAATTTTTATGAAGACTTATATTTTCTAAATGTATCTAAAAGAAAATAGAAACAGCTTCGCAATTATTTTATGTATATTGTGAAATGAACAATAATGCAATTAATTCAACACTCGTGACGTGATAAAAAAATACTTTTTAACTTCCGCTATCTACTTGTTATTCCTTTGGATCTATTCGTCTAACACACATTCAAATTTGACAACCATCACGTTATTAAACTTCACGGATTTAATCTCATCGAGTTGGTAAATCTTCTTGCTTAGTTGCATCACTGTTTGTTTGATGTTTAGTGGTTTATAGCCAAGAGAATATCACACAGCCAAGATATTTCATGGCTGAGGAAGTACACTTATATGGTCTAGGTCAGGGGTTTCCGAACCTGGGGCCTGATGTATAAACGTTGCGTACGCACAAAATGGGCATATAAATATGCATACGCATTTTTTCACGCACATATCAGGATTTATAAAAAATAAACTTGGCGTAAATAAGTGCGCACCGTACGGATGCTCTTGACCGTGCGTACGCACTCTTTTAGAAGAGTATGTGTTTTGGCGACACCAACTGTCCCAAATAGTAATAACTATTTAAAATGAAAAACTTCTAAATTATCCTCTTGGAATTGTGTTCTGAATTACGGCCCGTATTGGAAAGACCCTCGCGGAGAAACCATGTGCTGTGTGTTCCTGTGCAAGTATTAACCACATTAGGCCACTTGGCCACTGGTACTTTCCAGCGAGAGTTGGCAGACCGATCGGGTATGTCGCAGTCATCCCTGAGCCGTGTCATGCCACATGTAATGCACCCCGATACATCCATTTTCCTTACACGCAAGCTGAACAGGCCGACATCAAAATGCGATTTGCAGCAATCGCCGGTTTTCCCAATGTAATCGGTGCTGTTGACTGCACTCATGTTGCAATAAAGGCACCATCTGAGAATGAATTCGCTTTTGTTAACCGAATTATTGGTGGTAATAATATGCAGGGAGATCATACATATTCAAAATGAGCGGTCTTAACCTCCAAATATGGTTATTTCGGGAGGAGATTGGGGTAAGCAATACGCACGTGCACCTGCGCACAATATTCAGATAATTTTGATTTATAAAGCGAACCTTGCGCAGGTTCTGGCGTACGTACAGTTTTATGAATCTGAAAACTTTTGTGCGTACGCAATTTCTGCCTTATGTGCATACGCACACTTTAAGGACTACATCTACGCAAAGTTTTATACATGAGGCCCCAGGTCCTGGAGGCCTGAGCGCTGCACATTTTTGGTTCAACAATCATGAAACACACCTGTGGCACTAATTAAGGTCCTCTGATTGGCTGAAGCTAGAGTAGTATGCATACTACAGCAACTACTATGCATACTACAACTAAAATGTGCAGGGCTACGGCCCTCTTGGGACTAGGATTGGGGAACCCTGGTCTAGGTCAACTTCTTATAACTTGTTTCTCAGTTCTAGAGATTACGTTAACAACTGTATATGGCATTTCAGAAATGTCCTTGACGTTTTGAGTTTTTTGGGAATTGGCTTCATGTATGATTTCATATACAGGGGAACTCTAAAAGTAGATGTTTGACTGTGATCTGGCACTTGCTTAAGTTGCACTAAGGAGCTGTTTCTCTTTTAAGAAGGAAACAGTGAGTTATTAGCGTTAAATGTCAAAAAAGTGTGTGATTTATATTTCAATGAAGAGGTATATTTTCTAAATATATCTTAAAAACATATACAATATTTTGGATATTATAAAATGGACAATAACGAGATTCATTTAATACTTTTGACTTAAAGAACTTTTTAACTTCCTTTTACAAGTCATTCATGTAACACGCATTCCAATTTGACACCCATCACACTAATAAACTGTACTGATACAACTTCATCGAGTTGAGAAATCACATTGCTTAGTTGCCTCACTGTAAGATGCTTATTCCGATCCCTCAACACAGATGAAGTGGAATTCTCAGGACATAAATGTGCGAACTAGACATAACAATTCACATACCTGTCCAGCAGCAACTCCAGTACACTGTGTGTGCTGGCAAAAGCTCTGTATGTGGAGAGGAATATGCTGGTGTAGGTCAGGTCGTTGTCCCCAAAGGCTGTGAGAAGAGTCTCCACCAAACGTTCAAGTGTCCCTGCTCGGATACTCCTGATCTTGCACGTCTCCAGCTGACTGATGGTGTGACCTGGAGGCAAGCGGTCACCCTCGACCTGACACACCAGAGGGCACAGAAAGACAGTCAAATATCACGCATATAAAAGCACTCCTAGCATGCTACAACAGGAAACTCCACAATCTGGTTCTAATCAGAGCTAGCCTCCTCCTCTCGCTCCCAGACACTGGAAAGTTGGCAGAAGTTTGACAAATGTTTCATTAGTTTAACAAAATAACAGTTGTACAATTGACATCCAATGTGATTTAAAAGTGAGCCACATAAAGGTTGATATCAGTGGAAAAGCTCAAACACTAAATCTTTCAGACCACCTAATGAAACGTCTGAGCTGCAGTCCAAATCTAGGTCAAATTCAAGCACTGTGACCTCTCTAAACTTGGCTCTGGCTGATGCAGGAACCAGGCATTTTCTGTTAATTGCAACATCAATCCAACTTTTTTTTAACAAGACATTATTTACATTTTGATTGTTACATTTATTTGGCTATACTATAAAAATACCTGTGTAGAAACAGCTGTCACAGCTAACTAACGCTGTATGCCATCTGATTATTTATTCATATTTCCATATGCTGATTTAGAAGAAAACCCATTTTAGCACAAAATCAACTATGTAAACCAACAATTTTCATGAAGCTAAAAATCCTGTATTAAAGAAAATCTTTGCTACAAATGTCTGTCGCGTGTGACAGAGATGCTAGGTCAAAGTTATTGAGGAGTCGTGAAAATCAACAGTGTTCAAACAACAGAACCATAAAGACTGGGAAAAAAGAAAGAACATTAATTTAGTCACCTTCACTAAATAATGCAGTATTGTTTTCAACCATTACATTTGAAAGAGTCCTCTCCGAAAGCACAACCTCCCCACAGCTTCCAGCAAACCCCAAAATCTATATTTCTGCTCTTATTATACAACAAACAAAACAGTTGCTGCATCAACTGATCAACAAACAGTGAATAAAGAACTACTACTTCCCTTTAGTAATCAAAATAATATTGTATGCACAGCCGCATCAGCCGCACTTATTTTTTAAATGGATGTCTACATGTTTGCATGTCACTAGAAATCTAAACAATATAAATGATTTACTCAAATGTATTGTTATTTAATACTTCTGTTAAGGTTTCAACGTGTTTCGTGAATACAAATCCAAGGTGAAAACATGGTCTGATAACTTGCCCTCAAATGAAACCAAGTACTTTTGCCTTTGTCCAAGAACAAAGCTTCGTTACCATGATAAAAGAATAAAGTTTTTGCAATACAATAGCTGAAAAAGCAATATTTTTAAAAATGAAAAACTAATTCTATAAGACAACCTGAAACCTGTTCTTTTAAAATGGATAAAGTTCAAGTCAATGAATAAGAAACAATGAAGTCATTAGTAAGAATCTTTTTAAAAATAGATTTGCTTAATGTAATTTATATACATTTTAACAAACAATATTTTATTTTGAAGCAAAACCTGCTGAATCCGGAATGGTTTTGTTATAAAAACCTATAAAGCCAAAAAAATTAGTGTTTAAACGAACAAAAAAACAACAACCTCAAATTAAACTTCGAACCAAAATCCAAAAATCAATGCCAAGATTAAATGACTGAAAGATTTACCCTCTGTCTGTCACAACGATAGCAGAACAGAAAAAAAAATATTTTAATCGCACTTCGCAACCTCCAACATTTATTTGGAATGGCATCTGCATTGGTTAAATTACATGCCTGAATTTGTCCTTGTTAGTTTGTTTTAGAGACGGAAGATAAAATGGAGAGTTTGTAACGTGCTTCAAGAAAATACTTTCATTTTTTACAAATATATTTTATAGAGATGGCTTTTATCAGCATTTAGACCTTGAAAGCTTAAGTCTTTATTCATTCATTTAATTCAATATATTGTATATGAGAAAAGCTTATTACTATTGATCTAAATTTAATGATCTCGTTTTCTGAAGTAGCCTACATTCATTTTACAATCCTCTATTTGCTCAAATGAGCTACAGAAACTCATAGTTGAAAGCAGTCAGGGCTGTGATTTGTCACGAAGCTTCTTTTGTTTCTGTTCAGCTATTCTCGTAAAGCTCAGAATCAAGGTTAGGTTTGAGAAAAATCATTAAAAAAAATAAAAACATAATTTTCCCTGATTTTCCAGCTAAGACACGGTCGCAAACATAATTACCAATGTCTCTCTTTTTTGTTTTTAAAGCAACTTTTTGATCATTCATTCATTTGAACAATCACATTCCAAAAACACAATCTTTTATGATACTTCTCACATTTAAAAGCTGATGTTAGAAAAGAAAAGTGAGCCCAAAAACCTGTAAAGTTCTTTAACACATTAAGGGGGAAAAAGAGACTCACAATATGGATGGCTCATATAAACTATATTTATAAATCATGTTTTGTTTGTAAATGGACATATTTCCTTATACTATGTCTCCACTTATCCTGAGGGACCTGTATTTGCCAGGACTGCTCAAAAACAAAACAAACTGGTAGCCAGTTAGCAGGAGTTATGAAAATCAGGATGAGTTGCTATTGGCATTGGGGCATCTTGGTTTTGGTTGTTTAAAAAAAAAAGTCAACTCTGGCTCAGAGAAATGAACAGAGCACACAATCAGAACCCCACAACACTTGCTAAATGGTGAAATGATTTATAAGGTCACTCGTGCTGTCTGGCCAAGCAAGAGAAGTGCTTCTTAAAATAAAAGCGGAAGTGAATTCAGCTCAAAGGCCGGCTCTTACCCCCAGCCATCGTGCACCTTTGTTAGCGGCCTGCTGAATCTGAACCCTCTTGAGCGTCACGTTGTATATGGCTCCTTCCTCTACCTCCTCTCCCCAGTCCTGCACAGAGCTCTGTGGGGAGAGAAAACAATCCATGGTAAGCCATGAGGAAGGTAGAAGGGTAAAACTAAGCGGTGTCTCAGAGTTTTCAGCTTTGATTATAAAAGACAGACAGCTTGATAAGAGTGCAAGAGAGAGAAAATGATAACTTTTGGGGAAGTTTGAGAGAAGTGAAATGAGATCAGAGCTGGCACGCTGCGAGGCTTAGAAAAATGAATCAGGACAAGTGCTTTTCCAGATTGTTGGAGGAGCACTTCTCCATCCAGCCTTGGACTTCAGGAAACACAGTATGAAGACCTACAAGAGACACACATAAAGACTAACAAGAAAGACAGCTCCTGGTCGAATAACTTAACATTAGATCCTAAAATGTACTTGTTGGATCAATCATACTCATACAAATATCGTCCATTACGACTTTCAGTTCATAGACTATGCCCTATATTTTTCAATAATGTAGAAAACATTTTGTGTAATACAGGTTACTGACTTTAAACGGGACAATGATTAGTCGTGGTAAACTTTTGAGCTGGATCTATCATCAAATCACATCCTGTAATTAAATAAAAGATTACATCAGAGAGCTTGTGAATGAATACCATAGTTATTTTAGTTAATGTTCTTACTTTTTAAACAAGCTTCATTCTGTGAAGTCTCAACATGAACATTTTCATCTTTATGAGGGGAAAAAGCTTTACATTTACAAAAAAATATTCTAAAATAAAAGTTTGAGATTTCTAGAGTATGTTTAGAGAATTTTAGAGAAGTACTTATTTTAGAGAACCACAACCTAAATAAAAAAATCTAAATAAAACACATGCAAACATTTTTGTAAGTAAAAAATGGCTATTTATTAGAATATTTCACTGTTTAAAGTTGACTTAAACAGAGCAAATAATTGCCTTTAATCACGTTAAAGCTGAACCAAAGGAAATCATGGACATAATGCTGTTTCAAGCACACATTTCCCCCCAAAAACGTCCTTCCACAGCTCAGAAAAGTGCCAAGATTTGCTGTATACCATCATGAAAATCTGTATCAGAACATTAATTGGCTTCACTTAAGTTTGGTGATTTCATTTTACATTTTTTTGTTTAAGATATATTAAGCTTGTAAGTTATGCACAATTAAGCACATGGTTTTCTTGAGTGGCAGTTTTTCAGCTAGTGTTGTCGCATGTGATCTTTAAGTGTCTTTTATTCCAGTTAAATTCATCTGGTAATTTGCCATCTCTGCGATTACTGGGAAGTGGCGCAATTTCACATCTGAACCTCTGTTACGTTCTTCAGAAACCTATGGGTGACATCATGGACATGTTTTACACCCTCACTGATTCTAAGAGCTGTGTGTAACCAAAACCCCTGAACAAAATGTAGACAATTAAAGACACACATAAAGCTGCAATATCATTCAAACGCCTATAAAAGTGAAGTTTGAACATGAGCTCTCCTTTAAGATTATAGCAAAGAAGCTAGGAGATAACTAGATGACAAGAGGAGCCAGTTATTGTTAGTTTCAATGCTTTAGTGAACGCCACCAAACTAAAAAAAAAAATTATTGACCTTTTGTGAACACTTCTAGTCGTTGGGTTTTTATTTCCGCAGTACTTCATTAGTCTTAAAGACATTCAGGTCATCCACAACTCCATCCCCGCAGGAGTCTATTCACAACTCAAACCATGTCTGAGTTTTATGTGGCTGAAAGACTAACAGTCCCTAGAATGAAGAGAGGCCGCCTGTCTGTATTTCCTGTACAGTGCACTCGGATAAATACTCAGCTGGATGAGTCATCCCGGCTCCAGTCAAAAACAATGGTAGGAGGTCTGCATGCCCCCTACTTGGACCACAACTTCTCCACCGAGCAGCCCTTTTGTACTGGAAGAAATGTTTTCCAAAGCAGGCTTTTAAAGGCCGCTCAGCAGCTAAGAGGCAGATGCCAGAGAGGGTGGAGGGAAACGTGAGGAAATATAGATTATTCACTAGAAAGAAAACAAGTTTAAGAGCTTTATTCCTACTTTTCTTTAGGTTTTGCATTTCGCATTTAGTGTTCAGTTCACATTTTCAATCCAATTAGTTAGTCTTATATATTGACACTTTGTGTTTTTTTTTAACATTTTATTTAAATTTTAGATAAAAAAAAATGAGCTCAACTGGTTTACACTGGTCTGGTTATCCCTGGTAGGAATTTGGTAACTTTATTTAGGTCCCTAAACTCCTATAAACAAACAATGGAAGGATGCTGGCCCTGTTATCATCCGTGTAAACAGAGACAATTTCAGCCCCAACAGACACACACAAACACAACCCTGAGTCTACGAGAAAAGATCCCTCGCCGAAAACACAATAACAAGTGTGTTTAAGCCCATCTGCCGCTTTGTTTTCGTCTGCAGAGCCTGGAGGCTGCTCATCAAGAAAGTATTCCAGAGTCTGAAACTAACGGGACACTAACGGGAGCCGCCGCTTACGTGGAGACGCTCGGATCCAAAGTCGAGCGTGCACGTGAGCGACAAACAATGCATTTATTCGGTTAAAAGAAACCCAAAAACATTCTTTATATTCCCCACGACCCCCGCCCCGCCAAACCCCGTCTGTATCGTGCACCCAAAGCCCTGTCTCCCCCTCCCTCGCCCGTCGCTCTCTCCAGAAGCCCCAAACAGCAAAATCAACAGTGTGCAGGGCAAACGAAAATCAACTTCTTACCATTTTAGCTTTCCAAGAGAATTTCATGGTGAGCGCCTCTCTCATCGTCCGGCGGCGGCATGAGGACACATCCAAGGTCCGGAGGGAACTGGCAGAATGTTCTCAAGTTTGGCTACTCGGTGTGATTTGTACACTTCAGTCAGCGTTAACATTCGGTCCCGGCTGTCTCGAGCCCCAGCGTCTCAGCGGCTGCCCTCGCCTCCTCCTCCCCCAGGGCTCTGCAGTCCACCCCCGCTTAGTGAATGACACGACTCCGCCCCCTGCCCCTCCCTCGCGCTTTACTCTTTTGCTTTCTATCATTTTGTAAGGGACTGAACGCTGCGTACTCTTTTAGAATAACTTCGATACGTCATAATTTAAGCTTTGTTCTCATAAAATAAAAAATAAAAAAATAAATCACAGCACCGAGATAAAAAGCAAGGGATAGGGCATCCAAAGTATTCAAAATCATAGATTAAAAGAAAACCTGAAGTTTAAAGCGCAGTGCTGTTCGGACATCAGGGGTCATTCGGTAAATGTAGTTTTAAACATTTAACTGGGTTTAAAAGTGACACAATTTTAGCTCCTCTCATCTTTTCTGGAAGCTGGTTCCAGCTGTGGGCAGCATAGTAACTGAAAGCAGACTCTTCCTGTTTGGAGCGAACCTTAAGAGCTCTGTTTGGTGTGTATGCAGTAAGAATATCTGTTATGTACTTTGTTTGCTGAGCTGTTTTGTGACTTGTAGACGACTTTAAACTCTATTCTGTTTGTCACTGGCAGACAGTGTAGAGACCTGAGGACTGGTGTAATGTGCTCTGACTTTCTAGTTCAGCAGCATTCTGAAGAAGCTGGAGGTGTTTAGTGTTTTTTGGAAGAGTTCAGTTGAGAGATCATTACAGCAGGCCTGCTGGTGATAAAAGCATAAAATAGTTTCTCTAGATCCTGACTGGAAACAATCATCTAACCTTAGAAATGTTTTTGAGATGATACTAAGCAGATTCAGTTATTGGTGTTATAGGTGTATTGGTTAGTTATACGTGTAGTTCATAAAGAAAAGAGCCCTGCTGAATGTCTATAATTAATTTTTTTTTTTGTTCAAGACCTGTTTTGCTTGTTTGCCCTTAATTCCTGACGAGCAACAGTGTCCTGCAAAATGTTTTTTTAATCGTGCTGAAGCACACATCGAGCATGCCAAACTGGGTTCTCATCTCTGCATGGTTTAGCTGCATTCCTAATGAAACTTACTGCTGCTAATTAAGTAAAGAGCTTGATCGACTGCATGGGCTGGAATTCATTGTCTTGAAGGTTGCGGTTAAGCTGCGCAGAGTTGTGGCAATCGAGGAACAGGGTTTTGCACATGTGCTCTAGAGGCAATTTGAGTTTCCTCCCACAATCTATGGTGACCATAAACTAGCCATGGGATTGATTGAGTGCTAGTGTGAATGGTTGATCTGCGGGATCCTGTGATGAACTGGTGGATCATTACCTTCCTCTTTGTCTTTACATGTAAGATACAGGGTTTTTCCTTTAAACACAACGGAAGATTTGTTGATGTGTGAACTGAATTGTAAATCTCTGATAAAGGTGAGATAGGTCAGGGTGTAGCCCACCTTTTGCCCTTTTGAGAGCTAGAATGTGGCGACCCTTACATGACCATTAAATGTAATGAATCTGGATACTACAAACTTAAATACTATAGATTTTTTTAAACTTATCATTACAGTTCATTGTTATGTTCTGTATATCTGCTCAAAAATATTTAAAAAGCTACTTTTGGTCTTTAAAAGTCTTCGATTCTCTATTCTCAGATTTCAGAGGGAACAGCGACTATAACATTTAGATTGCAATCTATTATTATGAAGTTTAAAGAAGCATTGATTCACTGTATAATCAAGGTACAGAGATAGATAAATTTCAACTCCACTTAAAAGAAAATTCATGTAGAACAACAATTTAGATTCCAAACAATTTCTTCAATTTAAACCGTATTTTAAACGGCTCAAATGAAGGACGTTCTGTTGAGACTGGCAACCGGTCCCAGAGACAATATAAGGAAGGCTGAGGCAGAAGTTAATTGTCTGGAGAAGCCTTTCCATTATGTTTCATCTGGACGTCTGGTTTCCCATATGCGTAAAGCTAAGGAACTATCTGCAGAAAGGGTTGAAATCAGCAGGTGTCTTGAAGCACATGCGTCAAACAAAGATGCTAGGCTACACGTAAGCTTCCTAAAGAGCAACTGTAATGCCACAGACAATTACTGTGATTATTTTTACACCCGTAGAAACCAGAAAAACCTTGGTCAAGATTCTTCTTCGTTTTTCACTACTATGTTAGTAAGGTTTGTGGGGAGATCATAAACCAGATTTGGGGAGATTTGATGTCAGAGAAGCCACCGACGGCTGTTCATTTTAGACAAAACCGTTTCTTTTTATTACCAATTAGTGTTTTTAATTTATTTTGTCTATACAGTAGAATATTACAACTATCTTCTGCTGTGCTTTTGAATCAGGGTGGGGATAAATGATTTCACTCGTGGACTTTTCCAGTAACATACATTGCTTTTATACAAAGTCAAAGTGAGAGTACCCGCATTTATGTTACCAGGAGTTTCATGAAGGTTTAACTTAAACTGTGCATTCGACTTGTTTGAGCAACAAATCTCTTAAAAAACTAAAACTTCTGGAATTCTTTCCACTCGATTAACATGTTACTAACAAGGTTAGGGAGGAGCAGTATTAGGACTAAATCTTCTTTATGACGTAATGTAAAATCAGCCCTTGGGCTTTAACTCCAGCATTTTTATCCTCCAGAATCAGCTTGTGTCCTAGAATCGCTCTGACTGATTCTAAACTTCGCTGAAGTTGTGAAACTGCAGTTTTAATTTAATGCAATCTTTATTCCTTTAATATTTAAATGATCAAACAGTACTTTTACAAATCAACCTGTAGGAAGTTTTTGTGATGTTGAGCTTCAAAGTTTTTGTATTTCATGCAGCAAATGCAGATACAACCTTTTTGTTTAAAAAGAATCTGAATATTTGAATACCTCAGTTTGTCACAAAAACGTCAGATCGAATCTTATCATTTCAAAGGGACAAACTGGAATGGTGTAATTTTAAAGTTTTCAAGGATTTCCCTATGCATAATTTTAAGTTACGAATATGAATAATTGATCTTCAACTATAACATAGAGCATCAAATGCTTTTTAAACTTTCTTTCGATGACAATGTTACGCCTTTGAGGGTCTGGAACAATTAAATGCTAGAGGTGCAAATTTAAAAAAACATTCATTTTTCAACTCATCGTGTTGAGTTATGGGAAAATGTATTCCAATTAAATTTCACTGAATAGTTGGTGAGTACTCTAAACTCTGGTTAAATACTGAAAACTAAGAGCAAGATTACAGTAACAAAAGCATCGGCATGAAATCCCATTGCAAGAAATTATACATCAGCTTCAATGTCATGCAACTGTAGTGACCTACAGACACAACAACATCATTGAGGAGCCACTCAGCATTGAAGCAGGGGCCGGCGATCCAGAGCAGTCTGTCCAGGGCCACAGGGCTCTAGAGGGGAAACCCTGACTCTTTTGGACCCGCTCCAGTTCTCAGGCTGCTCTGACTGGGTGTCCTCTACTCGACTGCTCTTCAGGGGCTCTGGGAAGCGTGGAAGAGCAATGAGAGAGGTCTTGACCTCTTGCTCCTCCTCTAGGGACAGCTGTTTGCTCTCAAAAGAGAGTGATGTCATTGCTGTGCACAACAACAAGACCTGACAAATGGCAGGCGTTTGAGCTGAACCCGGCTGACGTGCTCACATGCACTCAAGCACACGCACCTCTGATCTCATGGGATCGCCCGAGGGGACCATTAGATATGAATCTAGATCTCTCTCTCTCTCTCTCTCTCCTCTCTCCTCCTCTCTCTCTCTCTCTCTCTCTCTCTCTCTCCTCTCCTCTCTCCTCTCTCTCTCTCTCTCTCTCTCTCTCTCTCTCTCTCTCTCATCTCTCATCTCTCTCTCTCTCTCTCTCTCTGCCAGACACATCAGATTACATTACATTACAGATTCATGAACAAAATTTCTCTCTTCCAGTCACATCAGATTACATTACAGACGCGTGAACAAAATTTGAAAAAGTAAGTAGTATCCATTTGAAAATAAAAAAGATTGAACAAAATAATCCCTGAGACGCTTTTGATTGATTTTAAAATAATAATATATTTCAAAATAAAAATAAAATAATCATTACATTTCAAATGATCAATGACCAGTAATTTACAGTTTTAACATTTATCGATTTATATGGCAACACATGTAACTGTTAATGAAATCCTACTTCAAAATAACAAATTGTAGTAAAGTAACATAAGCTGCTAGACTTTAACTCTAACATAAACTTTACTGCTAGATATTTTACATTGCATGACCAACATTTATTTTTGTAAAAAAAAAAAGACACAATAACATTGCACAATTATGGTACTTGTTTTACCGTGCAACGTTATTGTGTAATTTTTTTGGATCAACACTAGAGTACCACAGTATCACAACAAATTCCTTGTGTGTGTGCACATGTACACTTGGCAATAAAAATCTTTCTGATTCTGATTCTGATTAAGAAACAAATATTTTAGAAAGGCTATGAGAATTTAATTCTCATCAAATTAAGTTTGGGTTTAAAATATAATGTAGTAAAGCATATAAAGAAGGGTCAAAGATTTTTCTCAAGTGGAACCAACAGCCCAATGACAATCAAAATATGGGATTATTTAGCAAACTGTAAAAATCTGTCAAAAGTAATTCTGGATGCGCCTTTTCATTAACCTCTAAATCCCTATATTGTCATACGTTGTCAACCTTCCTGTCAAAATAATACAAAATAAGGAGGTGCACCAGCATTATCCAAATTTATTTTAAAAATTGACTCAGAGTTCAGAATTACTCAGGAAACTTGTATTGTTTTCAATTATTTTACAGACCTTAGATGTTAGCAGGTAAGTTTTAGTCCTCAATATTGTTTTCAACTTTTCATTTGATCAAATTGTTCTATATAGTCTGTAAATGGTTTATATGTCTATAAAGAAATTTATCTGATGAAAAATCTCAGGATATTAGAAATGTTCTTCTCTATCTATCTTTTATCTTTAGTGAATATTTTCAGATTTTTTATATTGCCACTTAGAACAAGATTGAACAATGTGGATTTTTTCATAATCTGCTATAATTTGTCAGGTCCGCCCCACACTAGTTCCAACAGGCCAAAATAATACAATGACTGTAACTCCTCTGCTCAACAGGAGAACAAATGTATCATCTTGTTTTATCATTCTCCAATAATCACATGAATTAAAATAAATACTACTAACACCAGACATCATACTAGAAAAAAAAACATCTTTATTTAACCCATTCAACTAAATCTTTAATGAACATTTTGTGTTTGGATGTAGGGGGTGAGGCAGGAGGGATGAGCTTATAGGAAGCAAGCTTAGAAGGAATCACAGGGAACATCCCCAGAGAGCGTGAAGGTATCAGTCCTGTCAACACCAATAGAGACGAGCTGTGTCTAAGCTCCCAGGAGATCCCTCTGAGTCTCCGGCCGGTCTCTCCTCCTGCTGTGGGCTCACAAACTCACATATACATATAAACATTCACCCATAAACACACCGACAACCAGTGCAGGGAGAAGCCATGGAGCCCACTGACATGAGTAACGAGACCGCTGTTATTGCACCAGAGAGGGGGAAAAACACACGCATTCCAGGAAATCTCCCACTTCCTGCCTGCAGCCTCCCAAATCTTTGTGCCTGTTGTCATTTTACCTGACCGAGCGGCTAGTTATCATGTCTCCAGCACCAAAAACAGCTCCAGAAACCTTGGGAAAAGGAATGGAGTGCTATGTGACTATAAGGGGAGATTTATGATCTGATTTTGCTCTGCTGTTTTCTTGAACGTCAGCCGAAGGGTTATTAAATTAAGCTGACGCAAGCAGAGAGGGAGCTGGAGGAATACTGAGAAGAGATTATGATGTCCCGAACAAAAAAGAAGTGTAAAAATATTTTCAGATTTGAATCACCTTTAAGATGTTAAAAAATCCCCAAAGTGCAACTTTGAGTGATTGCAAACATAACTCCAGCCAGTAATTTAACCCTTGAAATTTGAGTTAATTAACCAGGGGACAGAGGGAAGGCAAAAACATAAAACAGCTAGTTTCATAAAAAACATGCCAAGCTTTTGACTCACATTTGTACTTAACTGATAGTAGTAGAATGTGCGGATAGATTTGAATGAAGAAGTGAAAGTCCTTGAGAAGATCTTGGAGTTTTTAGAGGAATAAAAAGTGAAACAAAACCCAGAAGAGACCACAATCTTTAGACTTAAATCAAGCCACAAAATCCAACTTCTAATCAAAAACTCTGTCTTTGTTAAATACGTGAATAAAAGATTATCTTATTCCCGAAGGTGTGTAGGACATGAACAAAAAGCACATCTCTCAAAAATTATGACATTGCTGAATGGTGCATTCATAGCAGGAGATGATTTTTATAGCTTTTTCATGTTTTATAGTTCAGTAGATTTTCTGGATATAGGAGCACGTTTAAATATCCTCTTTTAGTCAATCCATGTCATCACTGTTGCTTTGCTCAATTTTGCTATCATAACATTTATTTTAAAATGATCAAATACTATATGCGCATTATTTGCCTGTATTTTGGTAATTTTGGAATGAATTGCTTATTGAAGCTGACCAAATAATGTAGTTTTAATATTTTTTTATGAAAAAAAAACACCACCATCACAGGGTTGACAAACGGATTGAAAAAAATAATAAATATTACAAGATCACTGATCACACTTTTAATACAACAACCTCACTTTTACATTTTATTCCTTCAATTTTTTACATTTTCTATTACATTTGTATGTGTTGAGTAATCAGATATTTTCTCTGTCACAATGTGATATTCTGAATGCTTTATTTATAAAGCAAAAGCGCAAGATGACTTTCAACTAGGAAAACAAGTCACACAATGAGAAACACAGTAAGCTTGTCAGGGCTTTTGGGAAGACAAGGACCCAGGAGTAGGTAGAGAAAAGGAACTGGATTTATTGAGAACAGCGGAACCAAAACAAAGTCAATCACAAAGAAGTAACAGGTCGCTCCCCTCCAGCTCCAAACAGCTCCAAACACTAGAATGAGACCAAACAGCGAGTCTATCAAAACATAAGGCAAAACTGACAAAACCATAGCAAAACAATTGGCATACCAAACAACAGCAAAAAATGGACCTAAAAGTGACTAACAACTGCAACCTATAAAAAATTAAACACAGCCCCTATTTTCTTAGGTAGTTTCTCCTAGTTCTCAGTGTACAGAACACACATGAGGTACTGTCGAATCAATATGTGATCAGAAACAGAGACAAGAGAACAAACTATAAAATGTAGAACAAACACAAGACACAAATACTAAGACATAACATATTTTATTGACATAAGAAATTTTTATGACAATTTATATTCTTTCTATGTGCATTTACCAAATGAGTGACAGTTATCCTCTACCCCAGCATGTGATCTGCATGATGGCTTTAGGTAGCCATAGATTCATAGGTAATACTTCTATTTCTACCAGGTCTAATTTACTTAATTTAAGTACTTGCACTTCTGCTCAAATAGTGTGTGTTTTGTTGCAAATGGGAAAGGAAGTAGAGGATAAAGTGAAAAGAACAGAATTTCAGACTGCCAAGGTCTATACTATATGTGAACAGTAGAGGGCAGACACACAGGATTCCAATCAAAACAGAGCAGGACTGATGACTCACGAAATTAACTTTTTTAAATTGGTAAAACATGTGATCTGGTAACATTCAAATGTTATCTGTATCCACTCCACTATTAAAACCCACACTCCTATAGACTGAGATTTTTCAACCACTAATGTGATATATTTAGTAGTCTAAGTATTTTGTAACCAGAGCACATCATTGAATTTATATCTGTCTAATAAAAGTATCTAGAACCATTGCAATAGAATAACAAAAGAACCAAGTTGATAAATTAACTCAAGAATAAAAGTTATCATTAAATTATAGCTTTTATTTGCTTGAGTTGATCGAAACCAGACAAATCCCAGACAGCATTCTTTGAAGGCTTGCATGGCAGTAAGTAGGCGTAGTTAATCTTCCTCTGTGGCCCGGAGCTAAGCTTTAATTAGCCAATGTGGTTATCTGGAGGTTTGGACCCCCATGGTAGCAATACCACAAGCAGTCATAATCTTAAACAGATGGATTGATGATTGATGAAAGTATGGTAACCCTTAGGATCGATGTAAGGATTAGGAGATGGATAGACAAAAAGAGACAGACGAACAGAGAAACCATCCATGTGCTTCATCAATTTTGCATTTTGCAAAAAAATATCACATCATCTAAGCCTGTCTGCCTAAATCTCAGATTGCTCTCACCATTCATTATTTCTTTCTTCCTCTTTTTCCTCTCTGACTGGTGTCAGTAAGCCAGGCCACATGACATGGCTCAAGCCAACCACAGGGGGGAAGAGTAGAGAAAAAAATAGTGGTTTCAGGAGGGACTTTATCTTCTGTGTGTCTAAAGCGGATGCCTTCATGTACACATATAGTCCACACCTAACATCCAACAGAGAAAGTATGATTCACCAAGTTTGATGATGACCATATTTTTTGTCATTGTTACACACAGCTAAATTTGACCCTCCAAACCAAAACACAGAAGACGGGTCACTCGATGGCAAAAGAAGGAAATAAGAAATAAGAAAATAAGATACAACAGGAGAAACAGAAATAAACAAATGCCTCTCACAGGCTGTCCTTGCAATAGGACAATTTTAGATCAGGGGAGAAAAAAAACCCTCAGTGACAAGCACATCAACACATTGACATGGACATAGCATGCAACAGAAGAGGGGAGACAGCACACCGTCAAGTATACTCTCACCAAACATACTCACACAATCCAGCAGAATTCTGTTTTCTTCATTAAACCGTAAAAGCTCAGAGACTCACCCAGCATCATCTCCTGCTCTATACATGTGAGAAATACAACCGGAGGGTGATAGCCGCCATATTATCAGACTTATGCACCCGTCCCACTATCAGTTGATAATGGAGTAGATGAACCAGGGTGGATGCAATGATGCAAACTGACACATCGATGGAGAATGGGGTGATAACAGTGGAATCCAATAGTTATGGATATAGCTAATCCATAAAGGTCAAAGCTAAATAACTCACTCACGGACCACTATAGGAGGAATATGAGCATGTGTCCTGTTTTAAGAAAATGCCTTTGACATTATAGCTTAATCAATGTATTTCAGAATTTCCAAGTCTGTAGGCAACTCAATTTGCAGACACAGGCATAATATATATAAATAAATAGTATGTAAGGAAAAATAAAAAAAACTGTCAAATTTGTTTAGATGAGAACACAAAATCAGCAAACAGTCCTGACCCCCTTTTTTGTTGGAGGGACATTAGGGTAGTCAGGAGACTGCCGGTAATATCTGGCTCAAACCAGCCTGAATTCCATTGTCCTGACTGGTCACCGCTGGTCTTAGGGGGTAAACTGCTGGTCTGCATTGAAAATAAGTGAACATCTAACAAGCAGCCAACCTTCCTTTCATATTCCACAATGCAAAACCACATGTTATGTTGATTTCAGACGAGTTAATTCAGCAAATAACAATATTGATGAGGGATTGAGGCTACTGGAATGAACTCAAACATGTGAAGCCTAAACTTGTTTTAAATGGTCAGGGTTTTATTTTAATTATTCATATTGTGTGTTTTAGTACCCTGTCATTACTTTAGAGTTATCTCTTCTTTGTATTTTTATTTAGCTCTTTATTTGTCTATTAGGTTAAAGTCTTTTCGTGTTGGTCTCTCATCATAATTCGGCTTTAACATGATCTTGTCAGTTTCAGTTGCTGATCAGCAGTTAATGTGTTTGCATTTGTCCTGATTTGTTAACTTTTGATTAAGCTCTCTCTTTATAATGCCTTCTTACCAATCATTCGTGCACGCAGCATTAAGTGGTTTGTTGTATTTCTACAGTCTTTAAGTTAAGTTCTCCCTCTCAAGTGTTGTATGTTTTGTGTTAAGAAAGTGTTTTGGTAATTTAATTGGGCGTTTTATGTTCCAGTTTTTTCATGTTACGTTTTTTTTTTTACAAAAAGAGATCATCTTGGATATGTGGCTATTGAGTAATTGAGTTCTGCCTCTACTTACACACCCTAACTCTTGTGTTTTTCATTGATGGATAAAATAGTCTAAAGGTTGAAATTGCAACCAGTTAACAAAACACACAAATAAAAATGTTGCAATGGAATAACAGCACCAAGTTTCCTGTTGAAATATGTGAGTCGTTGAGTACAAGCTATGAAAGGCTGCCTAGCAACCAATCATCAGTGTAAAATCAAACACATAAAGGAAAGTTCTACAGAAATGAAAAACGCTTAACAAACAATTCCTATTTTCAGCCTTATTCCAGACACGCGCTTGTGGTTTGTGCAAAGCTTCCCCAAAGTGTGACCCATATTGACTCTTGAGTGAAGCTGAGCCACACAGACCCTGTAGGCTGAATATATGAGTGCACTGACCCCAGTCCTTGATCACTTGACAGCAAAGTTCCTGCTGTGACTTTGCTGCATCAAGCAGAAAAATCTGCAGTTATATCAGCATTTATGGCTAGTGGAATATAAAGAGTGTCCTGGTCTAATCTTTTTTGAACTTTGGCCGTCATTTTCATAGTTAACACTGCGAAAAAACAAAGCCATTAGCAACCATTAAGGCCCTATCAAACTTTAACAAGAGGTTTTGTGAGTACATTCTGAGTCATATACTAGTGAAAGCAGAAGAGTTGCACAACACTTTCTTGTCTATGCACAAGCAGATGAGAGGATTCCAGTTTGAATGAGTTGTGGACAGGAAAAAGGATTTGGAGATAACATGGAAGAAGAGGGAGTGAGTGTGTCAAGAGGAGGTGAAGGGATCCAGACCTCTTACATGGTATTACTGATAGTTTCAGTGGTGTGGGAAAACTGTGGGAAACCAAACCTTTTGGTTATTGTTTGTGAACATAGCAATGCATGTTTGAATTGATATGAATTGTTTGTGAGCCACACTGACTTTGTCCATAGGCTGGACCTATAGGGTAAAGAGATGAGGCTGCCTCTGTGGCCTCGCTGTCCGACGAACAATACTCGGAAACTCTCCAATTTGAGGCAGGATGTAAGATAAGGAGTTGATTTAATTTTTTTGTTTTTCTTAAAGCCCTGCTATGTCTCATATCGAAATAGTAAAAGTTCAATAAAATTAGAAACATTTTACAGTCAAACATAATCTGAAGGAATGGGGGGAGGGACAAGATGTGTCTGAGGGAAGACTGATGATGTATTATTGCATTATTTTTGAAAATTTTGGGAAATCTGGTCTCTTAGTGTCTCTCTCTGCTTTCCGAGCTCAACACCTCATAGTTCAGGCTTTGAGGGAGGATTGGGTTTTTTACCCAAAGCGTTTTACGTCTCAGTCCAAAAAGATTACAAAATGATGTATAATCTTACATTAATGATTTCATCTCTCCCCTTTTATGTGTTTCTTAAAGTCCCAAAAGGACATAGTAAAAAATATTAAAATCGGTGGGTAAAGAGACAAGAGGTGTCAGTTGTTTTCCTGTCATTAAAACATTTTTAATTGTTCTTTTGATACAGATTTAATCAAAATCCAATTTCACACATTTATAATAATAGTGTATTATTGTCAAGGTTTACAGCAAGTTACTCAACTGTGATTATTGTATATATTATGCATATGTTAGTGCATGGGTTTTTCTTTAAAGCATTCCTCATGCCAGAATTTGCTTCAGAGTGAAAACAATTTCCTTTCATAAATCTTTTGAATCTTGTGACTGAGAGAAACCAGGCGTGAAGACCCATAAACGCTGCCCATAAAAACAAATGTTTTGAAAAAGTGCTCTACATACACCACTCACCTTTAAAAAAATAGAAGCTGTACTTGACCCGAGGACTAAAACACCTCTCCCTCTCTTAACATCAATTATTCTCGATGCCGCTGAGTGTGTAATAACGCTTAGTTTCTTTCTGAATAACACAATGATGCTGTTTCCCTGAATTGAAACACACTGTTCTGGTCAGACAGATGGAGTAAGCAGGGGTCAGCTCCAGTGTATAACTGTTGAAAAAGTGCTGAGAAAGCTTTTCCGGCACTGAAACCCACACACACTGCAACTACAACACACACCAACTTTACACCACATCCCCTGGAAGAAACTCTGCTGGCTAATTTATTTCTGTCCAAACAAACCTTGGGCATTCTTGAACCACACATTCATTGTTGTTTTTCCTTTCAGCACCAAGCAAACCATGATTCAGCTTCGCTAAATCTGGCTCACATCCAAAAGTGATGAAAACTGTTACCAATGATTGTTTTGAGTGGTTAAGAGGGGCAAACCCTAAGGGTAATAACTAAATGTGGTTCTTATTATTGAAATCCATCGAACATCCATCCATCCATCTTCATGTCGGCTTTATTCCCTTTCGGGGTCGCCACAGCGGAATGAACCGCCAACTCTTCTGGCATATGTTTTACGCAGCGGATGCCCTTCCCTGCCGCAACCCATCGCTGGGAAACATTCACACACACATTCACACTTTAACACTATGGGCAATTGTTCTTATTCAATTCACTTATTCCGCATGTCTTTGGACTTGTGGGGAAACCGGAGCACCCGGAGAAAACCCACGCGATCACGAGGAGAACATGCAAACTCCACACAGAAATGCCACCTGCCCCAGCCGAGCCTAGAACCAGCGACCTTCTTGCTGTGAGACGACCGTGCTACCCACTGCGCCACCGTGACGCTTATCCATCGAACATTATTAACCAAATTTAAATAATTTCATAATTTACAACATGTTCCCAAAACAAAAAGGCCTCCTATCCCTGTCACAACTATGATGGATGATATTGCCTTGTCAAACGTTTCTAATATAAAAATACGTTTAAAAAAAATTCTAATATAAAAAAAAGAAGTTGAAGCTGGACGGCCACAGCACAGATTAGCATAAGATAGTACTATTTACAGAATAGTAAATAGTAATTTAAATGTGCAGGACAGTGGTGCTTGAGTCATGGTGAGCGCTGTATAAAGCTGTCTGCTCAAATTCATTGAGCTGAAAGCTTCTCCTCAGCAATGTTATGCCTCTTTTCCAACAGATTTTAATAATGGCACAGCACGACATAGCTTTGTTCGACTAGACACTGTTTGCGTTTATGTTTGTACCGACTTCAGAGCGCTTGTATTAGACATGTCGTCCAATATGTATCACTTCACTTCACTAAGTCAGGCTAGTTCCACTGGATTAGGTGAATGGCGTTTTTTGCAATATAAATGCAAAAAGCTAATCACACACAACATGGAATAACGGCGATGGTAAAAGCGTGGTGATCTTTATGATCTGTATCATGGTGACTTTTAACGCTCATATAAAAGGCTTTGTTTAAAAGATGGTTGATAGCAAAAATAGCCTGGATCATTGAAAAGCAGGAGAGCACTGGAGAGCAATTCGAGTTCCTGTTCTTTTTTGCCAATTGTTGGCCTCAGCAGTTGACCAATTAGCAATCAACAGCAAGTAAAAAAAGAGAAAAAACTTGCCTTAGGCTTTATGAAATGTCATCTTAATGGATATGATTCATTCAGTGAAAAAACCCTCAAAAGGATGTTAAGTTGAACCGCTACAAAACAGCTCAGTGGAAAAGCAGCATTAGTGGCGCAGTAGATTCGACCAAGGTCTCAAACAAGCTTAATGATTGGTTCTAGGTGCAAAATGACCGCATCAGAGATCCCATGACAATTTTGGTGACACGGATACGGAGTTTGTGTGTCAACATTTATCAGTAGAAACCTACAAGAGATCAATCCCACAATGCAAGTAGATTTCAGATATTGAATAAAAAACATATTAAAAGCTATTAATATAAATATATATAAATTAGTATATAAAGTTATTAAAAGCTGCTGGGGGAACATGTACTTGGCTAACTAAACTTTGTGATTGTTTTCTTCTCAAGTAATTCTGTGTATGAACCAGTGTAAACTGATCATCTTGCAAGTATTATGAGTCAGCTCTCGTGGAGAAGCTAATCTGCAAAGTGGGAACAATTGAATCTTTTTCCCTCAACAAATCATTAATCTTCTTCTGCCTTTTATTTATATCATTCATGCCATTGGATTGATACAAACAAACTCCTCACAATTACGACCTATGTTTTACACACATAAAATGGTTGTTCTGTGTTTAGTCAAATAGTTCACTTCCAATTAAGTCTGAAAAATGAAAACACCAAAGAAACTGAGACTAACCAAAAGCAAGTATGTAATAAAACAAAAAACAAAAAGGCAAATAATACTACTAAAGTCACTCATGTCATGTTAGTAATGGTTTAGTACAGACATTTAAAACCTTCAGTATTCAGTGAATCTGAAAAAACCTATTATAGCAATTATAGCTGTTAGTTTTGTAAACCAGTAAAGCATTTGTACAAGAGAACAGACCAAGTTAGCCAACAAGTAGCTTTGCAACAAGAAATATGTTCCTCCAAGGCAATTTTAGACTGCATAAATTAAATACAATTTTGACGAAAAAGTAGAAAACTGAGTATTTAAAAATCTATTAAACTTTTATTAATCATGACTTAAACATCCCAGAAGACTGAAAACAACATACTACACATGCAAACCAAAACAAAGGCACAAACTATCAGCTGATATCAACAATATTTAAGGTTACTGACCCAGTATGGAGGACTTGTCTCTGGAGAGCGTGGCTGATACCTCTGCAGGGACACCCCACCCTCACCGTCCAGGTCCAGGAGGTGTGGAATTGGCGGCCAGGGCAGCAGTGATGCCAGCGGGTAGTGAGAGATCATGTCTGTGGAGGTTGCCCACACATGCCAAGGGCAGAAGGTAACTGGTGCTCTTGCGATGGAGTGTTTTAATCTGAGTCTCTGGTTCAGGGTGGCATTCTCAGTTGCAATCTTCCAGATTGGTCTCTTCTGTCCATTCAAGAGAAGTGAAAACTGAGTTTAGAAGTTCGAATAGCTCTGTCTCTCACTCCACAGATTGGTTGGCAGTCTCTGCAGTGGCTACACGAGTGATTTAAGGCTATTGTGTCTCCCTCTCTCATTCTCTCTCTCTCTCTTCAGAGCAGGAGGAGGGGTGAGTGATAAACCCAGCCCTTGCTCTAATAACACCAGCAGTATGGAAAAGCAATAGAGGGAAAGAAGCACTTTATCTTAGCCATTTTCTCAACAAACAGCTACATAACTGTTCTCCAATGACAAGTGCCTTTAACGTACTTCACAGTCATTAAAAGAAGCCTATTTCTCACAATATTATGTATGCAGTGTGATTGAAACTGCCACATTCTTCAACCCCAGGATTCCATCATCACAAACCATTCAGTATCGGTGGTTTTGAATACTACATGTTTAGGTTATTTATAAAATTTATTTTGTAAAGAAACTGACAACCTTTAGAGTTAGGTCTAATCAGTACCTTTGTTTCTTATGACTCGTAATTTCATATTTAATATATGATTTTAACTGTTATATATCCAACAGTGTGCAAATACCTTCTCTCTGCTATAAACTCTCCCAACATAAGAGTTATTAATGACAAACTAATAAAATTATCATAAACTGTCAACATTAAAAAGAGTCATTCTATGGCTATTTTCAGTTTCAGAATTGTGCCACCTGCTGGCAGCTCGACTAGGTGCTCTAGGTTATTATCATGCTGTTCAATCAGAAAAAATTTGGACATCCTGTAATCATGGACATCCAAATCCACCCTGGCCAATGCATGTTTTCTTCCAACTGTGCTTCGTTCACAGTCCTCCAGCATTCAAAAGCCCTATCTTATGATTTTATTGAAATGTTGTTGCTAAATATTTTGCATCATCTCTGTTCTATTTTCACTTGACTTTTGAATAGATTTTCTGGAGTCTTTTCTAAATGCTGTTCATTTTCTCATGCTAGGAAACTTTCATTGAATCTATTGCAGAGTATTAAGCTGCCAGTAGGTGGAACGAGTAATCACTGGATTCACAATGGCAAGATAATTCTACAGAGTGGTCTCAAACAAGGACTTTGGCAATAACAATACAATCAACTTGTTTTTAGTTTAATGCGCACTGAACAGAGTTCATATAACAGTTATAAACAGAAAGACACACTGACACAATATAATGTGAACAACTTTTAGTGTGATCACCTCCATAAAGTTATATGTGCTTTGTTGTTCATTTACTCAGGAACAGGGTTTGGAGGTCAGAAATACAAACACATATACAACACTTTCAGCTGACACACACATGGTTTTGAGATTTTCATGTCAGACTGTCATGCATGTTTTGAGTTGTAGAGGAATGCCAGGGGGGTGCAGAAGAAGCAGACACAGAAATTGGGGGGTGGGGACTGAAAACACTTCCAGAAAGACCTCCAACTTAGATTTGAACCAGGGACATACATACAGAGACATCAGAGGTCCTCCAAAGTCTGCAAAAATAGAGGACCACGTTTTGCATTTGTCTGGTACATCTGGCACTGGTCAATGTGAAGTGGGTCAACCATGAGCCAAGCCTGGAAGAGGGGATTTAGTATTTAACACCGCTTCTAAAACATGGGTCAGGGATAAAATGTAACGTTCACTTGGCTAAGACAGAGGTCAATAACAACCCAGTTGAGGCCATCTTAGGCCCAAATCACAATTGCTAAGACAGTTTTTTCAATACATTTAACAACTTTCCTAAACTCTAAACACAATTAGCTCAACATCAGCTTAGGTAGGCGATACAATTTACTCTTTTTTTGTTGCTTTGATACAAAATGCATTCAGTTAATACAAATTCCAAATGCTTGAACTTCTTTTACACACGAGCTCCACTAACACCAAAATGTCATTTTAAAGCCAATTTTTTTCTGATGTGTTGTGATTGACTAAATGTTGCTGTCAGAAGAAAACATGTGTTAGTGTTTTGAAAACTGCATTATTGTATTTAGAAAAGTTTTGAAGTTTTGTTTACAATAAGGGGCTTTTGAGAATTAAATTAACTGTTTTGCCAATTGTGTGTTTAAATGATTCGGTGTGGTAAAAGTTAAGCAAAGTTGTTAAATGTATTGAAAAAACTGTCTTAGCAATTGTAAAAAACTGTAATCATAGATGTTGATGCTTGGGCCCAGCAAAACATCTTGAGTAAGCCCGAACTGGGCAAAGTAGAAACTGATACGAGGGAGGAATCCAATATAGCAGCCTTTTTGATATGTGCCAAAAAGGGCACAAAAATGTGACAAAAAGTCTAGTTATTTTCAGAATATGGATGTACATTAAACCAATGAATTGTGTATTGGTTTGTTTTTAGCTTTGATGCGGTTAAATTTCTCTGCATAAAAGAAAATGGTAGTTCCCTACAGGTTGTACGGTTAAATATTAGGTCAGAAAGATAACCGGATGCAGTAATAATCTGAGCAGTAAATTAAGCAGTAGAAAGAATCTCTTTGTTAACCAATAATTAGGAGTGTGGCCTTTGACATCGGGCAAGGTTTAACTTGAAAAGAATCATATGACTAGATTTTACGAGTGAGGTTTAACAAATATGGGCATGCTTATGAAGTTTTGATCAACTTAATTTGGCAAAATAAAGGTTATAAATAAAGGGGGGGTTATATTCATGTCTAAACACATGGTTCTTTGGACTGTTAATAAAACACTGAGAATAGTTGCTTCAGTTTCTGAATACTGCAAAAAAGCCTGCAGCTAAAATGTGAATCAGTAACATTAAAAACAGTGGCTAGATCCGGAGGACTTTAAACACCATATTTAGAGTATTTCTGAGAATTCAGAAGTGCTTCCACAAGTAGGTCCATTATGGAATGTTCTGGGTAAAGGATAACTGAAAATCTAGCTTCCATGAAAAGTTCACTTACTGTATCATGGATGGTAGCTTTAGGTAGAACACTCATAAGTGGTCTACTCATATAATGTTCTAAACATTTGAAAAAGTGATTTTTTTTGAACACGTCATTCTTTTGTTCTCAAAGTTATAATGTGTGATTTTTTTTTATTTGAATTTCTAATCCACTTTGACTAATGAAAAATCAAGCAGCTGCCAAAGAAAATTCACAGCTAGCATAGCACTGTGGTTACATTAATATATGTAACTACATGTAATAATATTGTTAAGTTTGCTAACAGAATTGTGCAAATGTTACTATACTTTACTTTTGCACAAGATTGATGGTGATTACTTACATTGCTGACCTTCTATCTACAACTGACAACAGAGTAGTATGAGTAAGAAAAAGACCCTAAAGAGTAAGAGCCTAATGTCTTCTGTACGAGTTCATGAGTTCAACGTGTGTGTTCTCTCTCTTGTTGAAAAGGAAAATATGAGTGAATATAATGTAAAAAATGTAAGTAGTGCATCAAGAATCCCTTTCTTTTTCATACTGTTGGCCACATTAACTACCAATGAATACTTAGTATTCAACCTTAATTTAAGGGACTTTTCAAGTGTATACAACGTTCTGTTCTAAACATTTCTGTTTCTTCTGTCCCCACTGGAGAACTCAACATTTATCTGAAGTGTTCTGAAAGCTCTTTCCTTTCCTCCGCAGACCCTCTCCTCAGTACATTTTGATCTCTGCAGTTTGCTGACATAGCTTGAGTGCATGTGCTCTACTGAAGTTTACACAGCTGGCACATTTTTAGGCCTTACACATTCACACAGAGGCACTCTTAAACAAGCTAAATCACCCTACTCCTTTCCTTACTTCATTCCTGAACACAAGAAACACAAATAAAGTTTGGCTGTACAGAGCACAGATTACACATCAAGTAAGGATTTTCTGTTTATGCCTCACAAAATACTAACATACGTTAAGTTGCATATTGACCAAGTATACTATATTCCATAAATACTCCACTAGTGTTTAAAAACTGATTATATGATATGGTTTCTACTTTCATATTTTCATGCCTAGTAGTGTGAATTAATAAATAAATCAGAATGCCAAATCTTTGGCTCTTTCTGTCTTATATTGCCATCTAAAGGATAGCACAAGAATTACACAAGAAAAGCAAAGCTTATTAATCACTTAAAATAAAGAAATGAACCCTTGTGTACTGTTCAGATTGACTATTAGCAAACAAAACATAACTAACTTAAACGACAAAATGTTTTGCTGATCAACCAAATCTACCAACTGACCACAAACAAAGAAATTTCTTCCTCATTTACTGTTAGTGGCCAGATTTCCCTTTGACTTCTATTGTAACCACTTGTTTATCTCAACACAATGGCATTATGTACTAAAGTTCTTTCTTTGGTGTTTTTCCTGGTTGGCAAGGGAAACTTGCCATTTTTTTACTGTATCATCAGCTTACGGTGATCATCAGCTGACAACTTTCGTTTCTAGCTAAAAGTAGTAAGAACTACTAAAAAAACTAGTTAAAATGGCAAGTTCTCAATCTCTTGACAATCAGGTAAAAACATCAACACTAGAGAATAAATGATTATGGTGTCATGACATTGCAATAAAAAATGTGATCGTTAAAAGTCATTGGCTCCTTGACACTGTCAAACAAGGATTACTTTTGGATTATCATGATCTGAAATCTAGCCAGTTTTCCTCCCAGAGCAACACCCATCTGTTGTTGGCTTGCAAATATCTCCATATCTATGCATAAAAAAATCTCTGCCGAGAAATTACAACAGCATTTCAACTTTATGATTTCCTGGTTCCTGGTTGTTTTCTAAGAATTAGATATTATTAAGTTTTTAATGTATAAGTGTTTCAAATGTGTTCAGGTTTTAAATATTTTGATCTGTTGTAAAAATTCAAGAAAAGCAACTCTACATTCTTACGTATTTTAAACTTTCAAAATATGTAATGACAAAATAAAAGAGCTTTATTCCCTTCTTGCATTACTTAGCTATAGATATACAACACATCAAAAGTAAACTTTTAGATAATAAATGTCAATAAAATGGGCCAAGTAAAATGTAGGTTTTAGTTAACCACAAAGTCTATTGCTTTGAAGGTATTTGTAGTCTTGATAATGAAACTGGTGCAGTTTTGTCACTCCTTCTCGAAAATATATCATTCAAGGGTAATTCCAAGTTTTTTTTTTTTACTTTAACACTTGCTGTTAACCCCCTGCTCCTGAAATGAAACTACAATCATAAAGCTAACCCATCCACTCAAAAGTTTTATCGTTATTTCATGTGTTGTGTTTTTTCTGTGTAGATGTAGGAAAGTCAAAAAGCAAAATAGTGTAGGGTTAGTAGTGTAGTTAAAATAATCAAGATCAGTTTTTCCAGGCAAGCACAATAGTTAAAAAGACAAGAAACATTTCATGTCATGCAAGCAAATGAGAAATCAACAGAACCCATTGCAGTTCACGCACTCATACACACTCAACACTTCATAGTTGCATATATTTGAACCACAAAAAACTTTCATTTCATCATTTTAAACACACACACAAAAACACACTCAGCTTACAGAGGACATGGGAAATTTCTGACTGAACTCGTTTGAAGAATTTCCCAGCTAAGTCACACCTTTCGTTACTTGAGATTGCTCTGTTGTTTTTAAAAGCCAACGGAGACGGGAAACTCTGTCAGTGCAGCAGGTCCATCATGCAGCTTTTATCATATACTTATCTGGTAATATTTGTACTCCTGGGGAGGTCTGATGCCGGTACCCATATCCGGCCAAGCAATGGTCTTCGTGAATGCCGGTTAAACTCTAGTTTAACAGCACTAGAGGTGCTGCCAGGTGGAGGATGGGACAACCTGCGTAACTTAGACATGGGACGAGTGATGAACCTGAACTACTCCCAGTGCCAGACTACTGAAGATGGCCTCTATCTCATACCAGATGAAGTCTTTGTTATTCCAAGGAAAACTAGTAAAGTGGAGTCTAACTCTGAAACCATCATGTCATGGCTGGAACAAAAAAGCTCCACATCAGGATCCGTCAATGCAGACGCTTCCTATGGTACTGTGCTAAATGGAAAATTCTCTGAGGAAAATACCCGTATGAAGACCCACCAAGTGAGAGGCAATTCTGTAACAACAAGAGTTCAGGTGAGTCTTTTACAGTTTTTCACAATTGCTAAGACAGTTTTTGCAATACATTTAACAAGTTTGCTTAACTCTTAACGCACCGAATCAGTTAAAACACACAATTTGCAAAACAGTTCGTTTCATTCTCAAAACCCCCCATTGTAAACAAAACTCCAAAACTAATTTTCAAAATAAAATAATACAGTTTTCAAAACACTAACACATGTTTTCTTCCGACAGCAACATTTAGTCAATCATAACACATTGAGAAAAAAATTGGCTTTAAAATGACATAGTTTTGGTGTTGGTGGAGCTCGTGTGTAAAAGAAGTTCAAGCATTTGAAATTTGTGTTAACTGAATGTGTTTTGTATCAAAGCAACAAAAAATGTGTTAATTGTAGAGCCTACCTCGACGGATGTTCTGCTAATCGTGTTAAGAGTTTAGGAAAGTTGTTAAATGTATTGAAAAAAATGTCTTAGCAATTGTGAAAAACTGTAATCAAGCCATGGGTTGTCAATCAAAGGCAACAATAATTAGCAACTGTTGTGTGGGTATATATAAAAATAGCAACTTTAATAAAGAGGGAACATCTACATTTAGGCAGGAAAAATAATAACCAATTAAATTAGTCAAAAGACCATGTGTAATCCATACTGTTAGTTTCACTTTCTTTTTTATCAAACTATTGTACCTCATGACGCAAGGAAGACTCTATGTTATATTTAGTAAAAAACAACAAAGAAATTACATAAAGATTCTTTTTAGTCACATTCAATAATTTTAGGTTAAAATATTTAATTTTATACACAGTCTGATGAATATTTATTTTAATTGAAACTGAAACTAAAATCCTACAGCTTAGTTATAATCGCTAGTAAAACGTCTATGATTACTTGTGCAGCCCCCGTTCCCCGAATAGGTGATTGAATTGCTCTGTAAAAAAAGCCGGAGAAAAGACTTTTGTGTCTCCAGGGGCATGGATCACTAGGGAGTGGCACAAGTAAAGCTGCGCACACCTTCATACAGTTCAAACAGTGCTGCCCCCAACAAGCAAGACTGAAGAGACGGATTCAATGTGCAGATTATAGTACCTGACAAAGGTGTTGGCAAAGGTGTTAGCAAAATGTTGGCAATATAAAACCTCAGGCTTGATTCTACCTGGAGTAAAAGCCCTAGTAGCCTGACCATGGGCAAGACATTGTCTGAAACGTGACATTAACCAGGGGTCCTTCACACCTTGAGTTGCCTGACATGGAGATTCCATAGGTCCTTACATCCTTGGGTCAGTAAGCCTGATCGTAGGGGGATTGGCCAAAGAAGGATTGCCAGACCAAAGTCAGCTGGGTCAATAAAGGGCAACCACTAGGACCGCCGATGTCCTCCCTGATCTTACACAAGAGGCTCACTTGGGAAAATATATATATAGGCATTTCTTCCTGGGCCAAAAATGCATCAGCGCATTTTTTGCCTAAGGGTAGGCTGGGACAGAGCGTAAAACAGCCATTACTGAGCATTTTCTGGTCTGGTGAGCAGGTCTACCTCTATTATACTAAAGCAATCCCAGATCTGCTCGACTCCCAGGGGATGGAGTTGCCATTCTCCTGACTGGAGTTTTGGCAGCTCTTTTCCTGATTGATCCGAAGCCCAAAACGGCTGAGGTGACATAGAACCTTGTCTCTGTGACAAATCAACAGGATCTGCAACAGGACCAATATAAGCCAGTCGTCCAGGCTCACCAAAATTTGAATCCCTTCCTGCTTCCTGCTTCCTGTTAATAGAACCCTGTTGAACCTGAACAGCAGATGGTAATTGTGCTCGATACTGTGTTTGAGCCAAAGGGACATAATGGGAAGCTCCCCCCAAGCTTCCTGATCACCAATGCATCTTCTGCAATGCAGCATCATTAGGCTTACAGGAGTCTTCAGAGGATGCAAGCAAGACATCATCCATCATCTCACTGGAGCAAACGCACCGGAGAAAAGAGAAGAGAGGCAGGCTGGGCCTGGCGCTTGAGACCTAGCTTGTCTCCTACGAGCGTCAGAAACCTCACCGGCTCTTTCGAGCAGTAGCCACTGAATTCTTTTGTGGCAGCCTGAAAGTACACTAGCCTTGATCTTAGTGCATTGCCAGTCAGACCAGTGTAATCAACATAGTCTGAACCCTTGACTGCTGCCTCGGCATCCCTATGCACCAAACATTTAAGACAACAGTCGTGGCTATCCATAAATATAATCAATCCAACGCAACCCAAGGATCTGCAAGATCAAGACATTTCTCAGCAAGAAACTTAAAAGAGACTTAGCAGCAGAAAAGCTCCAACGTTATATAAACAAAAGGAGGCTTACTGTTTGATGTTAGGAGTCAGCAAAGACACGAAAAAAACTGAGGCTTGCAGTTGCTCCATGCACTCTGGCATGGCAGGAGAACTTTGTTGGTTGCTGTAATACCAGCTCTTAAGATAATCCACTTATTGAGTGTTTTAGAAGCAATACTTGGTTGAATTTTGGATCTTCACTGTTGCTCATGCGTATTTGCTCCAGAAGCAAAAATAGGAAGTTATGCTGCATTTGCTTTGTAGTCGGCATACGAGATGATGTAACCAATTAGTGTCGTTACGCTATTGGCCTTTCCAAGTGTGCGGAGTAAAGTGTAGCACCAGGGTAAAGCTCCCATGGTCAATGATCAACATATACGTGTGACCGACTGAACAGAAACATCTGAAATGTCAATACATGTCAAGACACTCAATCTACAGAACTAATAACCATGTGTTATTTCCCTTCTGTGTTAAACATTGCATGTATTTATCCCTTGGAATATTTTTTCCACATCTAAGACCCAGTAATCTATTAACTGACTAGATTATTGAATTAAAATTGTGGTTCATTATAATTAAAAAACGCTAAGAAAGCCAGTTTTATTCTGATTTCTGTTTTTGTGTTCAGCATAACAGGATTTTTTTTTTCAGGTACGCAACAACCTGTACACAGTGAAGGCTTACCCAGACTTCACTCTGGACGCAAGATTTTCTCAGCAGATTTCAGAAATCGCAGATTCTATTGAGAACAATCAAACACGTCAAGCTTCTTATCTGTCAGAGAAACTCATCCTGGAGTATGGCACCCACGTCATCACAAGTGTAGATGCCGGGGCCAGTTTGGTACAAGAGGACTATATTAAAAGGTCTTATGTCTCTGACACTCAGTCTGAGAAGCTAACAGTTTCTGCGTCGGCAGGTGTGAACTTTTTCAACAAGGTTAATTTCAAATTTGGCAGCACAGAAACAAAGGAAACCTCTGACACAATGACCTACGAGCAGAACATTACCTACTCTTTAGTTGAGAGCCACGGTGGGTCTTTATACTACCAAGGAATCACTCTGGAAAAGTGGCAAGAGAGCACACAAAATAATCTTGTGGCTATTGACCGTTCAGGTCTCCCAATCCATTACTTTCTCAACCCAACCATATTTCCAGATCTCCCGGTTCCAACTTTGCAAAAACTTGCCTCTTCTGTTCAAAAAGCAGCAGAGCGCTACTACAACATAAACACCATTCCTGGGTGCGTAGATCAAAATTCCCCTAGTTTTAACTTTCAGGCCAACGTGAACGACTCGTCCTGTGAGGGACCGGTAACCAATTTGACCTTTGGTGGCATTTACCAGACGTGCACTCCTATTGGAACAGATGGGCAGGTCATCTGTGATGAGCTTTTACAAAAGAACCCAGCCACTGGTGACTATTCATGCAGTTTCCCGTACACACCTACTCTGCTAAACTCAGAAAGAGTAGAACAGAGTTACAGCCAATACCAGTGCCATAAGCAGTGTCATTCATGCTGGCTAGTTTTAGATTGCTGTCATGAGGAATGTGGAGATGTTTATTACATCCGTCAGGCACAAGTTGACACTTATTGGTGCTCCTCAAATCAGGCAGTCCCTCAGTTTTCAGGATATCTTTTTGGAGGCATATTTGGACCCTCACTCCAAAATCCAGTAACCAAATCTAATGACTGTCCCTCAAGTTATTTTGAGCAACGTTTTTTGACTAAAGATATGAGGATATGTTTGAGCAATGATTATGAGGGAGGAACAGTGTCTTCTGTTCCTTTTGGGGGTTTCTTTAGTTGTAAATCTGGCAACTCTCTTGCAGACGGCCAGTTTCGTTGTCCTTCTCAGTTCAGTCAACACCTCGCTGCCATTAGTGACGGCTGTCAGGTTTTGTATTGTGTTAAGTCTGCAGAGTTCACTGGTGGCCAGTTAAAACCTGTTCGCCTTCCACCATTCACAAATCCACCTTTAATCAATATGATGGCAACGAACACAGTGGCTGTGATGACAGAAGGCAATAAGGCTTGGCTGAGAGTAGGAGGAACTAAGAAATGGAGACTAACAAACTTTGTTGAAGTTAACAAATTGGTCAAAAGTATCAATACTTCATCTAACCAAATGTCAGGAGGGGAAAAGGCTGGTGTAGCTTGTGGTGTGATGACTCTGATTGCAGTTGTGGTGGCAGGACTTGTGATCTTAATGAAAAGGAGAAGAAGGATTTCTTGCTTCATGTTCAGTAGAGGCTATGAAGAGATTGAAACTGATAGCCCTCTTGCCATTTCGACTGTAAAAGAGGAAAATGTTACTCAGCCTCTGTTGCCTTAGACATCCAGAGCCAGAGATTTTTTTTAGGGAAATAACAAAAAAATCTCCACTGATTTGTAATATATTTTTGGAAACAAGGCAAGTCGCTTCATCATTTATAAGCATTATATACAAAAGTATCATATTATTTTAGAAAATACTAACCTTTCTTGTCTACCTGGGTGCACTTCAGTGATAGTTTCCACAATAACACCCTTAATGTTATATATGGCGATGTTTTTTTAGAAGGATCTACAATGATGTTAAATGTTACATTGTGTTTTAAAGTATAAGATACAATTGTCTCTTTAATATGCTTTTACTTTGGAATTGTGTATTTGTGTACAAACTCCATGAATTCTCAAAGAATGATCACAATTAAATTGTTTTGTCTATACCTGTAAATAAAATAAAATGTATTTCTTTCCATCATATCACGAGAAACGTAATGTTCTACAAAGCTTGGCGTACTCGTGGATGGTAAAAACAAGTCCACTCTCAGAAAAAAGGAACAGAAGGTGAAAGGGTACACTTTGTGACGCATACACTGAAGCAAAACATATGGGTAAAATATGTCTTTGGAGTACAGTTTTGTATCAAAAAACAAATCTGAAGTCTCTGAATGTGTGGTACAAAAATTCACCTTTTAGGTAGTTCCCAAGTAACAGCCTTTGTTCCCTAAAAGGTATCCCAGTTTAAGATTGAGTTCCAATCTAAGACGCAACAAAATCAAACTGCAAGCCCTTGAAACTCCAGTAGATGGCAGGGGAACCTAATGTAACAGAATAGAAGCACCTTTAGATATAATTTTCAAAAATGTAAAATGTTTTTAAAAACAAACAGTGTTTTTTCTATATGTTTATTGAATCAAATTACTTCCTAGTTTAGTTTTAACACTAGGCTAAAATGTGTCAGTTTCATTTAATTTAACAGATCGTTTTAAATGTAGCATACTTAATACTCTATTTGTGACCGTTAACATATTTCTTATTCAAAAACATACAAATACAAACAAACAAAAAAGTGTTGTCTCCCAGTACTTGGTTCTAGGTTCTCTACTGGAACCACATGAACATCTTTTTAAACTGAGGTAGCTCATCCAATCTTCTATCGACTTTATTTGACATCTTTCATGAGTCTCTAACACTACAAAAAAAATGGCTTTAATCTGATATAAATGTACCGCAACATACTTTTTATACTGAGCTCCCACAAAAAAATTGTAAGACCAACCTTCTCCTCTCCTGACTACCATCACCTTATTGGACGTTTCAAAAATGAGGCTTTTAAATGAGGAATGTAGTGTGGACATGACAGGCGCAGGGACATGTGAGTACATGGGTTAATGGTTTGATAAAAGCAATCGTCTATAGGGACTGCTGTGAGGAAGCATCTAACTCCATTTCTATGCAGTATCTCATAGTCAGTTCCTTGAGAGCCCCTGTTGTTTTTTCGTCCAATCCTAGTTAGAAAAGGTAGCTTCAAACAAGCCAAATCGAGTTTAAATAGTAGGTGTGTTGACAGAAGGTTGAAACAGTGCAGAGCTGCGGCCTTCTAGGGACTTTAAAACGCCTGCCTTAAATTGGGTTTACACCAAAAAGCAGAAGAACAGGAACAGCAAATGTTTTACAAATTAGGTCAATGAGAATATGCATTCAAGCGAGGACTTAAGAAAAAGTGAAGCTGTTACATTTGTAGTTGATGTATATAAGTAATAAGGAAAATACTGAGGGACTAAAGGAGAGTAGAAGAATAGGGAGACTGAAGCCCTTCCTCCATACACTCGCCTATTTTGGTGTACGGCCTGGGCAGTTTTTTGATAGTAGATTAAAGGCCACCACGCACCTAGCCCAAATGGTGTCAGGAGAAGAAAAGGCTAGCATGGCTTGTGGTGTAGTTGCTTTGCTCGCAGGACTTGTGATCTTACTGTAAAGGTTAAAAAATAGTGTCACAACCATGTCAGACAGTTCAGAGAACTCAAATGACATTGACATGAAATGTAGTGATAGGAACCATACGCACTAGCAGATTTGTCTTTAAAAACAGTACTTATCTTTATATTAATAATTTCTATGTATCAGTGAACGCTCATGCAGTTGCACAGTAACCTCTACTGATCTACAGGGATTTTGCAACATATCTGGCCTGCTAATTAAAAGTGTAGGATGGAAATTCTGTTTGAAATACAATCAAATCAAACAAAATAAACTTGTTTAAGTCAAATAGGATTGTGTTGGTTTTAATGTTTCAGCTGTTTGTGACGCTAATAACTTTAAGACTGTAGACTGGATCATATCAAATAGCAGACAGACAATGGTTCTCCAGCAGATGGCAGACGAGTCTACCTTAACGGAACATTTCCAAATGGCTTTTTAACACTTGGGTCAAAATTAGAAAAAGTTTTAGCCATTAAATTGGAAGGAAGCCTATTAAGTAACCGACCAATTTATTGCATTCTTAATCGACTTAATCTAAAGTGTCAAACCGTAAGTAATCAATTGAGACTCTATTTTAGAACTAGAAATCTACCTCACTATGTTTGTGATTATAATGAAATTATATAGATTATATAGAAACATATTATAAGGCCGTCACTGTGACGACATGTGAAGCACAGTCATCTCACAGCAACAAGGTTGCTGGTTCGAGTCTCGGCTGAGTTAGTTATCAGTTGGAGTTTGCATGATCTCGTTGTATGACCACGTGGGTTTACCCGGGTGCTCTGGTTTCCCCCACAAGTCCATAAACATTCAGTACAGGTGAACTTGGTTAACATAATTGTCCATAGTGTGTGAGTGTGTGTGTGTGTATGTTTTCGTGTGGGCTGTGGCTGAAAGGGCATTCGCTGCGTAAAACACATGCTAGTTAAATTGGTGGTTCATTCCATTGTGACAACCCCGAAAGGGATGGAATGGAAACAGATGATCATACATGGGTCAAGTCGACTGCTGTTTTTTCATCTTTTGGATCTTCTTTTTGGACCATGGATCTTCATACAGTGTAAGTTAAAAGTGACTATATGCCAACCACATATGTTCAATAAGGTGCAACTAACCCACTTTTACACACAAACAAACAAGACAGATCTCATATCAGACAGTTTTATTGAATCAGTCCTCCACCAGCACAATGATATCTCTCCAGTCTACAAAGGTAAAGAAACAACAGAGCACAGGAGCCAGCCTGCTGAGTGGAAACTTTCAAGTGTAACTGGAAGAACGTGGTTGATCTAATCCAACATTTGTAACTTTTGAAAAAAGACATAATGCCCAGGTTGAATCCAAATGTTTTCATCTTCATGGATTCTGAAAGAAAATGTGTTTGATCAGTCAGACTGTTTGATCTCATAAACAACATGAACAACATTTAAGCGTTCAAATGAAATAGTTTCCTTTCTGGTGACACAGCAGGTGGACATAATGAAGGATTAATTTATCGAATTCCCTAAAACCATTTTTATACAACTCAACTAACTATAAACCAAAAGCTAGATGAATCTTTACTGTTTATCCACTTAACTCCTCATGTCTGATGCTCCAACCATCTTTCAGAAGCATCAGCGTCTTTTAAAGTGTCCTGCAGGGGCTGTTTGCTTCCTCAATGTCTCTGAACAGCATGATGAAATAAATAAAGTGGAAATAAAAGGACCTTTAATGTCTTTGCTCGGAACCAACCAGCCAGCCAATGATGTTCAAGCATTTCAGCCAGCTGTCGTGCTTTTGGCTGTTGTGTCTTCACAAAGAAGGAAGCAGCTGGAAATTGAATAGTGAATTGTCTCTGATGTGTTTTGTCTTTCATCTGTGTTGATCGAGAACTCAGAGTTCATCTCGTGAGACTCGGGATGCCGGAGGTGGAGTATCCCCAGTGACACTGTTTTGAGCAACAGTGTGAATCTGCGCCTGTTGGGAAGTTTTTTGAGCGTACTTTCTGTCCCAGTCTGTATTAACAGACTCGTCGTCCCAGATAGTGGAAGTCTCTGTGTCGCTGAAGTAACCCGGTTCACCTGTGTAGTGTGTTGGGTACAGCAGCAGCGGCTCTACAGAGAAGGCCTGCAGATTCCTGGGATCAAACTGAGACATGTAACCCCCACTGAGAGTGAGAGAGTGAGAGTGAGAGTGAGTGAGTGAGAGTGAGAGTGAGTGAGTGATAGTGAGAGTGAGTGAGTGAGAGAGAGAGAGAGAGAGAGAGAGAGAGAGAGAGAGAGAGAGAGAGAGAGCATCAGTGTGAGAACTTTACCAACAGGAAGGTAAGAAAACATGCCTAAAGGAGCTCTATATAGTTTATTTTTGTTCAAGCTTCAAACAATAAGTATATGTGATTCAACTTTAATTTATTTTTCCAAACCTTTTCTAACCCACTGATGCAATTAATAAACTTGCTTCTGAAAACAGTCCAAGAAAATACCAACACCTTTCCTAAATATAAAATTATATAACACTCTAAAATAAAACATATTAAAAACTCACGCACACATTTAAATGGAGAAAAGTAAACTACCTTTAATAGAGGAAGAAAACATGACTTAATTTACCAGACATCATCCTAAAACAAAAATAAATCCACAAACTTGGGTACACAATGACTCTTTCTCTCACTCTCTCTCCAACACACCACAAACACAGGGAAAGTGGGGAGTATTTATACAGTAATCCATCTGTCTTATACGAATGGCCCTTCCCCCAGAACTCAGAGTGCTATCAATGGGAATTTTGTCCTTCCAAAGCTGGCAGCCCTTCCCAGAATTCCTCAAAGCAGTGAGAGAGAAAGCCGAATTTGAAGAATGCAAGACAACAGGACGTAAGGGCCACAGGGCACTCAGGGTGCTGGGAGAGAGAGCAAGGCCAGGATAGGTGGCACGGCCTGAGGGAGAAATCTCGTGCCAAGCAGACGTTGCAGAAGAGGAAATGAGGTTGTGAAGCAGTCCAGATCTCTGTGACCCAGCACAAACAGTGCACATATGTGTGCACTCTGAACAAAATAGCACTACGTCTTCTCCCTCTCATTGGCATAACATCAACCTGTCTGTGCTCTTCTTCCCATTTATCATTCACTATTTTTACACATTCATTCATGAAACGGTGCCATATCATGCTCTTTTTAAATAATTTATTATACATTTTTAACCCTTCTGGACTATAATTACACCCTTAATAATGTTCAAATGGCAGTATCTATCATTAACAATGTTGTTGAATCACCTCAAATGGTTGTGCTATGCCAAACAGGCCATGTATGTCATGTTCCTCCCACCGCAAGACAAAATTCCACCACGGCCCATGCTGGGTTTGGGTTGTTGGCACACAGAAAATTCACCCATTCTGACGAATACATTAAACTTTTGGTATGCCAAAAAGCACCTTTGGCCTGAAGGATCCAAAGACACACTTTCTTTTCATTGTTTTTCTGATGTGCTTCTACTACGATTACTTTTCCAGATCAGTCAGCGTATGGTCTTCACTGAGAAGAGCTGCTTAAGTGGTTTAGTGTGTCTATGACCATTGCATAAATGCATAAATCAATTTGAATGTGACTTCATATGTCATGTTTTGATGATGGAATAATACTAAAACGAGAAGAAATGTCTGAAACGGAAAATTTACATGATACGCCACCTTTAATAAAAAGAAATAGTATTCTTCCAAAAATTAGTCCATTAGGGTTTATCATCCATTCATTCACTTTTCCCAATAACTATTCTACTGAGCAACATTTAAATATATTAAAATATATTACCCTTGTTTGCGGATCAGCCAATCTATTCCATTTATTCAACAGTCAGATATTACGTTAACCATTTAGTAGTGGTCGACATTAAATCAAGTCAACCTTTCCCCAAACATTCATCCACTTACTTTGGGTGTTTATTGAACATAACTGGCAGGAACTCATCCACTGGAAGCATCTTTCCTAGCGGCTGAGCAGCAAGGAGCTTTCTGGCCCCCTGCTGGGAAAGAGCGTAACCTAGAGTCCAGTACGAGTAATCTGCCTCCACCAAGTTATTCACACCATCAACAGACACCTCAGGCTTAGCTACCTGCATCCGTTTGCGACCCACATATCTGTGGAGAAAGATATAGACAGAAGAACATCAATCATGTGAAGGTGTCGATGCGCTTAGTTTTATCTGGAGCTTTTCTTACATGAGGTCCCAGTTCAACTGAACTTTTTCAACATCCTTCATAATGGTCAGCAACCTATTTTTGAAGCGAGGTTCAAACCTCACATCATCCTCCAAAACCAGCACCTGCTGCCGACCCCTCTCCACCACCTATGACACAAACATGCACCAGAGATATTCAAATGAGTCACATAACACCTAGACTTTCTTTAGAGCATCTGAAAATAGCACACTTTTTTTTTAATAAATTTGTAGTGTTAGAATTTTTGTGACATTTTATATAGAGCTTTTCTAGACCCTCAAAGTTCATTACATCTTGAGGGGGCTGTCTTGAGGGGTGAATCCATCACCAGTATGCAGCATCTACCTGGAGGATGTGACAGCTACCATTCTGGTTCAGAGCACTCACCACACACTGGCTAATGGTGGACTGGAGACATAGGTAGCCAATCAGAGGAAGGTAGCCAGTTAGAAAATAAGGGTCAGAACTTATTCTGGTTCAGTTTCTTGATAACAGTGTATCTGGGGTCTAAGAGCTTATTTTAGAACCACATTTTACAGATAAAATACTTTTAAAGTTTTTTTAATGACTGCCCTGCAGGTGTCCTTATTTTTCCTCTTATTACAATAGATTTTAACCTGTACAATCAGTATAAAATGCTCATAGATGCATGATGATATTCAAGTGGCACTAACTGGAAGTACGCTTTTCATAAATGCAGCCTTACACTCAATTTCCCATAATACCATGCAACATCTTCAACTCTTTGTCAACTGCTAATTATCTGATTGATATGGTCGTCCTATATCCAGAAGGTTGGCAGTTCGATCACCACCATGTCCATTCTGCCATTGTGGCTTTGGGCAAGCCACTTCACCCGCATTACCCTGTATGGATGTGTGTGACTGGTGGGGTGTGATTGGTAGTGGGGAATGGCAGCCACATCTTGTCAGACTGACTCAGGGCAACTGAGGGCTACCAAGGTAGCTTATCACCACCAGAGTGTGAATGTGGAGTAAATGAATAATGCTCTGATAATTGTAAAGCATCTTTGAGCATCTGGAAAGTGCCATATAAATTGAAGGCATTATTATTATTATTATTATTATTATTATTATTATTATTGATAATAATAAAAACATTAATAATAATAATAATAATACCAGTTTACAGGTGTAGATATTAGTTCATTTAACACTCACAGTTGATGTGAGTACAGCTTCACGTTCCTGTTTATGCTCTTGTTTCCCTTTCTTGATGTTTACCTGTACTTCATCTAAGTAAAGGTTAGTACTTAGATTAGTAGCCTAAACCTGTTCTTTTCCATGTTCTTGATTAGTAACTCTGGACTGCTTTTTTGAACAGGTTATTTTCAATAATTTGTAATTTATTTCATTATATTTGTCAAGATAAATGGTTATTTTATAACTCAAAAATCAACTAATTCTTAAATTGGATTTAAGGTCTCAAAAGTAAAATCTTCAAACAACCACACTTGTTTATTCATTCATTCATTCATCTTCATGTCGGCTTTATTCCCTTTCGGGGTCGCCACAGCAGAATGAACCGCCAACTCTCTGGCATATGTTTTACGCGGCGGATGCCCTTCCAGCCGCAACCCATCGCTGGGAAACATTCACACACTCATTCACTCTTTAACACTATGGGCAATCGTTCTTATTCAATTCACTTATACCGCATGTCTTTGGACTTGTGGGGAAACCGGAGCACCCGGAGAAAACCCACACGATCACGGGGAGAACATGCAAACTCCACACAGAAATACCACCTGCCCCAGCCGAGCCTAGAACCAGCGACCTTCTTGCTGTGAGACGACCGTGCTACCCACTGCACACTTGTTTATTGTCACCTAATAATAATTTCGCCTCCAAAACAATAAATATGAGTTAGGAAGGACATAAGGGTTTTACTTTTTGATTTTCCACCAAATAAACAAAAAACAACTTAAGCTTTGCCTTCCCCTCCAAATGCTGATGAAAGACGTTCATGTTTGAATCCATCTTTGAAGAGCTCACAGGTCATGTATGATAAGGACACTCTTAAACCTACTATTAATTCAGACACAGGGCATTTAAAATAATATAAAAGAAAGAAAAATAAATGTTTGACTGGACAGAACCTGTGAAGGATTAAAGTAACTTTGCGCTGCCCTGCTTAGAGTTAATTTTGATTATTCTGTAAATATTGAGTTCTGAAAATTTTGATTCCTTTTTTTTTATATAAAATTGGTTCTTTACCTGTTTCCAGGTGAAGTGGTGACTTAGGAAACATCCGATCTCTCCACGAGTCAAAACACGGCCAGAGTATGGATCTTTGTATCCTGGCAGCATCTCTATACCTAGGGCCTGAAGCTGAGATGAATTCAAAGCCCTGAGAAAAAAAAATCACATGTCTGAAGAACTTTCACCTGAATAGTTTAAATTCGAAATAACTGCGCTTAAAAAGTCACAGAATAACTTACTTCCCATCAACAGCATCGACTAGAGTTGCTTCAAGACCCAGCACACTCAAAGAGTTCAGCATCCGTTCCCTCCGGTCGAACCTCCGCTTCAAGTTTATCAGAAAGATCTGAGAGGAAAAAAGAAAGAGAGCTTCAAAGAAAGGCAAACCAACTGAGAAACTGAAGAACTCTATCACGAGTGTTCAGTCAAGCAAGACATTCCTGAGATTCTGCTCTCCCTCTCTCACCTCCTCAAAGCCCATCTTGTCCTGAGGTTTGGGTGGAGCGAAGAGAAACTCGGAAGGCTTGATGTCGTGATCAACTTAAACATAAACAGACATTTCATTTTCAACTTGAGCATACAATTGAAAGCCATTGAGAGAGAATATATGCTGTGTAGATTAAGTGAGATAATGCTCACTCAATGCTTCAGTGACAGTGTGTGCGAAGCTCTCCTCTTCATCTTCCACACTCTGTTGTGCTTTCAGAGGGACGGGGAGAAATCCGTAATGTTCTCTGTTGCACAAATACATCTGAATACCTAAAACAACAGTGGGACGTACACACAAGATTAATGGTTTGTATGTAAACTTTTGTACCCTAAACAGCATTTCATCTTTTTATGTTCACTGACATTTTAAATAGTTTTTTTATTTGTCACTGTGCATTAATCTCCCAATTCCTTTATCTTATCTTTATCTAGGATTAAGCTCAGTTTTGCCTATACTGTACATTTGTGTTCTTGCTCCTTAATTCATGGGAGGGATCTACTAATTATCTTCTTCCAGTGATTTGTGTTAGGAGTCTCATTTGGAGACCTTCGGAGAGGTGTTGAGAGAAAGAGAATTTTAGGATAAGATTGTGGTTGTGTTTGCTGTTGTGATTCTGTTCTTGTGATTTAGATTTGGTATTGATTAATTTTACTTTTAGTATTGATTACTTAAGCGTCATGGTGGCGCAGTGGGTAGCACGGTCGTCTCACAGCAAGAAGGTCGCTGGTTCAAGCCTCAGCTGGGGAAGGTGGCATTTCCGTGTGGAGTTTGCATGTTCTCCCCGTGATCGCGTGGGTTTTCTCCGGGTGCTCCGGTTTCCTCACAAGTCCAAAGACATGCGGAATAAGTGAATTGAGTAAGAACGATTGTCCATAGTGTTAAAGTGTGAATGTGTGTGTGAATGTCTCCCAGCGATGGGTTGCGGCTGGAAGGGCATCCGCCACATAAAACATATGCCAGAGAGTTGGTGGTTCATTCCACTGTGGCGACCCCGAAAGGGAAGAAAGCTGACATGAAGATGAATGAATGAATATTAATTACTTTTCTTTTTAAACTTTGACTTTGTATTTCTTTAATTCATTTTAAGTTCATGTGTTTCCCTATTGGATTTTTTTGCATTTTTGCTTGCTTTTTGACTACTTTTTGGAAAGATTCTTTAGACCTTGTTGACTTTATTTCCTTTTCTGTTTAAGTAAAGGAGCCTCAGAATGGGTGTAGCCAGCCATCGTCATATACATATAATTTTTTAATTATTAAATGTGTGTGAACCTTTTTTTGTTTGGATGATTCACTCATTCCCAGATGTTACCATTCGTTGATTTTTAAACAAGCTTTACATTATGCTCTAATTACGAACCCCAAGACAAATGTAACACTCTCAATTCAAGTTGAACCAGTAAGTGTTGCATCATTGATGTTTGCTTGTGGTCCATGATCCAGTTTGGGGCATGTGGGACCATGACTATCATCTTTGTGTTCATCTCAGCATGTTCTTTTTTTCCAAAGTCAAATACTCTCTTGGTGGGTAACCAGCAACTACATGATGCCATGCCATAAAAAGACCCAGCTGGCGGCATGGCTAACCAATATAAATTCTGTAGTACACCTGCACAATCCCCTAAACCTGAAAAACACCTCTCTTCACTCCTTCCTCGTCTGCTACCAATTATATATCTGCGAACTAAAACCCTACAAAAATATAGATATCTACAGTGAATTATAATGATTGAATTGAATTATTGGTGAATTTGTGGTCATTGAAAAAAAATTGTCAAGACTAATATTTTCATGTATTTTATATTACAAAAATACCAAAATTCTCATCTTAAAACAATTACACAGTTTCTACTGACATAAAACCTACTTTTAATTTGCCTCCATAAAAACATTAAATATTATTTACAATAATGTCAGTAACCAATAACCAAGAATGACAAAAGTGTTTAAATCTTTAATTTACCCCTGATTAACAAAATATGAATCAACAGAGTTATGCATAAAAGCATGTGTTTATGTTAGAATAATTATTTTTTTTTAAATGTATGTAAAATGGGTGTCACGGTGGCACAGTGGGTAGCACGATTGTCTCACAGCAAGATGGTTGCTAGTTCGAGCCTCAGCTTGGTCCGGTTTTCCCCACAAGTCCAAAGACATGCAATATAAGCGAATTGAGAAAAAATAATTGTCCATAGAGAATGAATGAGTGTGTGTGTGTGAATGTTTCCCAGCGATGGGTTGCGGCTAGAAGGGCATCCGCCACTTAAACATATGCTAGAATAGTTGGTGGTTCATTCCGCTGTGGCGACCCCGAAAGGGAAAGCCGACAAGTTAATGGATGGATGAAATATATGTTGTTTACATATGTGTTTTGAAAGAGCCATATTTGACATGGATGATATAGGACAGTGTAAGGTTGACAGAAAGCTAAGAGAGAGGGTCGTCTCATGCATTTCTTGCATATTGACCCTTTACCAGCTTGTAAGACTGAAAACAAAAGATATATAATATTGAAGTATTTTGGGCGGAAAATATTCAAAAATGTAAAAAAAATCAGATCTATCATCAGGGTTGCTACACCTTAAACTAAATGCAAAATAATTGCAAAATGATGGGTGCTCTCAAAGCAGTTTCTCACCAGCTTGTCGAGCAGAGAAAGCAAACACCATGATGTCATCGAATGCCCAGCTGTAGTCAGGATGAGGAGGGTAGAAAGCCAGGTCCAGAGTGGCGCTGCGTCGCAGATCTAGCAGGAAGGTGGAGTGCACCATGGGAACAGGGAAACAGCCCAAACGCTTCCACTCACGGATGGGCTGATAGTCTGGTGTGCGTTTGTAATAACCCTGAGAAATTACAACAAAGAACAGTCCAATAAAGCATCTATCATACCCATATAATACATACAGAGAATGTTTGAGTTAGGTCTCATGATCATAAATTAATCCAACTCTGGTATCAAGCTTGATAAGGGAATGTGACTAAATATGACTATTCTTTTAAGCATTACCTGAGGTGTGATTCCACACCAGAAGTTTGAGTAGAGGGATCTAGAATCCAGCATGGGGGCCACCAGGGTGACGTTTTCTGCCATCAGGAGATCCAGCACCCGAGGATTGGTCAAGAGGTTATCGCTGTCTACATACTGAGAGAGGAGGCTGCTTTTATGCAACAAAATTTGTGTGCACGCTGTATCAAAGAATTTTAGCAGAGAAAACTCACCAGTATATAATCAGCCCAGCTTGTTCTTGCAGCCTTGAGAGCCGCTTGTCTGAGCTTCATTAGATGATTAAAACGAGTCGCCGTCCAGTGTTTTGGCCCCAATGCATCAGTATAATACCTTGTAAAGAAAATTTTGCAAGATTCACACCCAAACCACTTGGAATACTTATAGATAGGGGCACTGCATTCATTTGAAATACTGGTATACAATTCAAATGGCTTTGTTTTATTTGCAAATGTTAAAATAATTTGGAAATCATTGGCTTTAGAGGGTCAAATTTTAGTTCTAATTGTCATTGAAAGCATCTGTTTTGCAGTAGATTTCAACAGACCGTGGCTCATCCATGGGTCTCCACTCCACGTAGTGATATCTACTCTGCCTGCTCTTCAGCCACTCTCTCAGCATGGCAGTCGTGTTGTCCACATTGTGGTCTGTTGCAGCCCTACAAAAAAAATCCATTAAATATTCAAATCTATTTGCTCATCTGAAAGATAAAGCTATGCACAACCCTCATAATAGGATGCACCAACACTGGCTAGTGCCAGAACTCAGAACTCTCAATCTTCACACAAAGATGTTGAAAGTACTTTCAGACATCAACCAGCCAGTGCCGAATTTTCAGCGCAAATACATTCCTCATGAACAGTTACTGGCTTGCAAAGAGGTGAGGAACCTAACAACAGTTTGTCAGCTTAAGCTTCTGGGATATGTAGGACAGCATGGCTTTCTTAAGTATGTCACCATCAGAAATCTAAAGAGCATTTTCATGATAGTCCTCAATAACATAGATGCAGGACTGAATCATCGTTAAAAGTTAGAAACATGTAAACACAGTGACATAACTGTGAGTTTCTTCTGTTTTACTATTTCTGGGTTGTGCAATCACATGTGAACGCAGACACATGCACACAGTGTCCTCAGTTGATTCAGGGCAGTTTGGCTGTACCAGTGGAAACCTCCACTGCACCGGGACTGTGCAGTGTGGGAATGAATTAACAAATATTGACCACACCTCAGTCGTCACATTCACACACGGATGCAAATTTCATTGCACTAACTCTATAAAATCACACTAGTTTAATATTAGAAAGGAAAGAACAAACTCAGAACTTATTTGCATTATCTTTTGAGTATCATATATATATATATACATTGGTCAATTAATAAAATAGAATTACAATATTATATTCTTTAGGAATATTGACTTACTTTTGAAATAAAACTTTGTAATTCTCCTTGCTCTGTCTACAGGACCCAGGTTAATATTTGGAAGAAAAGGTGTTGTAATTATTACCTTGTTATATAAACCTACGGTAGTTTAGTCTCATTTGTAGGCAACATAAGAGTACCCGCTTCACTTATTATGCAATCCCCCAGCAATTGTTTGTGTAAAAGTTAACATTTATTTTTTTGGAGGCTTCCAACTAACCAATGCAATAGAAAGCTGTGGAAAATAATGACAGATAAAAACAGGGGGAAGTTGTGCAAGTAGGAAAAAACCTTTCAAGTAAACAAGTTCTCTGGTTCACCCCACTCATCAAAAATGCAAGCAGGTCCCTGAAATACAAACTCAGTTCCCATAAACCATGTCCCTGCGTTTTCTAAGCTGCAGGCGCAATTAGCACTCAGCTCAGTTCTGAGCGTGCCTGTCTGTTAAGGATGTGGATTGTTTATTTGCAGATTAATGTTATTTAGTAGAGATTCTTTTTGAATATTTACTCTTAGTAGACTCATTAGTCATTAGCATCTTACCACAGTAAGCTTCATGTTAGTTTGTTTATTATGCATTACTAATGTGCTTCAAATTTTTACCCCTCTCTTTTCTTAAATGTTCTCGCCACTTCCTTTAAATTGACTGCATTTCCTATTTTTTCTAAGTTGTCCTCGAATGTCGTGTGGAATTGTGCAGAAGTGGAAATATGTATTGATTAAAACCTCAAATGGGAATCAATGGGAACCCGACGAGCCTATGTTTTATTCATAATATATAGTATTTTCATAGGTTGGATGTAATTTCACTAACTAAAGTCAATAAAAACACAAGTTAATTTCTGACCCCTGGTTTTGTGCTTAATGACTATTTTTGATTAAATTAATTATTAATATGCCAAATCCATCAATGTACAATATTGTCCAATAATGGCTGAAAACAAATGATTGAACTGAACAGTTGAATTGAAGAAGTGATTGAATTATGGATTTTTGTTTATTTCTTTATTTCAAACAGTCAATAATTGTGTTTGGTCACATTGGCCTTAAACTTTAGATACAATTTGCTAAAATCACAGCCAATATTTATGTGTTCTTTAAGCTTAGTTAATAGGCGTCCAGGTTTTATGAGCATATAATAGTCAAGCAGAAACAGACAGCGCTGTGCTTGATAAGCAGTCTGGTTCTTTATCACTGGTTCCAAACACCTGATAGAGAGGTAATGACAGGTAAAAAGATAACTGGCTTTCATAAACACATCGATCTTCTGACTACTTAAGCAAACTTAAGTGTGCCACAGTTTTAAACTAAAACAGACCTCCAAGCTGCAACATATTTTCCGTAACATCTGTAAAATATCTAGAAAAAAAAAATGAACAAGCTGGCAGAAACACAGAAAGTTTGTCCACATTCAAGTTATTACATGAGAACAAAATGCACATTTTTAACTTTACTTCGCATGCAACTCTCATTCTTATGGTCATCAGTTTTACTCGTTTCGAAATGGAATGAATACAAATATGTTGAGATCATCATCCAGCTGTTAATTATATAAGCATCTGGAATATATAGGCAAGCTCTATTTGAATGCCTTTCTAATGTGTCATGATTTCACTTGTGTGTTCTCCACATCTTCGGGGCAGAAATTATTTACTATGCATATTAATTCGATGCCTCCTACTTTTGAGCAGAAAGACAAGCTTCTATCATCACTCTGTAACTTTATGATGTGATAATGTATAAAGACACTTTACCGTTGCACAATAATGCATTACAGTTTTTCACAATTGCTAAGACAGATTTTTCAATACATTTAACAACTTTCCTAAACTCTTAACATAATTAGCACAACATCCGTCTATCTAGGTTCTACAATTAACACATTTTTTGTTGCTTTGATACAAAATGCTTTCAGTTAACACTAATTTCAAATGTTCTTTTACACACAAGCTCCACCAAACACCAAAACAATGTATTTTTAAAGCCAATTTTTTTCTCATGTGTTATGATTGACTAAATGTTGCTGTCGGAAGAAAAAATGTGTTAGTGTTTTGAAAACTGTATTATTGTATTTTGAAAATAAGGGTTTTGTGGGGGGTTTTGAGAATGAAATTAACTGTTTTGCCAATTGTTTGTTTTACAGTTTTTAACAATTGCTAAGACAGTTTTTTCAATACATTTAACAAGTTTGCTTAACTCTTAACGCACAGAATCAGTTAAAACACACAATTAGCAAAACAGTTAATTTCATTCTCAAAACCCCTCATTTAAACAAAACTCCAAAACTCATTTTCAAAATACAATAACACAGTTTTCAAAACACTAACACGTTTTCTTCCGACAGCAACATTTAGTCAATCATAACACGTTGAGAAGAAATTTGGCTTTAAAATGACATAGTTTTGGTGTTTGGTGGAGCTTGAGTGTAAAATAAGTTCAACATTTGAAAGTTGTGTTAACTGAATGTGTTTTGAATCAAAGCAACAAAAAATGTGTTAATTGTAGAGCCTACCTAGACAAATGTGCTAATTGTGTTAAGAGTTTAGGAAAGGTGTTAAATATATTGAAAAAACTGTCTTAGCAATTGTGAAAAACTGTAACTGAGTCGGTGCGTTAAGAGTTAAGCAAACTTGTTAAATGTATTGAAAAAAACTGTCTTAGCAATTGTAAAAAACTGTAAAACACAAAATCTACATTTAAAAAAAGGACTTGTTGCAGACAAACTTTGATGAGTTCAGAATACTATCGTAGTGCTACAGTAGCTAGTGCTTCTGCCCTTAACCCAAGACATCGCCTATTTGATCATGACATGAGAGGCGTTTGGATTGTCTCCCTGTACATCAAGTTTCTTCAAACCTCTAAAATCATGCTTCTGTAAATTTATCTCAAAAGTGAACACAAAGTGAAGGTAGCCCACATTGGTCAAGCAACTTGTCAAAAATGTCTCTTGCACTTGTGAACTAAGCGTTGGCATCAGCAGAATCCCATATTTCAGATTGTTCCTCAGGCAGTGTTTGTGGGTCTGCCTTTTGTGGATTTTAATTCACCCAATCAAGACATTTTCTGTTAAAATGTTTACTTTAGCCAAGAAACTAATGATATAAATAGCAAATATTCTTTATTTGTTGTTCTTTAACCCTATTTTTTCACATATAGATGCATTTTGGGTCTTTCAACTCACACAATCATACAATTACACATTAAAATGTAAAATAATGTTTATAAGTGATTTATGTTTGTGTGGGAAGACATGTAATATAAATGTGTAGGAGGTACTCAGTGTGGGGTTATTACAAATCTGTTCTGATAAATGAGCCAAGGCCAGTTGCAAATAATAATTGCTTGTATATTTTTTCTTTTGAATAAAACTGAAAACCAGTCACACAGACCCGAACACCATACAGTTAAATTAAATTAGTTAAATTAATGAGTTCCAAATTATTTCTTATATTGGCTGATACAATATGCTTGTAAAGCCCTTTTGTATTGATACATTCATCTAAAGATTTTAATGTATTTTGGGAACTACATCCAAAGCAGAACAATATTTCTGCTGTGGCCGCAGGGTGCAACAGTCCTCTTCATGAACAGACAAGCAAACAGCCTGAAGAATTCGAATCAGCTGCTTCTGGAAGTCTCAACCTTCTGGTTCCTGAAGATTCACTCAGCTTTAAATCTGTACAGACACCTTCTCTTCACCTTTCACTCTCACCTCTCGATCCCAAACTAATTTCCCTAGCCAGGGGCAAAAACTGAATGCTTTCACTGACCATGCCACTTTCAGTTCCTTTATGAGAGGGGCATAAAGTCAAACGTTTTAATTGAAGGCTTTAACTTTATACTGAATCTGTTGTTACAACTATGTTACAACTAACAGCTTTATCTGTTAGTGAGCATCACGATCAAGGTGATGTATTTGTGAGAAGCGAATGAATGAGCGAATGCATGAACGAATGAATGAACGAATGAATTAACGAACGAATGAATGAATGAATGAATGAATTAATTAATTAACGAACGAATGAATGAATGAATGAATGAATGAATGAATGAATGAATGAATGAAAGGACTTTTAGCTATCATTTTGCTTGTTTTATCTCCTGCTGTGCTTGAAGGAAACAGGGCTTGCTTATAAAAACCTCATTTTCTTTCTCTGCTTTTGAAGTTTATTGGTACTCTTCAGCTCATTATCTGGAGGCCTGAGGCTCACACTCTTTTTGTCCATTCGTTATCAGCATCTGGACACCACATGCTCCATCTGCAGTTATAAGCATCACATAAAATGTCATGTTATTAGTTGTAATTGTTTGTATTTAATTAATCTGTATAGGAATTAAAGTCAACTACAATAAAACCATTTATATTTTAGAACATTTATAGTTTAGAATTTCACCTAAACCACGATAGGTCAATACTGGATTTACAGTTTTTCACAATTGCTACGACAGTTTTTTCAATACATTTAACAACTTTCCTAAACTCTTAACACAATTAGCACAACATCAGTCGAGGTAGGCTCTACAATTAACACATTTTTTGTTGCTTTGATACAAAATGCATTCAGTTAACACAAATTTCAAATGCTTGAAACCCGTCGTTGTAAACAAAACTCCAAAACTCTTTTTCAAAATACAATAATACAGTTTTCAAAACACTAACACAAGTTTTCTTCCAACAGCAACATTTAGTCAATCATAACACATTGAAAATAAACTTTGTTTTAAAATGACATAGTTTTGGTGTTTGGTGGAGCTCGAGTGTAAAAGAAGTTCAAGCATTTGATATTTGTGTTAACTGAATGCATTTTGAATCAAAGCAACAAAAAATGTGTTAATTGTATCGTCTACCTCGACTGATGTTGTGCTAATTGTGTCAAGAGTTTAGGAAACTTGTTAAATGTTTTGAAAAAACTGTCTTAGCAATTGTGAAAAACTGTAATAGGAGGCTAGTGTTTTCTAAAAAAAATGGTTTGTACAGTTTGAAGCTGTCCACCAAAAAGTAACAACAAAACATGCCAACCGAAGTGTGTTTGCTCTGTGGTAGCTTTTCCTCATCAGTGGCTTGACGTGGCTACCTGTTTCTGTAGGATGTGGGGGGAAGAGGGGCAAATAGGCTTGTGAAACCTCTGCTGTGCTCAAATTCCTCGAGGCACTCTCTGTCAACACCGCTCTGCCATGTCATTCTCAAACTGAGAGGCATGCCAGTTCAAATCTGTCAGTAGGTACTCCTGTCTTTACTTTGGTTGGATTATCTTATTATAGGATCTAGGGTTTGATCCATCAAAACATCCTAATGTATACATTCTTTTAAGAAAAATGTTCTTCTTCAACAGAAATCTGAATAAATTCTTTAAAAGCAGGCATGGTTGCATATACTGTGTGATATGAAAAAAAGTACCCTAAACGCCAGCAAAGCCCCCTTGGAGCAATTCACATATTCACATAGTCTCATTCCCATATTGATAAAGTTTATGAAATATTCCAAAGATTCCAATTCCAACTCAGCTGAGAGTAAACAGAATTCAGCTTCAGTGGTTTTTGCTTTTTTTAAATATTAAACCAAAAGAGGTGCCTTGAGAAAAATGAAAAAGGTTGTGAGGAGTAATAGATAGACAAAGTCAGACGTAGACAGATTGATGGACTGCTTTCTGTTAACCAGCACTAAAACAGCATTTTCCCCCAACAACATAAACCTCTGTCCCCTTGAAATACCTCATGATTCAGTGAAAACATCCCAGCAGAGCTGCTTGCTTCACGCATGCGTGTCTTTTGTCTAGTGTGCCATTCGACACGGCTAAAAACAACACTGACTCCAACAGCTTTGTTAAAATCTATGGGAAAACTTAAGTTCACAGGATAGAAATCTAGCCAACACCTGAACTAGTTGTCAATAACCTAAAGTATTCCTACATACAATTAGGTTTGACAAATAAATAGAGCACGGGATCATAAAAACAAATGAGCAACAGTACATGATAAAATATTTAGATTAATATATAGAAAATATTACATTAAACATTGAAAGAATTTTAGATCAGAATTTGATCGACTTGAAAATAAAATAAAAATCATTGTTGGACACATTGATATTGTGGATGTTTTTCTCTTTTCGGAGACTAGTTGGATCTATTATAACCATCACATTTTAATATTAGTTTCACATACATATTTGGTCATTTGTTTTCTTTCATTAACTCAAACGGGGTAACCCTTGTTGTTTGAGGATCTGAACATGTTAAAAAAGTGTAACTGGAACAGTAACCCACAATAAACTTACTTAAAACTGATAAAGAACCAGTGTTTTGATAACTGACACAAAATTGCAATGACTTCCCATGTTTACAGACCCCTCTGATCAACATGCATTTTTTTCTGGTAACTTCCCCAGTATTCCTTAAAACAACATCATACAGGAGCGTCACGGTGGCGCAGTGGGTAGCACGGTCGTCTCACAGCAAGAAGGTTGCTGGTTCGAGCCTCGGCTGAGTCAGTTGGCATTTCGGTGTGGCATTTCTGTGTGGAGTTTGCATGTTCTCCCCGTGATCGTGTGGGTTTACTCCGAGTGCTCTGGTTATCCCCACAAGTCCAAAGACATGCGGAATAAGTGAATTGTCAGTAGTGTTAAAGTGTGAATTAGTGTGTGTGAATGTTTCCCAGTGATGGGTTGCGGCTGGAAGGGCATCAGCCACGTAAAACATATGCCAGAGAGTTGGCGGTTCATTCCGCTGTGGCGACCCCGAAAGGGAAGAAAGCCGACATGAAGATGAATGGATGAATGGAACATCATACAGTATGTGCTAGATCATACACCCTGTCAAATAGGTAACTGATTGTAACAAAAACCTACAGTTTCAATAAAATTAGGAATTAATCCTGCATTTTAATGTCCGTACAATAAATCACACTATTATTCAACCTTGTATAAGTATAGAGGGAATTAATTTCAAAACAAGTATTGACTTCACGATCACGTTACAGTGTGAAATTAAATAGGAATAGCCGGGAGTATTACTCAAATGGTTTGTACTTCATAGTAAATAATTCGTATAATATTATATATGTAGTGTAAAACGTTGGATCTTTATTTTAAAGTAACCAAGTAAAAATAATGTAGGTAAAATGCTATGCTACTCTGCAATGTCATCCAAATTTTTTGGGGGGGGGGGGGGGTCCTGATAATGGGGCCAAGCAAACATTTCCCACATAACGCTTTCATTAAAGAGCAAACACAATGCTGAAATGAGAGAAGTATTTTACATGTGACCAGTGGTAATATATATTGTGAGTGATATATATAAATATATATATATAAAGTGTTATTAAAGTTAATGTTTCATAGTTAATTGAATAATGAATTAAGTGAGTTTTTTTATGAATTACAACTCTATTTCCTTCAACCTGAACATGAATTGCAATTGCACTTCATGCTAGCAACCTCAGTTCAACTCTAAACTCCAGATTTAAATAGGAATTAAAAGGTTACTCTCAATTCTATCCTACATTTTTGAAGCTCTCTGTTATTAGTCATCTGTGTACAAATAAAGTAAATAATCAAATGTTGAACCAAACACATTTCTTTTTTTAATCTCTCCATTTCTTTCTGGACAATTCTTGAGCTGGTGGTGAAATTATAAGGGTTGTCATACTGGGTGACCTGTACACATGGCGGTCACTTGGGCTGGAATGTGCTTTGTTGGGCCACTCATGGTGCCCTTGTGTAGTTTAGGTGGGGCTCCTCCCCTGCCCTTTCGTCTCCCTCCATCCTTTCCTTTCTTCCCCTTAATTCCCCACATTCTTTCACAAAGCAGTGAGACTTTTGGCTTGTCATCTGACTGTTCCGTTTGTTCAGCAAACTCCCGCAGGTCTTCCTGATAGAGACATTATAAATCACACTGGCCACAAACGTTTTTTTTGCTTTGGCATGAAAAATTGAGTCCTACAGTCTTTGATTTTAGAAGCTGTTGAAATGTTTATATTCTGATAGCACATTTTATTTTATTAACATTTGAACTGTAACATCGAAACTGTAACTGAAATCTTTGGTAAAGCATTTAGTGGAAAACAATCTCTCACCCTTTTTGAGTTTGTTATATTTTACCTTTTTTGCAATATAACAGATGAGATCAAATTTGGTTTGTTTAAAATGTCATACTTCCATAATATTCAGTGGACAAAACATTTTACGTAATCCAAGCTGACTGTATGAAACTATGACATCTCTTTGATAGATTTAAAAGAATTCTGCTGACAGCTTTAGGAGCTGACATTTGTTGGAGGCTGCTGTTTCCTTGTAAGTTTGTAACTATTGGACAGCCTAAATTGGGAAATAAAGTCTGAATATTGGTAGAGCGGAAACAAAAAAAAACAAAAGCTTGAGCTCGCTCTCCTCAGTGCTCAGGGACCATGCCTCAAACACAACAGTATGTCAGAGACAAAATTGCATAAGTTGACATTTTAAATACATTTATCACAAGGTTCAAAATTAAAATTAAGAATAAAGAAAACCGTATGAGCCAGATGTTGAATATTGAGAGAAAAAAAACAAATGTCTGCATGGAACTCAAGGTTTAGAACAAAAGAATGATGAGTGCTTTAATTTTTAAACAGGAGGCATTTGGTTCAATCTGTGTTTTACTAAATATAATTGTGTTTTCCTTGAAACATTGTCCAGTTGAAATCTCTCTTGTGGAATGTAATGGGGACAGATGTAAATCATAAAAAGGATATATTAGGGACCTCCAGGCCAAACACATGGAACTGAAAGTCCGCCGATTGAAACAATTTCACTCAAAAGCCGAAGCAGAGCAGCATTGAAGAGTTTATGAAGCTGAAACACATCGGAACTTTACCGTCCTTAGCTAACAGCTCTCCAAACCCTTGGAGCTTTGTGAGGTAGTCACCTGAAAGGATGTTCAGCTTACAGGTGTGCCATGTAACCTTCTCTTCCTAACGGAAAAGGGACAATCAGGGGTGCAGAACAGCTGACAGCCCCATTTGACAACAGTTTATACCATCAGAACCATCATTCAGTTCAGAAAAAGTGCATGTGTTCCTAAGTGTGTTTGCCAAATCTATCAAGTGCAACGACTCTGTAAAACAATGTTGGTGAAAAAACAATTGCTTAGATAATGCCACTCAGATTATAGAGTGCGAATCAGTTCTTCCTGACCACATTTCTGTACAATTACTAAGGAAAGGCAATGGGTAAAAGAGATGTGTTAGGGTGAAAAAAAACTGAAGTAATTGACATCAGACCAATGCATTATGTGCTTTTTACAACAACAAAAAACTATGTAAGGTTTAAATAATATCCTACTTTGGTATTCATCTGTAATTTGAAGGCGACTATAAGTCAATATTCATTTAAATAGAATATTTTAGTAATATGTGACCAAGGAGAGTATTGGACCAAGTGCTGCATGGGATCCGCTTGGAGGTTTGTGCCTTGCAGCATACAATTACTCTCCTAGGTCACACATCCCTGCACTCCGCATGGTGTGGAAGATGGAGAGCAGAGTGAAATAAAAAAAAAGAGGAAAGTTCCAGCAACTCCTTGAAGTTTGTTAAAAACATTCTCAAGTGACTCCCCCATGAAGCTCATCAAAAGAAAGTCAAAAAGCAATATTACTTTATTCATAGTTGTCAGACATGTGTCAGATTACACAATGAAAACGAAAAAAAATCTTTGATCGGTGATTAAACCATTGAAAGGTCCTCACCTGTTTAACCTTAACATTTGAACGTCAGTTTGGAGGGTGAAATTGGAAGAAAATGGGATGCACATGAAAAACACGCAGCAAACCATCATCTCTTGCTCTTATAAAAGTATGCTAATAAGCATCCCGTCCAGAATGCTGACAGAGAAACGTCATTAAACAGTAGGCGCGCTAATTATAAGGAGAGCCGACAGGACATGCTGCTTCGCCAGCAAACGTCTTTCATCTCCACTGAAGATGTTATTAAATCCCTGCATACACGCGTGGACAGAACGTAGTAAAAGCTGTTTAACAGGGCTGCTTCACCCAGACAGCGGCGTCTCTGTTCCTCCATCTGCCAGAAGGTTTTCATTAACCAAACTTTACCTGCGCGCTTCACAATAACCCCGCTGTATTCAGAAGCGCCACGACTTTCAACCACCACACTTGCTGCAGAAATAAAACTCTTTCAAACATAGTTAAAGTCACTCTCACCATATCGCTATCCGGTCTTTGGGATAGTCCAGGCGGTCGATGCAGCCCAGGTAGAACGGCAGGCTGTGCGCAGAGTTTCGAGCCAGAATGGCGATCATGACTTTGGGTTTGAGAACAGGGGATTCAGGTGCGGGATCCGGGTTCTGCACGTGCGCCAAGAGCTCCCCGCGGAGCGTCTGCGCCAAAAACGTGCAAATCGCTGCCGCAATCACGAATGCCTCCGCCGGCATCTCTGCCCGATGGACAGCGCTGTCACAACCCGAACACCAACTGTCTGACTGCGAGCGGGCGGGCGAGCGAGCTGCGAGAGGCTGAGGGAGGGTGCAGAGGGGTTACCTCTTGACGAAAGGGGGATGCCTCCTCCAGATCTTCACACCCTTGACCGTGAAAGATCTACGAGGAACTGATGACATCTCGAGTACGTACGGACCTAGTGAAAAACCACTCAGTAAATAAAAGAACAAACCACAATTTGTGTTCAAATTCATGCTGCATTAAATACATAAAAGAAGTTTAGAACGTTTACCTACATCCAAAGCAAAGAAGGACTACATGGTTTAAAAAAATAAAGGCAGAAACGGAAAGAAAAAAATGCATGAATTTAAGTTTTTGAGCTCACCTCAGAATTCTGGCTGCTATACTATTTAAAATTTGTGCTGAACTGGAACAAATGTAGTTCTTTCACACGTAATCCTATGAGAGCATTTTAGTGCTATTCAGATATTACACGGTCATCACCGGTGACTATCGGCAATATAGAACCTCAAAATTTGATGCTATAGAACATCTTTGATTATTTATAGTATCTTTGACAATTGTTGCAATATAGCACCTATAATGGACAAATGGTATGTTGGATAACATGTTAGCCAATTGATGGACCATTGACATTTAATGATTTAGCTTTGGAGCACAATTGGTGTTAAATAATACAGCAGCCACATGAAAAAAAAAACATTCTACTGATCATCTAAACTTGTGATCTTGTGTGGAGTTGCTGATAAAGGTCGACTGTTGGAGTTGCTTCTATTTCACAAGCAGCTATCACCTCACCCAGCTGCTTGGACATGGTCTTTTTCCAAATTCCTTGAGTGGACTTATAGTCTTATATCAGGCATCCTTAGAAACCTTTTACAGGTTTTCACGTTGAAAACTGACATTAAGAACCTCGAACACTGCAAGCAAACACTGCTGAAGAACCATAAAGCACTAAACAATTTCTTTGCACCAGAACTTAGGTTAATCGCTCAATTAATATAAGTTCAGGAAGAGCTTGGCTGATAATTGACAATCTCTTAAGGTCCCACCTATCTACAATATTTCCAGTAAATAAGATATGACCTATGGGACCCATTGCTCGCCACCAGTGCTTGCGATAGGCAATTATAAATGCCTTGTGAATATTATTAATAAAGTGAGGAACCAGCGTCTTTTATACAAGCTACTATTTATATGGTATATCAACCATCTATATTTGAATCCTCTATATGTACAAATATCCAAAGAAGCAATCATTCAACCAGACTCCAAAATCTCCCCCTTGATCAAGACCAAGAAGCTCTTTAACGATGAACACAAAGCAAGAATTGAGTACAAGGTAATGGCCAAAAAGCTTGGTGTGGTGATTTCTGCTTATGAAATAGAAGTAACATAAACAGTCAATCCTTATCAGTTGACAGTTTCACAAAAGATATCACTTTGTGGAGTTTTATTATGAGAAGGATGGTTGGGATGTAATCAGCTCAGACATATGAAAGGATCCGTTCAATGATTTTGATGTCAATTCAGTTGGGACATAGTCACCAAGAAAGCAATTGACACACTACACTATGCTGTGAAGGACTGAAATCTTTCTTATCTACTGCTCAAGAAAGCATGTTGCCAGAAGTTTGATATTTGCATGGTGATTCCAGGCTAAAGTCTTGTGGTCGAGTGAGATCATCTGTGCAACTAAAAACTACTCGACTTTGGAGTCAACCTCATCTTTCTGTCAAACATGATTGTGAAAGCATGCCTTTGGTCTGTCAAGGGGACAGGGCAAGCGTACTGCATCAAAGCGATGCTGGCCAGGGCATGACTAACAAAATCATTGGTGCAAACCTCAGAAAAGGGGCAATAAGAAGCTCACCAGCGTCATTGACTATCCTAGACTTCAATCCCATAGAGAGTCTGTGGGGAGCTAAAGTTTTGAGGTTTCTGTTTTTTCGCTACGAAAATAGATTAAAAAAAAAAATTACTAACAATAAAACTCACTGTTTTGTCTATAACCGTATTATTATTAGAAAAAAACATATTAAAATCATGTCAAGGGATAAAATGTGGTGTGTAAAGAAAATTAAATAGTCAGTTTTTACACAATTTAAAAGTTTGAATCTTAAAAACGTCTCAGAGAGAGATATTTTATGTATTTGTTTTATTTGTGGAAAGGCTATTAAGCTTTGAAGTTTAGCTTTAGGTAGATTTTTGTTATACAATTTTACATTTCTCTGAATAGAAATAAAAAGGCAAAATAGGTGTCTTTTAGTTGGGTTATGGATGAAGATAAAAGTGCTATTGTAAAATTTTGTTTCAAAGATCAAACCAACATCAGCATCGGAGCTAGCTTATTAATGAATCTGTAATAACCCCTTTTTCATACTGAACAGAGATGAACTGTTTAAAGTGTTCGCACTGTTACTTGACATTTATTATTTACAATGGTCTTCGATTGAAAAATATATGAAGAAATCTATTTTAATTAGGAAAGGGGTCTATTCAGATGTTCAGATCAATGCAGAAGAAGTCCAGTTTTCTTCCATTCTTTACTGATTACTCAGTTGATTTCTCCTCTGGGAGATGGATCTCATTCCCTTCACGTCTCCTCCTGTTGCTCATGAACTTCTGCAGCCTTGTCTTTTGCATGAAGTAGACTACAGCTGACAGCTGTTACTGCAGATTCCCAATCCAGCGGCTTTCTAGATTTTCACTTTGTGGTTCGGTATGGGCTACTCAGTAGTAAATGCATTAGAATTATGCAATACATTTGCAGATGTGCATTTGCAAGTTACGTTAAGTAATTTAAAAATTATACTGTTTATTTTTTATGATCAGATTTTTTAGATTAAAAGAACATTAGAAACAATTAGCTACACTTTTCTTAGAGGCACTTTTCAGTCACGTATACTTGTCGACCCCTAGTGGAAAAACATTAGCAGTACAGTTAATAATGAACTAACTTAAATAAATGAAGTCATCCATATGTTGTAAACTCTTGTAAGTCCTGGTTAGGGAAATGGGTGTCTGGTTATCGCAGATGCAGCTCTCGGACTGGTCACCTTTACTCTTATAGGTTCATGGCAAGGAATAAATCAGATACCTTTAAACTGGTGTTGAGAACAATATAGACAGCTATAGAAGGCTGTAGGCTGGAATATACCACTTAAACCTGTTTTTTAAAGGTTATAGCTGAAATTGTTCTAATGAGAAACAGCAGAAAATAAAAAAATGACACAGTGGAAACAAGGTGGCTTTTTGGCTCGAGTAAGAGCTAATTGAGGTGAGCTCATATTAGCAATGCTGAAACACAGTCAAGCATGAAGGCCAGGAATCTCTCAGGGCTTAACTCAACCTTCTCACACCAGATCGTCCTCTCCTTTCCTTCTCATCTCTAACACACAGACACACACACATACACTCCAGATGGAGATAAAAAAAGACCCCTCACACTTTAGAGATATAGACCAAATGAAGGTATCAAACTTCTAAATTGTTATTTTAAATCTTTTTCAATTCACTTGTTTCTGAATGATTATCTGTGGAACCAATAAATCTTTTGGAGGTTGCAACCGTTCTTCCAGAGAGTAATCATTGAGTGAACCTTTCTGTTAAACTAAAATTATAAGAACATCATGAAAACCTGCTTGACCTTGTTTTTACAAAAGCTGCTGCCTCTGGTGAATATCCTGAAACTCAACCAGTCTAGAGTCACACTAGCACACAACGTGAGAGAGAGAGAGAGAGGAATATGGACAAACAAACCTTCAGAACGTGTTGTCCTAGTGAGGCTGTGTTCACACAAGCAGGGATTTATTAGGGTTTTACTTCACAGTGGAAACAACTGTGAAGAGCCATATTTCTGCCATAAAAAAACTGGCTAAAATGGGCAATCTATCAAGTAGAAGTGTAACGATACAGACTGAGGGAGGATTACTTTAAATAATAAAATTGTAATATTTCCTTCAAATTATATAGTGCTTATTAAATAAAATCTAAAAATGGATTGTCCTGTGTAAAACCCCCCATTTGTTCAAAGCTTTAAAAATATGTTTTTAAAACAAAAGGTATATTTCTTAGATTAAGTGTGAATGCCGTAGAATAGTGAATAATAAAGTTAATTATTGCTATTGAACGAGAATGAGTCCTTCCCAGTAAATAAAAAAATTACAGATATTTGTTAGTTTTATCACAGAGCACTTCATAAGAATGTGTGAAGAATTACAGAGGTATTCAGATCAACGCGTGATTTTAACAATATCCTTTTTACATTTAGTTCACATTATCAGTTGTAGTACCATTTTTCAAACACTGGGTGGAGACAAACACCATCCAGTGCGTGCCAGTCGTTGTGGTTCGAAAACAGCTCTCGATTAACAATAACAAAAAACGTGAAATCTGAAACCCTCATATGTTCATTTAAATACTAATAACACACAGTATAATAACACGCACGTTGAAATTCAGCATATTTTATAGTATAAAAACCAATGTGGGCAAAAACCAGCAACAGGAAAGACCTTGGGGTTGATTAATCACATCAGCAATTCAATGTCATCAACGAAAGCACACATCAAGTGGTTCGACAGTCCACACGTAGAAACCTTCACTACTGTGTCTGATAGTTTAATAGAAAAGAAAAAATTGAAAGTAAAAAAAAGAGTTTGAATCACATCACTGTGGCCTGTCAGTACTGCCTCAATGTGACCTCCACCAAGTTTGGTCCTGTTTGAATTGAACGAGTGCTACATAGCGAGGGACACAAGTAAAAAATAAAACGATCCATCTGAAAAACAAACACACATAAAACTCATCACAGCAAAATCCCTGAATTTCAGGGCAGCAAATACAGTTAGTATAGAACTTTTTGTTAAATGTTGTACAAACTGTCAAAACCATTCCCATAATGGCAGGACATTCAAATTGAATGTGAGACTTTGTGTGTAAGGAAATTGGGAGTGGTGAATTTTATAGACTTTTGCTTGCTGCATGTGAATGAGCATGATGATGCTTAAAGAGGTTCAATCTTTGCAACAAAAAAAAAACACATTTATTGAACAAGCAAAACAACGCAGAGAAACTAAAAAAAAGGTCCTTCGAGACGCAGGAGTCCAGATCAAAATATTCAAAGATTTGCCACAATGCTCTTTTCAAAATATCAAAATAAATCAATGAGTTTTTCCATTGAGTCATTCTTAATAAAATATCTCTCTTGTTCAGTCCCGAAAGCCCTCAACACTCAACACTCTCCTCACATTCAAGTCCATTTCATCCAGGAAATGTTCTTCCCAGTTCCTCCATCTCAAGATTTCTTCTGGTCTGCTGCTTAAATCAGAGAGGTTTGTGTCTTCTTTCGTCTCTGTTTCCTTTCATTTTCTTTTCTTGAACGTAATCTTTGCTGCAGTCCTAGAAAGTAGGCTGTTTCAGTGCTGGCCATCGGATGACAAAAGTGGAGAAGATGGGGATCGGAGAACGTCTGAGTTGATAATACATCGATCAAGCTGTTCTTTTATCCATCAATCAACTAGATCTCCAAGCACGATAACACCCCATAAGGGAAGAAAGGGGTCAAGAGTGCAACAGCCTTTGAGGAAAAGTCTGGTGTTCATTCAATCTCTGTCTCTCACACACAATCATACACGCTTACACACCTTCTCCCAGACTGACAAAAAGGTACAGAGATAGGAAACACTGCTTCTGAGTTCACACACTCTCCCTCAATAGCTCCACCATAGATAAGATCCTCTGTCGCTGTGCTATGTCACATCATCCTCCTCTGAGCAGTAGTCCTGCCCCTGTAAAACACGGAGAGAAAGTAGCAAAAACATTTTAATAAACAGCTTTTTCCAACCTACCAGCAAGAATAATTGCAAGTTTGTCCGTTTACAGATTCATCCACAAAAAAAGCTCACCCAAAAAAAACCCTCTCCTTGAGATATTACAGTTTTTCCTTAATTGCTAAAACCCTAAAACCTATTGTCTGAACCAAATGCTCAGTTGCCTGAACCCACTGATTGAATCAATAACTCTTTGGCATCACCATAACCACTTTTCATCTGTTTAGAGACAACTTACCATCCATTTTCATTGTGATGCCCATGTGTCACAGACTTTTCAGGCGACAAAAGATAAATACAATTAAAGCACATTTGAACGCATCTCAAAGAGCATCACACGTGTGGCTAATGATGTGAGAGAACATACACAGTAAGCCAGTTCCGAGAGCGCTGGTTTGTGAGGCCCTACAATGGATAGAAATCCGAGAGGAAGAGTTTGTGTGAGAGAAGGTCGAGGAGGACAGCGAAGTACTAGTAGAGTAATATCTGATGAAATTAGGGCTTCTGTGATTGACCAAGTTCTTGTCCATGGGATAAAGGATACAACAAAGCATCAGTAGATTCACTGTGTCCACCATTATCCCAAGATTTAGAAAAGAGAACAGGTAAATACTTTGTTTAGACATTATAGTACAGTATGCAAATCTTGACAATAATTACTGTATGACATAAAGAGCTTCACAGAAAATTCAAGATACAAAAGGCCACGCAAAGAATATTTTCTTTCATGATTAGGAAAAAAATTCAAGATACGAAAAACGCGCACGAGAAATACATATTCAACATTTGAAATTAGGGCGGATGACAACACTGGACATCAGGGGTTGCAGTCAACCTGTCACCAAATGTTCTGTTCTCCTATTGGTCAGTTCCAGCCCTGATGCTGAGTGTTCGTGCGTAGTATCCTGCTCTCTTATTGGTCGCCTGACGCCCCATGACATCTTCCTGAAAGAGCTCTCCCTGTCTTAATGCACGCTTTCGGTTTCTTGTTGGTGCCCTAAATTCGTGAATATTTTCGTGTTGCTTTTTTGGCAAAGCGTATTTTTATGGCCACGGCTCTCCTTCGCTACCATCCATTCTCCTCCGCTACCACCTCCACCGACATCGCCTCACTCGAAAGGTAAGGGTTTTCATCTATTTAATTCTGTTTTCATTGTTTTATTATTATTTATTATATTTTTAATGTGTACTTTTAAGGACTGAAGAATCCGAGTTTATTTTTCTCTGGTTTTCCATGTTCTTTTACATTTTTGGTGATGTTTCTGTGTGGCTTGGAAAGAATGAGGCATTTTACATGTAAATCTTGCTTCGATATATGAAAAATTCATCATACGAAGACCACCCTGGAATGGATTCATTTCGTATCTTGAGGTATTGCTGTATAATATAGTAAAATAAAATTATCGCTTGCCTTGACTGTTTTGGTACAAGTGTTAAATGAATCGGTTTTCTTTGTTTTGCAACATGCATTTAGCCTACAGTGAACAAGAGACGTTTATTTCTCCAACTTCATGTCCAGATCATTGCGTTTTTATATTTATATGTGGTGTTTAATAACACCAAATATGGTGTTTTTAATGTTTGATTGACTCGATGCACATTTGACAACATTGACAACAGATTAACTGTTTTGAAATAGAAGTTAGGTTTCGCAAGAAGAGTCAGAGGTTTTGTGAATATAGCTTGAAAATTGGGGTTTGTGTTCACAGTTCAGAGAAAGGGAGAGCAGCTTTCAAGAAATTAGCCTTAGCAGTCGAGAAAAAACTGTAATACATCAAACGAGAACAGACTTTTAGTGGAAACGGTGAAGAACTGATTACTAGAGATGATGATTCAAAAGTGATGTGTCAACGTGAAGAGCAATTAATCATTTCCTATTTTGTATGGCAGACTTGACACTTTAATTGTACATAATGAATGTCAATATAATTTATTTCATATCCACTGGTCTCATATATCAAGAGAAACATACAAAGAGAGAAAAGGGGGAAGTAATGGGATGAAGCACAACCATTAATCTTTTAATCTAGAAGTCAATAGGCAGTAGACACAAGCCTGGCGCAGAACCAGGTTTAAATTGCAATCATCTTCATATAAATACATGAACCCATGGATTTACCTCTGTGTTTGATGCATTTCCACCATCCCTTACCTTCTCAATCTTCTCATCCAGCATTCTGAAGAACTCCTGCTGACTCTCTGATGTGTGTATGCTGAGAGCGAGAGAGATAGAGAGAGAGATAGAGAGAGAGAGAGAGAGAGAGAGGGAGAGGGAGAGAGAGAGGAAGTTAGAGGGGGTGGGAGAGTGCAAGCAACAAATACAGTAGAATTTTCCATTGCTACCAACATAACAAGCACATGCACTCAGACAAAGAGAGGAAGAAGAGGGAGAGAAAGAGAGAAGGAGAACGATAGAGAGTGAGAGATAGAGGGTGAGCGAGGGAGAGAGAGAATGGAGTGAGTGAAAGAGAGAACGAGAGAGAGAGAGAGAGAGAGAGAGAGAGAGAGAGAGAGAGAGAGAGAGGAGAAACTAGCTCCTGCAGGATGCAGAGTGCCTGGGTAGGAATCATTTTTATAGACACATTACAGCAAGGACTATAAACCCTTGCTTTCACACACAGACACACTGCCACACACATTCTTTCTCTTTCTCTCTCTCTCTCTCTCTCTCAGGGCACATTAACTGGGCATTAATACATCGACAGGCACATAAAACAATAACAAACTCTAGATTCTTAATGAACAGCCCCGCCCAGCTGAGATATTGGAAAAGCGAACGTACTTGTTTTCTTTGTGATTGGTTTGTAATAGGCTTCAACAGTCCAGGGAGAAAATGTTCATATAGAATTCATAAACAAACAAATGCTTAACCCACAGACATTAACATTTTAAGCATTAGCCAATTGTTAATTGTGCATATCTGAAGAGCTTATTTAAGCAAGACCTCACATTCTTTTACGTAACTTGTTCAAGCATTTTGAGTGATTTTCCTCATCTGCTTCATTCCTTTTTATTGGTAAAAAATCCTACAGTAAGTAAAGTCTTGGGTTGATGCCAGAACAGTCATTTACAATGTTTCCTCCTAATCAATTTCCACTAATGTGAAATTTAATCAGTTTAGGAATCTTTAATCTAATAATTTCCAAAATATCTTTCAAATATTCATGATTTTAATTTGTTGTTTTATTCATGTTTTTGAGTTGATCTTCTGAACATACTTCATTTCCTTAACGCTTAAGTCAGCTTTCATAAAATATTTACTTGTTTATTTCAGTAGATTCCAAAATTCAGTTGTTCAGCGTTTTTATTGTTATTTAAAATATCCCATGCATAAACGCTCCAACAGAGTATGCCATCATTATAGCCTTTTTCTCTGACAATAGTTTAAACTGTTTTTCACTATACTGCCAATACTTTTCTATGGAATATATTTCCTTTTTTGAAAATTACCTTTATGCATATGTACATTTCTCCAGCTAACAGGGTTGAACAAATGAATAAATGTCCATCTAACATTTTTTCTCTCTGCCACTTTCTGTTTCCGATTGTTGTTGAACAAAGTTTTTAATTCTTTCTTTATATGTTTGCAACAAGCCTATCTTTAATTTTGATGAACTACATACCCAGATTTGACGCAATTAAAAGTCCAAACCACATAAATGTTCTCCAAAGCCTCCTCTGGAAATAAAACAACCATGTTTACAAACAGTACGGTAAGTTGTGAAATATATGGCACATTACACTCAAACCCTACAAACAAATGAGCTCCAGAGGGGATACAGACAGGCGGCAAACTAAACACATGCAATTTACAGACGCCTGGCATGCTTTCAGCTGAGCGAGAACTTGAATGCCCTCACTGACACACAGCGTAACAGTAGGGCAGAGGTACAAACCCACTCACTTAGTCTTGTTGCTGCTGGAGCCGGGGACTTCTTTGTGCGTTTTGGTCCTGTGCTGCATGGAGCTCTTCTCCTACACACACAAAAGAAACCATTTTTGCTTAGCGTTGCACACAACGTAGCACAATTCATCCTCAAATGCCGCGCAGAGGGCCTGCGGTCTCCTGGAGGTGAGCCAGACAAGCTTCTGTTGCTGGAGAGCAGCGTGACACTGCGGCCCTGAGAGTGACCTTCCTCTGGTCAGTGCTAATGAGAACACCGTCCTGCTGAGCGCCAAGCGCCAGATAGGTTCATCCTGCTTTCACTGTTCTCCTTCAAACACCTGCGCTGAGGTGACAGCTTCATTAAACCCAGATGATTTAAAGGAGACGGGACAGAGAGTCATCTCAAAGAGTGTGGAATTGGTTTAGATTGTACTATTATGGAGTTATTGTGGAAAAAGGGAAAATTACAAAGCAGACGGTGACTTTACTGGTCACCTGAAATCCTTTCACAGTTGGTTCATTTGAAATGATTTAGTCACTAGTACTTTAGAGATATATACATCTTGCAACACACAAATGTAGTTAAGCATATTGTTTTATGTACTCGTATGAAAAAGGCAGCAGGTGACGGCATACACTTAACATTTAAATTATTCAACTACTTCAAGTCCTGTTTATATCTAGAGCACCTTTAAAACCATAAAACGGACCAAATGCTACACATCTAGTTTTCACCCTTGTAGTTTAAAGACTCCTGTGGCTCATGGGTGACCATCATTACCAGCCTACAGTAGGTTTGTTCTACACTGGTCTTAACCTGAGGCAACTTGACACAGCAGTTGATCTTTTTTTCTTTATCTCACAAATATTAAGGACAGGGATTAAAACCTCGTATTTCTCTTCGAAGTCACATAGCGGTTGGTTGTCGTAGCCGTTACAACTGTCCTCTCATGGCGAGGAGGTTCCTTTTTTCAGAACTAAGTCGGGACGACTTTCTGAGTATGTTTGTGTATTTAAAGCTATTAATTTAGATGAATACAAGTATCTGTCCATCTTAGGAAATAACTTTTTCTTAAGTTTTCAAAAGAAAGCTTTGTAGTGATTAGCTTAATGCTTAATATTTTAATAAGTCACAAAAGTGTTTCTAAAGTGCACTTATATGCTAGTTAAGGTGAAGAAGAAAAACGAAACAATACATTTTTAATCTGGGAAAATCTCTGCACATTTTCTTGACACTGAAAATGGTTTCTTTACTTTATTCATATATTTATTAAATGGAATGCTTGCTTCGAAGCATGGTTTTATCTCATTTGCTGTAACAACATTGAATCATATTGCCTTTGTGTAAAGAAAAAAAGAGACAAGTAATGCGGAACACTTTTTGAGGAAGTTTAATTAAATAACAGCAAGATTTTTTAAAAAGACATCATCATCTTGCATTATGTAGAATGTATAATAATATTGTTATAACTCATTCGGTTGAAGTTTGTTGCATTGGGCCCTGCCGATTTTAGAAGAGGGATTACCAAATATGCGTCCTACACATTTTGAAAGTGAAAGGGACAGTTTTAGTTGCAACCCTGCTCTAGCATCCATAAAACTCTAGCTTCAGACAGTTCGAGAAGACCTTGATCAGTGTAACAGGTGTGTTTCATGATGGTTGAACCATAGAAGTGCAGGCCTCCTGACCTTCAGGACCAGATTTGGTGATCCCTGCTCTAGAATCACCTCTGGCTAATGGTACCGCATGCTGTACTAGATGTGTTAAAGGAGGCTACTCCATCAAGTACTTTTGGATGTGAAGGAATTGTTTCAGTAAGTAACCTGTACTTTTACTCAAGTTTGGCTTTCAAGTATTCTTTATTCTGCCTCACATTAGAAAACTCCATGTACATAGGTCAATGGAATTTATTATAACATTGCTCACTGTGTCTCTGCGATTCCAATATTTTACCTGAATGATTCCATTTGGAACATTGAATATTGTCCGGAAAATGACAGACTGCAGAGATGAACTATATTCTTTTTTAGTTGCAAGGATCAGAACCCTAACAGGGGTTTGTAAGAAAGAAAACTCAAGACGTATCTAGCAACGAAATGAAAAGCCTTTTCAACTCTCACAGAGTACATTAAGCAAGGAGATTGTATTTGTAAAGCACATTGTCATACACAACAGCAATTCAAAGTGCTATAAAGAAGAATAAAAAAAGGTCAGCGATACGAACAGAAGATAAGACAGGTCATAAAACATTAAAAGTCATTTAAGAAATAGCCTTCATAGGAAGCTTCCTCTTCTGTGACCCTGTTACCCATGCGTACGCCAAAGCTGCATCTTTAATATACACTGCAAAAATTAATCATGAGGCTTTTAAACAATTGAGGTCATCATTAAAATGTATGTGCATGTTTTATTTTAAAAATACATTTTCAGGGTTTCTTGTAAAATATTGACAGTAATTTACCAATACAATAAAGAAAACTAATTACCTATTTTTAAGCAAATTTGTGTAATTCTTAGCTTAATTTGAGGAACCAGTTAGGCTAAAAGATTGAGGAAAATAGTCCATATTTATTTTAAAAGAATTGGTTCAATTATCCGGTTTTGATTGAGTTAGTTTTATGCTCTACTGTCAGACCAGATGCATTGTGGGAGCAAGGCATTTTATGTTTATTACATGTATATGTCAGCTTAAGTTGTTATGCTTGTATTGTTAAGTATGGTTTAAGAGAAAGTGACCAGTTGGCCAGATATATTGCGATCCCATACCCAGAATTTGTGCTCTGCATTTAACCCATCCCAGTGTACACACACAGCTGTGAACAAACACACCGTGAACACACACCCGGAGGAGTGGGCAGCCATGGCTGCTGCGCCCGGGGAGCAGTCGGGGAACTGGAGCTCGCTCGAGGGCTTTGTGGTTGTTGAAGATGGGAGAGCAACCACCTCCTTCAACTCGGTGGATCTGGGGTTCGAACCGGCGACCTTCTGATCACAAGTCAATCTCCTTATCCACCTGTCTTAATGTTGTAAATGTGTTGGAGAACTAGTGAGTGTGTGTGTTTAAGTTATTTCATGTGAACTCATTTTAGTTACCATTGTTGTGTTGCAGGTCATAAAAGTTGCTGGTTTAAAAACTTTGACTAGAGCTCACGTAAGCCTCTCTGGTTTTGTAATATTTTGCAGTGCTTGTTATTTAGATACCTATACAACATGCAATAAAATGTTAAACACCAAATGCATTTTCAAGGAATGTAAATGTATATAGTAAATTTAACAGTATCTGTTTAAACAACATAAAATGTGACTTCCCTATTTCCCTAATAGGGTTATAAAAGTTATGTGCCTGGCTAACTAATTGAGTGTTTTTCTTTCATTATTTTTTAAAAAGTAGATTCTGCTAGAAAAAATAAGCCTCATTACCAGCTTAAAAATAATATGTTTCTGGCTAAATAATTTAGAATTTTTTACATGATGTATTCAAGCAGACGCTGCTAAAATAATCAAGACTTAAAAACTGCTTAACAATCATTTGTGTAATATTGTTAACATATTTTTTTGTTAATAAAGAAAACACAATATTTTTTTTAACAGTGTACACAGAAAATTTTAACATGGCATTAACAGTATTGTGCCAGTTCAGGATGGTGGTCACATTATCATGAACCCTGTTAAAAATGACATGGCAAGCCAATTATAACCAATTATTTAAAATTTCTGTTATTTAAATATTGTACTTGATGAAGCAAAGTAGCTAAACAGAGGCCTGTGTAGAACAAATCAGACAGTACTCAACGATAAGGGGATCTGAAACTACTCAGAAAACTTTGTTTATGGTCAAACAAAAAGACAATTAATGATGTTACCTAAAGGTTTATGCATACATTTTCGAAAAGTATTAGAAGTAAACGAACATAAAGTGCAAGTTCCTAAATCTCTTCATCAGTGGCATTTGAACAAGCCTATTTAGAGAGCTCTTGAAATTAGATTTTGTCTGGTATGCGAGTCTCTGAGAGCATAAAGAGTAATGGGAAACTTAGTCAGAGTTTCCCTCTCCCACATTCCAAACATGTTGGCACTCGCTGTAAATGTTCAGTTTCACTTCTCTATGTAAAACCCTCAAAAACAGGCATGTGCGCCTCAATCAGTGTGTGCGTGTATGCGTCTGTGCGTGTGTGTGCGCGCGTGCGTGCGTGTGTGCATGTATGCACGCGTATGTGATCGTGTGTGTGTTAAGGGAATGCAACTCATGTCTGACAGCGAGAGTTTATCAGCTGTGTGTTCATCTCACCAGGTTCTCCTGGTTGCGTGCATTTACGCGATCCTCTTCTCCACGCATGTAAATCACCTCCTCCACCCCCTTCATCTTGTATTCGTCTAAAGACACAGAGAGAATGACATCAGTTCAATGTTCACTCTCAGCCTGTTAAAGAAAAAGATGGTCATATTTATTCACCCGTCTCGTCACAAATCACTCAAAAAGAGGCTGTTCAAAGAAAATATTGGTAAATTGCCAAAAAATGGCTCACAAGAGCACCATAAAAGGATAATAAAAAAGAAGCTGACATGAATCATACTACACTTTCCTATTCTTCTGATGCAATACGCTTTTCAGTATTATTCATCGCAGGTCATCACCACATTAAGCGTACATTAATTAATAAATGGGTCACTGAATCATTTCTTTCTTTCTTTTTACTCAAATTTACCATATTACTAATTACTATTTTGAAACACATGTGTAAACTTAGTTTTAGCTGACATTTAAAGCTTGCCCTTTATGAAAAATCAACCACTCGAAGTGTTTAGTTCTAGATGTGTGTATGTTCAAAGTGGTTTAAATGTATTAAGTCAAGGTTTTATTGAGTTCAAATAAAAAAGCATAGATAATATAGAGCTGTTTTGTGAGCAAGCTGCTTATGATGTCACAAACCTCTATCTTCCACTAAGCCCGCTCACTAATGGTTGACAGGTGCATTGGTTGTCGAATTAATACAAAATAATGTAAAGTATATGTAAAAAAACAAGCGGAAATAAACAGCAGATGCAATTTTAATCTTAATGGGCAGCTGGAGGTCTTGTATCATGTCCAGTGGAGTTGTCAAAGGAAATAAATAACATTCTCTTTTTTGTTTTATATCTTTCAGCACATTTTTACGTCATAAAATCTCCCTGAAAAGAAGAAAACATTTATTACTCTCAATTTTTGCCACTTTGCAAGAAAGTTGTTTTGCTAAAGCATTTGCAAACATCATATTATTTAAAAAATTTTTTTTTACAAAAGATAGCTTGGCTACATGTTTTAAATAGCTTTTAAACAAAAAGAGTGAAATAATCTGATCAACTATTTTCTGTTCGTTCATAGGTCCATCAAGAGGTTATGTTTTTTTTGTTTATTTTATTCAGAATAACTCCTAAATCATGTGTAAAAAAAGACATTTTCACTACCAAAACTTTTGAACAAAAGGACTAATAATAAAATCCACTGTTTTCTGTTTAAATGTTTGCTTTTGTCAACAGAGTGGATGGATTTATCTGATAAAATAAATATAATCTTCCTGATGAACTATGTTACTAACCTTCATCTCGTTTTGATCTTCTACTCTGTTAATCTGTTGCTGCTTTAGGAGTTTCAACGTGACTGAGACAGAAAAAAAGCTGTTGCTCATAGCTTTGTATTAGAGATCTGCACAGGACTATTTATCTCGCTCCCATGAGGTTAAATCCTAGATGAGACACTCACAGCTCTCGCAAAACTTTTAGCACGCTGACCCGGCTAATGCCATGCAATGATATCTTAAAAAAATTATATGTGAGGGGACACATTCACCCGCGAATGCAGATGCTTTTTCTTTTTCTTTTGATTTGATGATTTAGCAAAAGCAGCTTGAACAAGCACAGTTTTTGTGAGTTTTAAGACAACAATGTATTACGCTACAACATGATAAGAGCAGGCACACAGAGAAAACACAAAGAAACTGACAACAATAGCAAAAAGATTACGTGTAACTAGTGATTACCAGAAATATTTGTTTGATATCTCGATGCCCAATGTTCCTCACACTCCACGGACTTCTGCAGGGAGATGGTGATGATAATTCATAACAACAACAAAAAAGCATAAAACTTTGAAGGTTTTTTGTTTAGCCTTTATCAGTTTTTGTTGTTATTTAAAGATAAACTCTACATTTCAGACATTTGTTGCTTGTTTTAATATTTTCCCTCATTAAAAACATGGCTCAAGTCATATTCAGATTGGTTCATACAAGTTTGTGTAATTGTATTCTCTTTTTCTGGGAGCTCAAAACAGCTCGATGAGGCCATAGCGCTGGCAGTAGCCCATCATAGCACCGCCCGCTAACTAATCAGATGAACCGCTAACGCATTTCAGTTAAGAGCGCACACGCTGACCGACCTGGAAGTGTAATCGTAATAGAACCACGTTGAAAAAAAAAAACGTGTTGATGTCCTGGGTTAAAAGTGTTTTTTGGCATACCAATAGAAAAACATATTCATCGGAAATAAGAGTGTTTCTGTGTGCTAACAAGCAAAACCCAACATGGCAGAATCATAGGTGTGGGAGGAACAGGAGGTTCAAAAACATTGTTTATGATAATTACTGCCTTTTGAAGATTGTTTAGAGTGCAGCGATACTCTATAGGTGTCAATTATTCATTATAAAAGCTTTACAAGAGGCAGAATAAAGAGTTTTAAAGTACATGGATCTTTAAATGAGTGGTGTTTAAATTTGATAGATTGAAATAATATTTACACATATCTTATACAACCAATATCCATATTTGACAGTGTGTGGCATACATTTCCATATTTTTTTAATTAAAAACGTGACAGGTATGCAATTAAAATGGTGTAATATAATATCGGTGCCCTTTAACAGCAGCTTGTCTCCAATATCATCTATACTCATTCTATCCTAATTTCTGTGTGTAGCATCAAAGTGTGAGTTGATCTTTTTGTTAGGAAATATGATCATCATGTGACCTTTACCCATTTAAAAAATAATTTAATTAACCATTCTCCCTGTTACAGTCTCAGTCTTTATATCAGGACCTTCTGCCTTCAAAATGCATTTGTCAAAGCTGAAATTTTTATATCAGATATGTTTTATTCTAGCTACAACAATAAATTACACAGCATTAGTCTGGAACAATGTGAGTCCAAACAGAAAATGAACTTCAACCCAGCTGTGCGTTTTAGATTCCCAGCCCTCAGTTCTTACCAGTGGCCATGTACGTGTTTACATGGCCATGCATTCACTTCCTCATAACGCACAAATACCCACAAATCGGTCTTTTACACTGTCTAAAAATCAACATGAGGCAATCAAAACCCACTCCCTCTCTGTTTATCTTCGCCTCTATCTGTCTTTCTTCCCTGTTCTCGCTGTGAGCTCCCTGTCAGTTAGCGTCGTGACAGCTGGAGTGGGCAGCCTGTGAATGTGACTCACTGTAGCCCGTCCACACAAAGGCAGAAAAGTGGGGAGAAATAGACACAAATCAGACGAGAAAGAAAAGGTGGGAGTTTCGCCGGCAGTCTTTCTCAGATCAAGGAATGTAAACATGTTTCTGCATCAAAGACCATGCTTCAACATGTGTTCAACCAAAGTTTGTTACACTAAACAGGTCTCTTGGATTGTGAGAAGCAGCAACTGAAATAAACGTTCACAACGTGTGTGACAGAAAACTCTCTTCCCAGACACAAATACACTTGTGTGGTGACAGTGCTTCTAAAAAAGGAGAACACCTCTCAAATCCATTTATCAGACGTGTAATCACACCCCTCAGACAAACTCAGACTTCGAAGATGTTTGCAGTGAAAGGCAGAGTGACATTTGGTCAGTTTAGCATGTTCCAGAATTACTATTTCTGGCAGGAAGCTGAGAGCTTTGCTAGCATAGGGATGTTTCGGTTGGCTAATTAGTGATAACAGCTTGAAATTGACCTTTAAGACCTGCAGAGCTGAATACATGCTTTCTCATTAGACAGAGGTGTCCACTTTTAATAAAAACTGTAAGGCAGATATGAAGTGAAGAGTGGAATGATGTTGCATTAGGGGGTTGAGAGATATTTAAAGATAGATATTAGTTAATCAGTCTTTGCATAAAATGAAAGATTATTAAAATATTGTATTGATGTGATTTTTATAGTCTTTTTAATAGAGCTTTATATTTCTGAAAGGTCAAGGCTTCCTGTCTGTTTCTTACGTCATGACTCATGACTACGAGAGCATCTCCGATTTTCCAATTTCACTGTTACATCCCCCTGGAGGCAGCGCTGGAAAGTGAATCATCTGAAATAATGAAATAATGAACTCACTGGTTTATGGATTCACTTAAACGTCTATTTTAATCATGGAGGGCTACAAATGAAAATTAATAATGCAGCTTAACAAACGTGGGTTTCAAGCGTGAAATCAACAGATTGATTTCCTCTTTAATGTCCTTAGAAAGAACACATTAAATGAGCCGACTGATACAAATTGCAGCAGATCACAAACTCATTATTAACTGTTTTAAACCAAATACTATAGATTAAAATATATGGTTTGATCAATTCATTGCACTTTACATCACATTGAGCAATTGACGTAGACCATTTAAAAGATAAATACAAAATGTTTACTTGTTTTGGACACAAGTATTTTCAAATGAAATTCACACTGATGAGGACTGATATTGCTAAAATTTGAGCAATTTTAAGAACAAATCAGTTATGTATTAGTGTGAAAAATTTCAATTGTCCATTCGAATGTCTATTTTTCTAATAGTCTTTTTATTACATTTAAACTGACAAGTATATAAAGTTTCTTTGCAATGAAATTGTGTTAAAATGTGTTAATTTCAGAATATGCCCTGTATCATTGTCATTGTAGAACAACAGTTTAGTAACTAAAATAACTTAAAATAATGGACACAAAGATTAATAGATATTTAAAAAAGTAAAAGAGAGAAGATGCACACTTTTTGCAGTTTGAAGGGAATTGTCGCTTTTACTGTGTGTGTTTTTAACCTTAACAAAGTAAAAAGGGTGTTGGTTTGTCATCCAATCAACAAATATAACCATCACGTTCATAGATTCCCTAAAATCATATACATTTTTAATCAATGGCCATCTTCATTTGTCTTTTTTTAACATCTTAGAACAGGAGCGAGAGGCGCTCTAACTATTTCTATAGTTTCAACAGAAACATTTCAGACCATACCCTGTAAAAAGAGTTATGGTTCTCAGCTGGTTATTTCTCAAACGTTTATGATAAGATGGCTACTGGAGACCAGGCAGCATAACCACCTAACTGCTCACTTGCCAACTGAAAATTGAAACAAATCACAAAACATAATCGCTATACAGTCTAGTCTTCCTTCTACTTCTACCTCCTGGGTTAATTTGAGCAGCGTTCAGCCCTGAGAGTGCCGTGTCTGAGGAACATGAGTGGGCAGCTTTACTTTTAGCATCAGCATGGAGAAGCTTTACCCTGAAGTGATTCTAGATGTGGATGTCTGTGAACACAGTGCGCCAGGCACAAGCCAGCTCAGTATGTCAATCTCAGTCTGGGGAAAACAATACAAATCTTTTCCACTTAGCTCGTGATTCTTAAGCTAGGAATCTAGAGTCATGAAAATGTATGGCTACACTTTTTTTTTGCAGAGCACCTTGGTGATTTTGAAATCCTTATATCAGCTTGATCACCTTACTGCATTGCCAGTCCATGCTTTTATAGGGCTTTCCAAAGCTCTCTTTATCGCAACAATCTAATCGCAAATCATAGGTAACGTTAATATTTAAAAAAGGATAGCAAGTTATTTTGTCTCTTAAACCAACAGCGATAGTGGAATGTTTGGTAGCAACATTTCTGGCATGCATTATGCATTAGAGTAATGCACAAATCAATACAAGCAATTTCTGGGAGATCTCCAAAGTTAATTTATCAATTGAGAAGAAAACACTGCTGGAAGTTCTTACAGCTCAGATTCTGCCAGTGGTTTCACATTGTAGGAAAATGAACAACAAAGGTAAAAACACAAATTTGACATTGTGAATTCTTTCTGATTGGACCACAACTAAGATCAAACATATACGGAATGTAGAAAACCAAAGAAAGAACACTGAAAACTCTTTTTTTGTATTATGATGTGGTCATCTGTATTATTATTATTATTATTATTATTATTATTATTAATAATTCAGAGGTGTACCTTGTCGGAGTTTATCTGTGGAATTTCCCCTCCTCTACATGGGTTGTGTAGTGAAGAACTAGGTTGGGAGACAGTTGACTGTCCAACACAACAACTGTTAGAATTTATATCATGACTGGGGGAAAAAAACGATGTGACGAGAAATTATAGCTCATAATTACGTTAAAATTAAAGTCATCAAAGGATGAAAAAACTACAACCATACAATATGAATGGATGGTTTCCAGAAGCATGGTTTCCACTGTGAAAAATGAAGAAGGGGAGTTATGGTGAGGGGGTGCTATGCTGGTGACTTCGATTGGGGATTCATTCAAAACTGGAGGCATTCTGAACCTGCATTGCTACCAGTGAATCCTGCAACAACATGCTTCCCCATTCTTTTAGTATCTAGTTGGAGGGTCTTTAAATGTTCAATATAAAAATGAACCAAAGAACATGTCTCAAATCAAAGTTATTTAACACTTTTTTGTTTACAACATTTCCCCGTAACATGTTATTTAACTAAAACTGATGCAAGGAGTTGCATCTCATTTCTTAAACTGCTGACACTACAGAGTTCAGATCTTAACCTTATAGAGATTTTTTAGAAGTGCTGGAGAAGGCTTTGCTCAGCAGACTTGCTCAACAATCATCAATGCAGGATCTTGGTGAAAACAAATATTTTAATTAATCTTGTGACATTGCAGAAACGTATTGAAACCATGCTACAGTGAATCCGTCTATAATCAGAGGTAAAGCTGAACCAACAAAATTTTAGATTTTGTGACCTTTTTGGCCTTTTTTTGGCCATGCAGTGCATGCAAGTAGTCATGAAAAAAATTAGGGCATTACGCTCAAACATTGAATGCTGAAAAAAACCCCAGCCATTTTTTGGATTTCATGTAAAAAGATCATTCATTAATTGAAAACAGCCTCTTTTATAAAGAGTATAACAAGAGTAAATACTGAACTGATTTCATTATTTTACTCAATGTCATTTATCCATTACAAGAAAATGAACCTGTCTTGTGAGACACGAACAAGTTTTTTTGAGTGAAAGGACAACATATGGGTAAATATAATGGCTTTTATCAAATATTCATTAAATGTACAAAATTGCAAACAGCATCAAATATGTGTCCATCTTTACAAAGGTGCATAAACATTTTCTTTAGAAAGTAACTGATTTTGTCTGAACTGTGAGCAGGGATGGCCAATTACATGTATTCGGTCACTTTTATAGACGTAAATGGTCAACCAATCTTAAAACAGCCACACACTGCAGTGTGACGAGCTCTGTGGAGATCACTTCTATCCAGATACCGCCTGCAGCCGCTCTTGTTTGTTTTAGGGCAGCTTGGCCTTTCCTGTCATTGTGCGTGCCGGAGACCGTGTGTGCTGTTGGGATTGACCAAGCACTGAATCACACAAACACTGACACAGTTTGCCTTGCAAACAGTCTGCTGCCACTAATCAAGTCAGGATGAGAGTTGAGAGAAAGAGAGAGAAAAACGAAAACTCGTCCTCTGTTCTATTGACAGAGCTGCTAGACAGAAAGCCCAGTAAGGGCAGTGGAAAGAAGGACATTGTGCTGGCGAGAGAACCAGAGAAACTACGAGAGTGAGATAGAAAGATGGAGAAGGAGAGAGGGGGGGTTATAGTAATCCACAGTAACCAGGTCACTGCACTGGCGAATATAATACTCATCAATCTGTTGCGTGCGCAAGAGTTTGCTCAGATTATCACGTCGCCGCATGAGCCAAAAGATCACACACATGGAATTTAAGAGAGCAGAAGTTCAGAGGGTAAAAAACTGGATTGAGATAAACCTAAATATGACTTCTGATTCCATTTGTCAAAAAGTCAAAGAATATGAACTCGAAGATATAATGTGACAGTCTCAACATGGAGGAAGGAGCCAGTTTGCTTTGTATTAATCCCTCACACATGCACAGATTAAAAATGCAGATTATTGGTCGATAAATGAACTCTTCATCTACTGGAATACATTTAGATAATCAAGATGGAAGGTTGCTTTCTGACTTCCCTGGCTCATAAAAAGGCCTTTGAGGACAATTTCTCAAGATGGATCAGAAGAATTGATAAAAGAGGGGAAAAGTGAGAGAATAAAGTTATATTGCTCAGGGAATAAGAAGGCAGTGGTACAGAAGGCAACATAATAAAAGAGTCTGGCCATTGCAAAGAACGGAAGGAGACACGGAAAGTGTGGCCTTGAGAAGGATGACAGATATGCAGTGGGAGGGATAAATGTCAGGGGAGGAAAAACTGGGAGCTCACGATCCCACGTCACTCACTCGCTCTCCCTCATTCACAGACCCTTCCCCTCCATCTCACACAGTCTGAGTCCCTGGAGACGGAGGAAAGAACATGGCAGGAAGTGCGAGTGAGAAAGAGAGAGAGGGAGAGAGCGGAGGGTAGGCGGCATCCTCCTGTGGCCAGTCATCAAGACAGTGTTTCCTGTGTGGATGTTCTGCTGTTTTAACCCTAATTCTTAATCTCCTTTAATCTCTGTCACAGTGCACACTAAGCGCTGGTGCTATCTAAACCCTTTAAAACATATTTGACACACAAAAATGAGAGAATGAGTCACTCGCTCACAGCAGCTGATGATGATGTTCACCTCAAACACATTCATACAGGAGTGCTGGAGGATATATTCAGCTGAAAGCCTTTGCACACGCGTCAGTTTGACTGCCAGGGGGTTCATCCAAGACTTCCCAGAATACAATCAACACTGTGAAACACTATTTACAGCTTGGGCTCAAATTATTGAAGAGGTTGAACGTTTAAGCTTGAATGAGTCTTGGATAACATTTGTTCTAGTGCTTTAAAAGGTTACAGTATTTTTAATGTTTGATTATAAAAAATATCAATACCAGCCGTTGTAAAAGATATTTTCAATAATAACGACTCTGGAGTCAAGGTAAAGGACACAACAACAGCGGCAATTTATTCTATGATTATCAAACAATGCAATAAACATTCATCTTATGCACGCGCAGACGAGAAGAGAAAGAGCCCTCAAGCGCTTCTACCTTTAAACACTCTCCTATAGTACAGCTTTCACCTCCTCTTCCCTCCGGAACAAGCCAGCCACCACTACTTTTCAACAGTAACCACAAATAATAATAGACAGACACTAAGAAAAAAAGAAACTGTTAGTAAACTAAATATCATGATTACAATTTTCTTTCACACCATAGAGATGGTGGACTCAACTAACTTTTAGTAAACAGTTGTCTGAAAATATGTTTTCTTCCACTCATCGTGATACAAATGTGTCTAAAATAACGGATGAGGGCCAAATGATCCGGAGATCATATTGATATGGTTGAGGCTTGAGCCACAATCATATCTGTGACTCATGTATTTTTGGAAGCTTGGTCAAGTCATGCATCAAAATTCTTTGCAAAGCAAAAAGTTCTTGAGAAAGCCAGAGCTGGGCAAAAAAATCTCTCAGAGAATCTAAATTATACAGCCATCGAGAAATGTTTTCACCAACAAAGTCCAAACTCCTCTCGAACAGATGCTCTCCTAGCAACAAGGCAATCATTACTACTCTCTTCGCCACTCTGCTGCCCCTAAACCTTGACATATCATTATTGAAAGAAAACTTCTCTAAAATGTAAGTTACTTTCACGATTGGACCTCACACAAATTGAATCAAACTAATTCCTAATTGGATGAAAATTTTGATTAAACAAATCACAGTTGATTTGATTTTGCTAATTCCCTTGCGAAGGACTCAGAACATGCCCGATTTATTTCTCTACCAACCATCAAGTCATGTAAAATAAACAAGTAAGATACAGATTCTTCTATGTGCTTGTGCTCACTGTAAATATTATAAATGAACACAACCTGTCTCAAGATTCACAATTCCCTTCCAGAGGCGTAATATTTGTTTTCCTAGTGTAGTGCGACATGCAAACTCATGACACAAGGAAACTGGAGCATTAAGATTAAGGCTGCTGTAAAGAAATGATGGCCTGCAAAGTCTTATGTGAATTTGCAGTGCAGAAATTATTTACCGTTCATCATGAAAGTATAGAGGGCAGTTTGCTTAATTTTACATTTTTCCTCTCTTTTAAGAGACTTATCTTATATGCACAAACCTTTGAACCAAATAAAGAAAAAAAGTTATATTCCAAATAATATTATCAACCAGAATCAGATTTTCGTGTCTACAGTGACAGGCATCGGGTGATAGGGTTGGTGCTGCTCCCTCTATTTATTCTGCTCATATAGACACAAGAAATGTAGGATACGTTTTCCATTACAAAAAGGTACAAAAAAGTTACCATGTTGGTATGACTTAAAAAAAAAAAAACAAGGGTTTATCTTTGTTAGGCTCTTTTTTTGAACCAAAGAAGGATGTTTTTAGAAATGCAGAAGTAAACAGAGTAACCAAAGAAATGTTAGTTTACAATATCTAAGGTATTGTCACACATTAAAAATAAGTTCAATTGTTGATTGAGAGCAAGCGAGTGTTTAGAACTGACCACTGAAGAGGTCTCCATTGCTGTAGGCTTTGCCCCGGCCCTCTTCGTCGGTGGGCACAGCCGACACCTGCTTAGCCGAGGTGCAGCCCATGGCCTCACTCCCGCCCCCCGTTCACCATCTCACCTGAGACAGGAAACACAAAACACACTCAGCAGTTGTTTCCAATCCCAAAGTCCATTAGACTGGCTGAAGTTGAGGCTCTGCTGGATTACGTAGTGCTGAACATCAGGAAAAGAAAACACATCAGAGTTGAGCTTGAACAGAGCCAGACATGCTTTCTGTCACATACAGCCAGAAGCCAGAAAAACAGATTCATCTTATTGAACTTACTTTTCCTACTCGTGAACATGGCTAAACCTCGTCGTGAACGTTAGTAGTTCATAGATGGAGAAATTAAATATCACCGTTTTTAGATGTTGTAATCAAACCCCCAAATTCGCACAGAACTACAGAACGTCATTTCCAAACGAAACCAATTCAAAGAGCTAAAGAGGACAATAAATTGTGACATGTGAAATGGTGAAAGCAGAACTAGAAAATATTATTAAGACACAGAGCGACTTAGAATAACTGTCAAGTTAACATTAAATTAAGACTGAAGTGTATTGTTAACTTTCCCAGCGATGGGTTGCAGCTGGAAGGGCATCCGCTGCGTAAAACATATGCCAGAGAGTTGGTGGTTCATTCCGCTGTGGCGACCCCGAAAGGGAAGAAAGCTGACATGAAGATGAATGAATGAATGAATGAATGAATGTATTGTTAACCCACTTTTGCCATTTTGTAATAGCTTTAAAACAACTAAAGGACTGTGAGAAACAGATATTAAGAAAGCGTAACCCATGTACATTTCAGGATTCTAGCATTGAGAGTAGCAGGATTGTACAGGATGCAGATGTTTATTTTGTGCTGGAGATCCAAATAAATAGAATTTATGGGTTTTGTTTATTTTTTCTCTTAACTACTGCATTGCATTTAAATTGCATTTAAGCTTAAATAATCTCATGGACGCAAATCAGAAAACATGAAAACTCAGCAGTCCACCAACTGACGTGAGCAGCCACAGAGCGACTGGATACAAAATGAGAGGACAAAACAGGAGAGAAGGATCAAAAGAGCCGGTTATACCTCCTCCTCCTCTCTTTCTCTCTCTCTCTCTCTCTCTCTCCCTCTCTCTTTTGAAGTCGACAGGTGGGGCAGGCTCCTGCTCATGCCTTTGACAGCATGGGCACAGCACAAAGCACCAGGTGTACAGGACACAGACAAGTGTACGAATGAGCCCATGTATATCTACTCTCCTGCTTTAGTCTAGAGAATAGTGTGTTCATGCTCGTCTCAACTCTAGTACTATATTCCAGAAAAAACGCCACAAATTTCGCAATGTATCACCACTCTTATGATATGACATCGTTCAACAAAAGTACGCAAATGTGACCAAGCATCTGCTCTCAGGGTTTCTGTAGGTTTCATGAGGTTAAATTTAAGAGTTTTTAAGACCATTAAGAATCGAATTTAAGACTACTGTATATCATAACATCAAAACTTTTTTGTATAATAAACAGTATTATTAAAATACATTTATAGAAAACCCTATCACTTTTATGGTGTTTTAAATTATTTTGCCAATTTCTTTTTACATTTAGGAGAATTTCATAAACTCAAAAAAAAAATTTTTATTTAGAAACATTTTCTCAAACTCTAACAACCCTAACTGCCCATTTTTTTTTTTTTTTTTTTTACATTTATGAGCATTTTCTCAATCTCTGGCAGCCCTTACAATCACATTTAAATATTTAACATACATGAATCTTATGTCCATATCTGGCAACCATTACAACTACTTTTATGTTTTTGAGGGTTTAAAAAAATGTTTTATTTTCCGCAGACTATGGCAACCCTTGGTATCATTTATTCAGCATTTGGAAGGATTCCAAACGCTAAAAGCAACAACAAAAATAACACGTATCAATTTAACTTTACATGAACATCATAAAAATAAGACCTGTGAAGAAATATTTAAGACCAATAACAATGAATTTAAGAATTTTTTAAGGCCTAAGATTTGGCCTTTTAAAATTGAGACTTTTTAAGACCATGCGGAAAACCTGGTGTATTGATAAGTGTGCAAATCCATCACTAAAAAAGTATGCAAACATGTTCGCAGTTCTTCAAATAAAAGTGTGTGAATGAGTCCATGCATCTCAATTCTAATGCTACAGTACTGAAATTTTTTTTTGTCACGTATCTCCACTCTCATGCATTGTCCTGAGAAACTGTGTCATTGTACCCTTGTATCTCTACTTTCATGCTACGGTCCAGCAAAAAGTCTGCAAATATGCCTAAGTAACTCCACACACACAATAGAAAGTATTCCATTGTGTTCACATACCTCCACTCTCAGCAAAAAGTATGTGAAAGTATATGCATTTCATCACTGACATGATTATCAACCATAAAGAAAATGTGTGTATGTGCCCATCTATCTCCTCTTTAATGCTATAGTTTGGGAAGAAAAAAATGACCCGTGTAACTCCAACCTAATGCAGTAAACTGGGATAATGTATAAATGTGTCCATGTTTCTCCACTTTAATCCTGTAGTTTGGAGTTAATTAAACACGATAGTCTACAGCAAAGTGAGCGAATATACTCTACAAAAATGTAAAAGCTACTTCACATAAAGTTCCTCAAGAAAAGTTTAAAAAGTGATGTGTTTCTTAACCTCAATCAGATTTCATTACAATGTTTCATTAAAATGTGTTATTGCTTTTGGTGACAGTGATGCTGCAGAAACGGTTTGAAATTTATTTGTTCTTCATTGCATTAGCAAGCAGATGTTGAGAGTCTGTTCACACCTCTGTGTACTGAGGCATAAACAAGCAAGGCATCTGGGCTCTTGTGTATCAGGATCACTTTCTCTTACCCAGGCAGAATGTTAATGTCTGTTGTGTGCAAAAACTGTGTGAATACACACAGGAGGACAAATGCCCGGCTGTGTGTTTGTATGCAGGTCATGTGAGTGTCACGGTGCGGTCAAATCTGTGTCAAGAAGACACAGCTTAAATTTGCCAGATGACCAAAACACAACTTGATGACAGAAAAAGTAAAAGCTAGTCATCAAGTGAACATTTTTTCATTTATTTTCAGTATTTAAAGTCATTAACATAATTGGGAAAATATGCCTAAACACAATTAATACTAACCAAATACTATTAGAGATCAAATTTAATGAAACTAAAATTTTATTAAATTGTGATTAAATACTACTAATGGAAGCGGGTGTCATTAAAGACACAATACATGTAACTATGCAACCAGCGTTGTTACATTGACATACTAATATATTGCACTCACATTATTTAAAATAATAAATAACATATTTGTCATATTAATGAACAGTATAATTTTTTTAAACACTGATAATATATCAATGTAAAAATGACAACATAATCCAACGTGCTAAACACCTGCTTAAAAAATTCCTTGCATCAGGGCATTCAAACAATTCTGACACCCTGACAATATGAGATGGCAACACATTATGACACACACCCTGCAACAACACACGCACACCCACACAGAGCTGTCTGAGCCACCCCTTGCCTTGAAAAACAGGCTGATCAGGAGAGCGCAAGAGTCATGGCAAGCATAAAACAAGTGATGTCAGCTGAGGTGAGAAAACTCAACACCAAAATCTGCTGAGAAACATCCCACCACCCCCTTAATGATGTTTACTCACCCCCCACATCATGTGCCTTAGCTGCTCTCCTCCCAGATTAAACAGACCCTCGACCCTGCTGAGAAACACAGTCCAAAGCTCTCAGCGCTGTCATGATAATCTCCAGCCTGAAGCCTCTTTCTCTTTTACTTTCCTTCCCTCAGTTATGTTGAAGCTGGGTGAGCATTGGTTTGGGGGCGGAGAGATGCTAAAATAATAGCGCTACTGTTTAAGAAGGGAACTCTCTTACCATGGGGAGAGAGAGGGATGTAAAGGCCAACGGAGAGACAGAAAGGTCATAGAAGTAAGGAAAACTAGGAAAACATTAAAAAATAAATGGTCACCATGTAAAACTGTTTTGATTTGCCCTTGTGTTTAACTAACTGAACTTAAGTGAGAACCCTCTTGTTGATATTCATTATTTTTCATGGAAATACAGTAGCATACAGTACTATGAGACACGCAATTAGTGATAGTGGTTAGCATTATCGCTAACTAGTAACTTCAGCACACGCAGAGAGGAGAACAGGTTTGTATTTCTATTAAACAGTTTCAAAGTTTGAATAAATGATGAACAAATTCATATGCATTATATATACTATAAATATATAAATGAATATAAACACAAAAAAACTGTACAAAAAAACCTTTATATAAACAGCTTCCCTTGCACAGCTAAAAGACAAGCCAAGATATACATAAGAAAGAAATAATTATTAAATCAATTTAGTAATGGGAAAAATATTTAGTTTCTTTTTTTTTTTTAGAATATTTTAGATTTTAGACAACATTTCAGACAACAAAGCTATAAATCCATAAATTAACAACTGTGGTAAAATTACAATTTAATGCAGAAAAATGTGCAAAAAAAAAAGCACCAGGTTACTGGTACTGGTGATAGCTTAGCATTAGCATAGCTCATTGGATCGTATCAGACTAGTAGCATTTTCATGCTAATTGAAGAACTTGAATCTTCTACTGGTATTTAGGCAATAAAATAAAGAAAAACACTCTCATTTTAATGTACTGATCAAATAAACAATGCAAAAAGTGTTATCCCGAAAAACTGGAAAATGACTTCACATCTCAGAGAGAATAAGACTAATTCCAAAAAGTGGAACAGTCCTTTAAAGGGAGTATATTGCACAGTTCATTATTTTAAAAGCTGTAAAAATACAGGCTTAAATACTTTCCATCACTCTATGCTAACAGCATCGAGCTTAGCTGAAATGAGATGAAAAAAATGATGTTACAAACTAGTTGTACAGAACCTCATTCTGCTCATTTCAAGAATAAGTCTTATTGTCTCCAACCACGTCAGAGGAGGGAACTATTCTTGCATTAGTCCAAATATTTTTCTTCATTGTCATGTCGTACCACTCAGGCCTGTCCCAACACCGTCTGACTCAAACAGTGACATCACCCCTCACAAACCGGTTTGTGCTTGCCACCTTGTCACAGTGTTGGTGGTCTGAGGCATCTTTTGTTAAAAAATACCGAATGACTCAACAAACTCCATCTGACTTTGTAAAAAACAGAACTTGCGTTCCTAAGTTATTTTGGAATAAATATGCATCTTAAAAACATCCCACTTAACATCTTTCCTCACTCAGAATAACAACAGCAGCAGCGTGAATTTCCAATCGCATGCAGAGCTACACCGTTGTAGAAATTTGCTGACAGGTTTTTCCCATCTCTGTTAAACCCATTCGACAATCTGCCAATAAATTTTAACTTAGAGCTACAAAATCATCTATTACCCATCAATTCTGTTGCCTGTTATAGCGTAATTGGTCTGCCTGCTTCCTGTAAGTGCACACACAGTTTTCTAATGAGCTCTTGAAAGTCTCCAAATCAAAATCCCTCCCACTGTGAGAAACTCATTTACATCCTTTAAAAAAATGTTTATTAATTCGGCAAGGTTTTAAAACATTCACATTTCCATATAAATTGCTCCTGCGGAACACAACACTGTTTTTTAAACATTCAAATGAGAATGTTTTTCTGTTTGGAAACAAGGCTAGAGAGGATGTGAGCACATAACAAATGTTTGATCTGTTTCAGTCAGACATGAAGAGCCCGCATTGGTTTTGGCCTCTGTCCAAAGAAATAAAAGTCCTGTCCAGTAAGCCTCTGACGCCCCTGAAACTGGACTTGTAAATCTTGAGTCATCGATGCTTTTCAAGGGAAGAGTTTTCAAGGAAAATGAGAATGATATCAGTAAGAGTAATAAAGCAGGATGGTTTTTTGTGGCAAAACTGTGAATGTCTTGATGCTTTTATTGTTATCAAATATTTGTACTTTTTATGTTTGAAAGTTCAGTAACAAGTATTATACATTTAATGTTATTATTACTGTTCTTGTCTAATCTTCCTTTACACTAAATAAATATCCAAGTTACAACAACCTGTTTCATTCTCAGTCACCATTTCCTCAAGTAGTTCTCCTTTTATATTCTGCCTTTAAATAGGTGTTTGTGGTTCAGTTCCGTACTCATTGGAATCAAGTCTAGTCTTTGGTTTGGTATTTTTGTCTTTATGTTTCAACAATTTTGAGAGTTGAGAGTGTGAATTGAATTGAGAGTAATTACACATCTCCAAACGAACTGGAAGCACTGTTTGAGAGGTCTGTGTTACCCACCAATGGCTAGTGTTTTAGAATGATAGTAGAATAGGTTAATCAAAATATATAACCAAAAGAATAATTAAGGTTTTCCTTATCAAAGAGGCCAGATTAAAAGAGCATAGGCAACAGGTACAAAGAGTGATCTAATCACTTGTCTCACCTTCCTCCTTCCAAATGGTCACCGGATAAGTTTGGCCCGCATGAGCAAGGTCCACTGTTCCACTATTATCTTTTGCATTAGGAGTTCTTGATGCTAAAAATGTAATGGCCTGTTTCTTTAAATGGTCTTGGTGTGATTGCATAGCCTCGATCCTGAAGTAACTAAACCTATTATGAGAAGTTTGGAAAGTTGAATTCTCATGTCTGGGTTAGATATTTTTGATGGCTATCCACTTCTGATCTTTATCTGATCGCAGATATCTGTTTGGTAAAGACAATAGTAAGAACTTGTGATCTTTTGTACTGGTGTGTGTAAACAGGCAAATGGAACTGAGTAGTGTGTGTGGTGAATCCCACGCTTGCGGTGAGTGAGTTTTAAAAAGTCACATGGCACCTCATGTGACTTTTCCTTGTCTTTTGCTCTACTTCGAGCAATTTTTTGTCTTTCTTTTTGGAAATCAGCAAACAGTACAGAGCTTAATGTAATACAATGCCATCTGATACAATACGGTGTTGGAGTTCTATTTATCATGAGTAAATAAAGTCATGAATATCACATTGAGCAAGCTCAGCAAAGTGACATATAAATTCACCCACATAAAAGTGTCAAGGTCCTGCTCCGGCAGCCCTGTCTAATCTCTTACTGTTTGTGCTTCTATGGGTTTATGTTTGAACACATTATTATTTCTTGGCTTGTGTTTGTCACCTGCTCTTCTTGTCCAACCTTTTCCTTCCCTCTAAACACATCCCTTATGATCCCTTTCACTCATGTTAGTGTGATTATTTCCACCTTTTCCACATGTTACTTCTGCTTTTATATTCTGCCTTTACAACATAGTTTTTTTTCCTGCGCATTTTTATGGTGCTTTTGTTCCTTTTTAGTTTTAATCTTATCTAGTCCTCTGTTTAGAGACATCTTTAAATGTTCTTGTTTGTTCTGTTATTTTTTTTAGCCCAGTAACTATATAATTTCTGTTGTTAACTAAATGAAGCCACTTAAAACATAATGTAAAGTTTCTAAACAGGCCATGTAAAGAGCAGCTGTGCATTGAGCAACCCAAGTTTAAATCATGGAGTTTGAATTGTGAAAAACGTGTTCTATTTTTATGATTATCCTTGATTTGGAGGATTAGAAATGACATGAACAAGACTACAAAACTCCATCACAATTTACCTTGCTATTGCAAAAATGTATCTTCATATATCTAAATTAGTAAAAATCACCCCCTGAGAGTTATCATGAAGGTTCATTTAAGCAATATGCATAATAATCCTAATGAACCCAGGGGTGGAAACACATTTTGAGCTGCATAGTTTTTAAAATGGCTGTCAATGGGAGTCTGTTCACTTCTGGAGTCGGCCTCAAGTGGTCAGACAACAAACTGCAGTTTTGTCACTTCCTATTGAATATCAGCATAAAAAGCAAGAGTTTGCCTCTCAGCAAATCTTTCATAATCTCAAAATCTCTCATTATATTTAAAATATATTTAAAAATCACGAAATAAAAATTACAAAATATTGTAAATCATTTCAATTGTTACTTCAAATGCATAACATATAAGTATAATAACATAACATACAATTACCAGTAACCTTATCTAGGTTGTTAACCTCCTCTAGGTTAGTAGATGACCAAAAGTCACAGTAGTTATAATTAAGAAATATAATACGTATTTAACTCATTCAAACAGTACTCTTGAAGCCTCCCACAAAGACCCCCTGTAGCTATAGTAACTGGCTCTCAGCGTGATGTCACCCTGACATCATCACTCGATGAGTTTACTGGGATGATGCTCAGTGGTCTTGTGTGGAGAGAGCAGGAGAAACTGAATAAAACAGTGACAGAGGAGAAGCTTGACTGACAGAGAGGAGGACACACACATGCTATTAATAGCCCTTCTGCCTCTTCAGTCACCAGAACAAAAGCCATATGTGCACAGAGAAACATACACTGTTCATGCATGAGAGAGAGAGAGAGAGAGAGAGAGAGCGAGAGCGAGACAGATGGAGGCATCAGACTGATAAGAGAAAGAGAATGAGAAAGAGAGGTTCAGAACCGTCTGTCTCCTCATTGTGAATTCTGCCCTGGTTCTATTCAAGCTCAGTGTTTCAGCTGAAACTAACCAAAGTATTTTTTCATAGGTCATCGTGTGCTCCCTGACATTCTGTCATGACACCTAAAGTGTAACATTGATTTTCTGAGGTGCAGATAATACTCTAAATTACACTTTTCGATGAAGATAAGTTCATTAAGCATTGAACAACAGAATCTTTTAATGGCATGCATTATTATTTAACTTACAACTCATAAAATCTTTTCATACTTACACTAAAAAAAAGAATAAAGTGCATTAATGGACTAAAACAGCTGACTGTCAAACTGTGAAAAAGTTTCCAGTATCCTCTTTTTACCCACTTTTGAATGTTATAAAATCAGCCCATAATAGCTTATAGTGACTACGACTGAAACCAGTATACCCTACTGGACCCTGACTTCATGCTGTGGGTAACATAGTTAAACATAACACAAACTCTGAACAGTCTGTTCACATTCATTTCTAAGAGGCAGCAGAACAAACCATTATGAAAAGCTGTTGTTTTAGTATGTGTAGTACATAATTAAAATAAACATAATTTAAGGACTGTATTTATGAACACATACAACACTTTATCGTAACATTTTTTATTATTTACGTTGCCCTGAGATCACAATAGAAATCAAAACAACAATTTAGAAAAGAAACAAAATTGACTACATGATATAAAACCCTATTATAATCCTACAAAGAAAAAAAAACTTAAACTCAAATCAAGTTTTCAACAAACTCAAAAGAGATCACAAGCTTGATATCAGTCAAAAAAATCACATCATAATGTCTTAATTTTTACATTTCTGAAATTGCCTTAATATACATTTGAAAGCTTCTTACTTTGGTCTCGAGCAACAGAATGACATACGTGCAAGTTCAATCTTGGTTGTCTTAAAACCATGCTACACACCATACGAAAGTAGTTTTAAATGGGTTAAGGGCTCTTTCATTTTGCTGCTCAACTCTAAAAACCAAACACACTCTCCACCACTGCAAATGCTCTTTATCATTCTTGTCCACTAGAGTCTGCATTCTCAGTTGAAAATGCATTCAACTGCACCCATAACTTAGCAGCCTGTGTTTTGACATAAAACATTTTCTGACAGGGGTTGAGTCTGACTGGTCTTTTTCCAAGCCTCCTCCCCGGTCTCTCTCCTCTCTCCGTAACCTTTCCTGTGCCAGTTCTAACACACTGTCTATCCGATAAAGGCACGAAAAGGCCCATAACTTACTAAAAGAAGAAAATGAATGGAATTGCATTGTTTGTGGTCTGAATGCTGCTTTTTTTATTCCCATGATGCAACTGGAAATTTCAGTAACCAGCCATTTCCTTTTTGGCAAAGAATCACTACCGGGGAGTCAAAAGGAGGCAAAAAAAGACTCAATTTGGTGGATCGGAAATGAGGAGAACTAAACTTCAGGTTACCACCCTTAATTATAGAAATAGTTTAATCTCAATGTATCTTAAAAAAAGGGTAATCAGCTTCCCTTTTCCAATTTAACATGGCTGTCAATGGGAACCAGCTCAACTGTGGAGACAGTCTCAGCTGTCAGAACTCCCATCATTTCAAGTCCCATTATTTTATTGCGCATTGAGAGAAATAAACTGGAGGTCGCCCCTCGATTGCAGGTTCATCCCATTACACTGACTTATGGCTGACATATAGACAGTAGACCTAAAATGAATCCACATTATCCTCATTTTTCCAGCAAAGTGTAGATGCTTTGATGCTAATATCTATAGTGTTTTATCGACTACATAGCAGTAGATTTTTTTTTTTACAGTGGGAAGGTTGGCAAATTCCTTGTGGCCCAGGTCAAAGTTGGGCTCCAAACGTTGGCTACAACATTGATTTACTAAAGCAGCAAATCGATTGCAATGACACTTTGGCAAATATAACCTAAATAGGTGCTTATTTAGGTATTTGCACCCAAGTTTATTTAATCAATCTTGTTCTTCCATGCTTGACCATAATGTAAACATTAACATGTAAGTGGGATTATTATAATATAGATGATAATGTAATGAAAGTTATTCATCTTGTTTAGAAAAGGGAAACACATCAGTGAGTAAAGTTAACAGTTAAGTGTTGATAGCTTGGAGAAGGCTAAAAATGCCATTGTTTATTTGTTTTAAAATAATTAACAGTGCAAGTATTAATGTAAACAAAATCAATAAAATCTTATTTCAAATATAACATGTTATCAGCTTTATTTCGTTTGTGTCAAATTATTTTTTACTGTATAAGACTGTATATATATACTGTATAAGTGCTGGATGGTAGATGGAGGACCTCCAATGAATTGTTGCCTAGCTTATCTTTGAACATTTATCCAAAATAATTCACAACTCAAGATCTCTCTTTACATCTCACAAATAATTTGTGCAAGGTTTTTGACAAGAAATGTCTTATGTGCAGTGTGGAATATTGTTTTAGAAGCTATGCACCACAGAGGTCTAAAGATAATCAAGTTAAAACAAAAAGGATGCCAAATATATAGGAAAGAGTTGACGTCCCGCGGATCCATTGAAAAGATTCGACTCAAAGAAATGATTCATTTTATGAATCAGACGTCTCGCTCAGCTGCCTCTAGACGTAAACATGTCTGCCATTCAAACCCAGCGCCATACTCTGATTATAAAACACAGCATCTGACAGAAAAACACTCAAAGAAAGAGCAGAGCCAAGCAAAGGGACCCTGAAAACACCAGTATTTGTGCATGCAAGCCAGGTGTGTTCTTCACTTGCAGGAAAGGATGGACCCAGGGGGAATACAATCGATAAATGTCCATGCAGGAGCAGGAGCAGGAGCAGGAGAAGGAGCAGGAGCCTCACATCAGTGGTCTCATGTATCTCCGCCTCCATCAGAGCTGGGTCCCGGACACTAATGCGCCGCTGGGCTGGACAGCTGTTTGGGCATCATGCTGGAGGTGCACGCGTAACGTTACGTACGCAGCGGCTGCTCAGAACTGCAGCAGCACGCAGGGTAGTCCGGTCCAGCACCAGGGATCGGCCCACAACAGTTGATTGATCAGATCGTAACGCACAATAAAGTCAGCAGAACAACGGGTGAACATGAGAAAGAAGCACTCACTTGTCAGAAGTGTCCCATTCGGTACACTGGCGGCGGCATTCACGCGCGCGCGTCGGACGTGGATCGAAGGGGCGTCAGGGTAGCACTGGGTTTGGGTTTGAGAGATGATGAGAAGGGAACGATATCGCTCTCGCTCTACCTCTCTCTCTACCTCTCTCTCCTGATTTGCTCGTAGGGCTGCAGCCATCTTGATGGAGCCCTTGTGACAAACCAACCAAATGGCTCGACGTAGGAGGGGAGGATCTTGTCAATTTATCAATTTCCCCATCTATCCAGTATACTGTCTCTTACATTCTCAAGGCATGCAAAAAAAAAAAAGTATTAAAAAATAGCTTGCACCCTGATCTATAAATCAGCATGCATTACTTTTTGTTCGCCACTTCATTTGGAAACTATTCATTAAAAGTGAGCAGATGAGGGTCTTTTTTGTTCTATTTTTTATTTTGTAATTCAAATTTTAAAATGGCCTTGAATGTCTTATACTAATTATATAAACGTTTTTTTAATAACACCAGAAATAAAAAAAAATGGTAGTTAAGAGATATTTTGACCACATCCTTCCTGCAAATATCTATCTATTTTGTTTTTGTATATGAATGGTTTTAAGCTGTGATCTGTATCGGTTTTACTTGCATTATTGCTATTTAAAATGGCTGTTGAGATTACTTAATAAATTAATGTTAGCAGGATTTGGATATATTAGATGGAATTTAATATTTAGAGGTAAACAACATTTCATTTGTCACAAATGAGGCAGTTGAGCTCAGAGATTAGAAGTTCAATTAATAATCACTGAAACTGTTTGCAAAAAAAAAATCAAGTTACATAGTAACATCGACTCTATTGTGAGTCTATTTGGTTTGGTTCTATTTGGTTTGACTTTCCCCCAAAACAATTTAACTTAGTTTGACTGTTTTTATACTCCAAAAACAGATTTTACTTTGATTTTGCTGTGCACACAAATTCCAGTTATTTTAATAGGGTTATGGCGACTATGCATGCAATGAAGAAACCAAATGAGAGATTCTCTAGAAAATCTTTAAAAATAAATATTGTGTTCCACAAGATTAATTTTGTTCCCTGAACATAGGGTTGTGGGGTTTGTGTTGATATGGGGCTGATCCTTCAGTGAGCAAGCAATAATGTTTTGATCTCAAAGTGAGATGCAAAATTAAACTAGCAAAGAGAAGACAGTCGTGTGCTCCCTTAAGTACCTCAAAAACCAGATGAGCTGCAGTGTGATATCGGTTCTAGCAAATGAAGAAAGTCTCACCAGAGATACATTCCAAAACCACTCTACAAAAGACAAGTCCCTGAGTGTGAGCTCTGATATTCGTTAAGATCTGTTAAATAGCACACCTGATTAAAAATGAATCCAGTAAAAGCAAGCATAACATTTTAAACATTTTATTGAGCTAATCGCTTTTCATGCCCAATACCATAATCAAAAGCTGTGCGTAATAGAGCAGTGATGCCCTCTGGTGGATCCTTTGGGAAGCTTTCCTCGTATGGCAAACACGCTAAGCCATCAATGGTCCTCAATGCGTCTTATAGAAGCACTAACCTCATAAGCCCAATGTATAAGACCATACTTATAAATACTTTAAACAATTGTGATCCTCAGGCTGATTTTTATCCAACATATCATACTAACAACCATTCACACATATCAACCCACTAAGATCCTGATATCTTTATCATTCCCTTGCAAACAGAGAAAAATACAATATGCACCCTATTGCAAAAGCAGTTCATCACAGTTAAAACAGCCATTGAGTTAATCAACTTCAGATGATTAATCAGTATTGTCCTCCAACAATCAGAAAATGCATTATTTCAAAGGAAGACAAAACAAAGAAATGAGGAGTCTAAGCATGAAGCGATAATGTATGAGTGAGGTCCAGAATACAGTTCATCAGCATTCAGAACATGAATTATGTAAATGAGAAAGAAGCCCCTGAGAACTGGCCGTTCGGAGCTCTCCGAGTCAGAGTTCTTAATCAATAGATCCACTCCGCTCTATTTCATTCCTCCACAGACCTCATTTCTCAGTCTGCGCTGTGGCTGAGATGTCAAAGCTCATCCTTCTCCATTTGCTTAAAGGCTTCTAAGTCCTCCTGCCAATCAGCCATCAGCGAGTCCACTGATTGGTTGTTAGCATCTTCATCCTCCGAGGGCTCTTCTGCTACATCGGCAGAGATGTAGCTGCTTAGTCCTTCTGGTGGCTGAACCAACTCTTCCCCGACCACCGAGTCCCCTGCTGTTTGTTCCTGAGTAATGACTTCGTCGAAATGTTCTGAAGAGGCAGGAGAACTATGCTCCTTCTCCTCAGTGGAACAGTCTTCTTCTGCAGCATCCAAACCTAGAAAAATAAACCCGGATTGGTTGATTCATTGACAAGAGTTTTTATTTTCAGGAAATCATAAAAAAAAATAAAAAAATACACCAGAAATGTTTGTGGTGCCAATAATAGTGTTTTTTTGTCTCAAGACTTTATTGTGTTTGTGTTTACGAGCTGGTGCTTGAGCTGTGCAGTAATACTGAACTTCCAACTCTTTTGTTGAAATGATCACAAACGTGTCAGGATGTCAGAAAACTTCACTAAACAAAGTGCGCATCTATGCACAATGTAAACTAAATAGACTGGAGGTGCGAAAAGAGCAAGCAGAGGACATGTTCTTACTGTCATCCAACAGGGTGCCTGGGAGGGCTTTCCCTTTAAAGATAGCTTCTGCACATCCCAGATTCAAATCAGGGAAAAAGAGAAGCAATGGAACGGAAAAGCAGTTTATAAATAGAGAGGGGAGAGAAATACAAGGAAGAACAATTAGGTAGGAAAGAAAAGATCGAAAGATACTTCTGATGCTCAGCCAGAAATCTCACCTCTGTCTCTGGCCTTGTCACTGAGCAGAACTTCCACTTCCTTGTACTCCTTCAGTGCCTCCAAGAGGATGTTCCCTTCTTTGTGGAACAGGAAGAGAATGGGTAAAATGACATCATCTGTGTTCCGTCCGTCTCCTGCCATTTGAAACAACGGAGCGGTATCACTGCTGCTGCCCTCATTATCATCTAAAGAGAGGATATAAAATAATGACACATTAATACTAAAACAAGTGTTTCACAAATGAAACCTTCGCCAATTAAATTATATCTAGAGTAGTTTCTTCATTAAATCTTACATTAAAGACAAATTAAACAACAAAAAAACACATGTTTAGAGTATGAAACAGATGCTTTATAGCAGAGTATGCCCTGGAATAGAATTGGTCCTCTGGAGTACCACAGAGAACCATTTTAGGCCCCATATTATTTTCATTGTACATGTTACCTCTAGGAGCTGTCGTCTAGCACCACAATGTGTCTTACGCAGCTAATTTACAATTGCATCTACCTATTGTCCAAAAGTCTGCTGTCCGTATAGAACCCATCAACAGGTTTTATATGATGTTGTAGAACAGTAACAGCAGTAGTGCTGGTAGAAACCTGGGAATTATTTTGGACAGCTTTTCAAAATATGACCAGTAAATTTCCTCTATGGTTAAGAAAAGCTTCTTTTAGCTCTGCGCCCTTTCTAGACTTAAACCTTTAAGTCGCAACGATCTGGAGAAAGCAATTTGATAGTTCCTGCTTAAACTACTGTAATGCCATCTATGCAGGAATCAACCACACCAGTCTTCACCATCTACAACTTGTATAGAATGATGCAGCTGGCTTCTTCATTGTGCCCAAAAACACTAGCACATTAAAACCATTCTGTACTCTATGCATTGGCTCCCAGTTAATTTTAGAACTCAATTTAATATACTTAATTTTTAATAGTATTTATTTTTTTGTCTAGCACAGTTTTTTTGAGCAAAATTTAAATTCAAGTCATCTTTCCTTGAAAAGAAAATTAAGTCAATTGGAAAAAAAGTATTCTAGTAACAAAAACTATTTGCTTTAATTACTCAGAAAAACTTTTATATATTATAGAAACATTTCTTAGTTGCACGGTAATAAACACTTTCACAAAATCTTTAACAAAAAGGCTACAGAAGCACATTTTCAGCAAGTAAAAACATTGGAAAGTTTTTAATCGCAAAAAAAAAAAAAAAAAATTTGTTTTGACTTGACTACCAGTAAACAATTTTGTCAACAAAATCTTAAAAATAGAAGCCATGAGCATAACTACATCAAAATACCCAGCTAAAATACTGATCACTTTCAGAGTTCATAAATCATTTCTCACCAATGACGATCCCTCCGATGGCTCCAGCTCTCTGAATATGTCTGGCCTTTTCAGCAAACATGCACTGCCCTCTCTGCAGCAGAGCAATACGACCTGCCACAAACTCTCCGTTACTCAACTCAGCACAGCCATTATAGGGCTCAGCTACTGTTACAAACCCTCGCACCTAAAGAGAAGGAGAGCAGAAGAGGAGGATTAAACATATCCACCATTCAGCAAGCACAATTCTATTACACCGAAAGTTAAAAATGACGCGCACTCCAGAACTGCTTTTGGACAGATCCGTTCCGAACTGTGCAGGGCCCGCGGTCAGGACCACTCTGCCAAAGTAGGGGTGTGAGATAATTTGAACAGCGCGTGGAGGAAGCTGTTCTTTCTGCTGCTGGCTGGATAGCTCCATCATCTCCTGCATGAAACGAATCCCATCCTCGGCAGCCACTGGGCTCATGGCCTGATGAAGAAGAAGAAGACTTCTCACTTTATTTGTACATCACAGATGTTTGTCTGGTTTAAACTGGAAGATTTGGAATAACTGGAAACTTTCACTTATGGCATGAGAAAAACAAACTTTCTAAAAAGTAAAACAAAATAATTCCTTCAAATAATGGAGTAATTTAGTAAGGAACCATAAAATGCTCCAACTCTATATTTTAAAAATCAAATAACACACAAAGGCAAAAGTTTCCATCGCGAAAGAATTTCAAAGGTCACCTGCGTAGCATGCTGAACCAGTTGGACCCTGCCATCCTTTAAATGGATGAGGCTTACACCCATTCGCCGCAGCAGCTCCAGATGTTCAGGGTTATTGGCCATGAAGTCCGCTGCTCTAAGTGGAGGACGTCCAATCCCAGGTTCTCTGAAGAACATGAAATGAAACAATAAAAAAATGTCTTCTTAAAACCAGCTATTTAACAAGTTGATGTAAAAAAAAAGAGATGCATTAAGTTACATTTTCAATACATTCAGCAATTTGTGCATAAAAATTAATACTAGTTGGCAAGGTATCCGTTAGGTTAACATGAGCACTCATTGTTAGCTGTACAATCACTTTTGTTATACTCAAAACACTTTTAGGAAAAAAAAACTGAGCAATTTCAAGCTTATAGGTAGAATGTATAGAATTCACACAATTTCTCTAAACTGCTAATTGCCAGCTCATTTTAGAGCTGTTGGTTATATCATTTTCTCACCTATGAGTAACCAGGCGTGTACAGCTCTTATCTACTGCGCTTCTGATTGGTTCGCGGAGATTGCGTGGGAAGGCAGGATCAGGATAGAGTAGGCGGGTGTTGGGGCAAGTCCACTCAAAGTTTGAGTCATCAAACTCATCTAGAACCTTAAGTGACAAAGAGATATCTTATCCACAATTGATTAGAGATAGAACTAGACAAGAATAACTGAACTTTGTACTCCATAACAAAGCTGCTCTGGGTTAACCTCACTCTGACTACTAGCATAACAATCAGAAGTACTGCTATGTAGTACCACAGTGTTGATGAAAGGGGGCGCCAGGGAGCTGGAGGCAGTGGAGAGGGAGAGAGGCAGGAGATGAGCTTCTGTGGTAAAAACATAATCCTCCACATTAAAAGGCAAATCCTCCTCTTCAGCAAACAGCAGGAACAGGTACTTAAACATCTCCGCCAGGAAAAACGAATCCATGCTAAACGAGTGGGAGGAGAAGAAGAGAAATAAATATGGTGCAAGACAGTCTTCCGCCCACTGAGTCCTCATAATTCTCACTTTAGAATATCCATTTGCACATAAAAATATTTCATATCAACAGACACTCTCTTTCTCTACCCACGAGTCTTACCGATCCTCATGACTTCCTGTCCTCACATCCTTCATTGCAGCGAAACCACAGGGAACTCGAGCAAAGCGGTTGAGGTTCTCTAGTACTGTGCGACCCACCTCCAGGTAATATGGATCTCTGGTTGCCTTAAAAAATGATAAGTTATTAATTTGTATCAAGTCAATACAGTTTGGTCAAAAGTCTGCAACTTTTCAAAAATGGATCTGAATTAAGTCTTAAAAATAGCACAATGTGACTTCAAAGACATGAAAAGACAAGACTCTGCCCTTAATTAAAACAATAATTCAAGCCTTCACACTTATTCAGGTTGGCATTGTAGAGGACCAAATTCTTAAATATTTTTTAAATAGATTAACGCTACCTTTTGCGATATTTGATACTATGATTAAAGCCAACATTCTCTAAAAACTTTGAAATCATTTTATAGTCAAACAAATTGAAATGTAGTTGTAGAGTTAAGACTTCATAAAGCAGATTTCTAACAGACATAAAGGCATCTTTTAATTAAAATACACTTAAAAGTGAATTGCAATCTGTATGATGGATTGTCTCTGGAATTCAAATTTGAGTGTCCAATCCAGCATCTTTTGCAGCCCACTTAATCCCAACAATGTCTGCTTTCCCCCAATGCTAGGATTGATCGCCTGTAATTATGATGTATACACATTTGTACCATTCGTCAATAGTTTTCCATACAAAAAACACATTCAGTCCTGTTTTTGTACATTTACGTTCGCAATGCATTGGGTTATAAAACTATTTGTTCAAAACGTATGAATCATTAAATAAAAATGACAAAGACGTCCATCAACCAAACCTATTTAAGATTTTATCTTGGGTAATAAGAGTAATGAGGCATCTAAAAAGTGATGATCTATTTTACGTTTACAGAAAATTCTAATCATTCACAAAAAAGGATTAAAAATACAGTTCTTCATCCTGTGCTAGGGTTGAAGAGCATGAGAAGAATATTTAAGGGAATTGACAAAATTTGTCAAAATGAACCTTATTTAATATATTTAAGGAATTCGCTTCATTCCTGTCAATACTTTAAAAGGGCTGTAGCAGTTCTACTTCAGTCTGAATCGGAGTTGTCAAATAAAAATGTAGAAAACTAATCTAGTCATTAAAAAAAAAATTTAATTAAATCAATCTTGGTTTATCCCAAATTGTGCAATGAAAATCACAGAGCGAGTGAGACAGCAGCTACCCTGTACCTTATAGAGGAAGTAGGTGCTTTCAGCAAATTCTGGCCGCAGAGGATGCTGAGCCCAGTGGACCCTGAAATCTGTGGTAAAAGCCTGGGAAAGCAAGACAAGTAAGGATGGTGCAAAGAAAATACTATTTTACAAGCAAGTACATGTTGAATATGAAACTCAAATGACAAGACAATAAAAAGAGGAAGTACCTCAGGGAGGAAGTTGTGTTTCTTGGTAACCTGATATAGCATTTCATGCGTCTCTATGGCGGGCCGGATGTCCCCCTTCAACACCTGCACAAAGCCAAACCGTTGTGCTTATTGATTTACGAGAGACTGAGAGATAACACTGGCTTCTTACCTGCAATCCAGGGAAAAAGGCAAGCAGCGAGTCCATCCAGGTGCGGGCCGGCAGCAGGGGTTTGTGGATATGTACGTCCAGTAAGAGAGGAGGCTGGCTGATATATTTCATGATAGATGCATAGTGCTGAAATATTTGTAAGCAATTTGTAAGCTCAAAATTTGCAAATAGTCCTAAATTACATGATAGCAAGAAGTGTACAAGAGAACTTTCTGTTTTTATTACATTGTTAACTTGTGAAACGTCTAAAACACATAACCAACTTAAATTTCAACATGGTTATTTTAAATATGGCATATAGGAAAGATGGAAAAAGGTGAATTTATAGTTAAATTGAGACAGGGACAATGCAGAATTTCATTAAAAGTAATATCCATTTTAATTATGGTGAGCTAAATAAAATTGTCAAAACTGAGCAGTCCGTATTTTTAAGGATCTTATACCAATGGAATATCATTTATTATTTATCAACGATTTTTAGAGATTATTTATATAAAATGTAAACATATACTGTTTACATAATGTAAATGATGTTCTCTAGTCAATTTATTCCACTCCTCCACTGCTTTAACCTTCCCATTTATGTACTTTTCATACTAAAACTGTTATTCAAGTAAAACAAAGTAAAAAAAAAAAAAAAAAAAACATGGTTCTCTTTTTTTTAACTAGTGTATAAAAAGTGTATACTAAGCATGTTTATATTATTAGCCTATGTTATTTGTTTAAGGATGGAACATTGTGCAGTTTATAGAAGCTACAATTTGAGTTGAATGCAACTAAGATTAATGCAACTCATACATGCATCTATTATTATATTTTATGGACTTTTTGCTTTTTTATTCTTTATTTATTTTTTATTTTTAAAGCCCTGACGGCAACATGGCCATTTCATGGCTATCCCTGTTTTCAAATTTTGTTAACATTACAATTTAAAAGCTCTTAGGATCATTAAAAACTTGTTTTAAAACCAAGTTACAACTCCCAGCACAAGTCTGTCCTTAGTAAAAACTTTTTTAGCATGGATTTAATTCAGATCTTGTCCAGCCAGGTTCCTTCTCCTCATGGAATTATAAATTGGACATTCTATTAAGATGTGTTTATGAAGACATTGCAAATGTATTTTATCCATCAAAGGCATTGCCTCTCTTTCAAGAAGAAAACTATGAGTTAATCTTGAATGCCCAAATCGACATCTGGTTAATAATATGTGATCTCTTCTGGTTCCTAAAACTGTTTGATTCATTCCTAGCTCAGGATAGATTTCATGCAATTTGTTTTCGGTTCGTTGGTCCCATTCTTGCTGCCAATGTTTGCTTCTCTATTCCGTTTGGGTAAGAAGACGATAAAATGAAAATAGCTTTTCCGATTATCTATTTGATTACAAAAGTAGACCAAAATAATCCCCAGTTGCTGCCCTTAAGCAGGGCTAATCCAGCTCAGTTCATTGTAAAATGCAGTTGGCTGACAACCTCATTTGAGCTCCAATTCTAACACAACAATCCCTGAATTACAAGTTCGACCAAAAAATGAGATACTCACAGTGTTAAAGCGCTGCAAAAATTGGTCATCGCCGAGTAAAATATACGCCTTCATCAAGTACTCATAATAGGAGTCAATCCCTGCACCAACTCCACTGTCTGTTAAAGAAACCATAAGAAGAGAGTTACTAATTGCTATGTAAATGCTCATTCAGAAAAAAAGAGAGTTTGTTTTAGAATGTTGGGTCTGCTTATAGCTCACCCCTGCGGACCCACTCTCCAGAGTGAATGTTGATGGTCGTTCCCACCAGATTGCTATTCCTCTGTCTCTTTTCCCAAAGGAAGTCAAGGGCCCTTCTTGCATGACCCTGCAATCGATACACAGAACAACTAAACGTAGAACTACTTTACAAGAATTACTTAAGTCTCCTTCACCACGCACAAAGAGAACATTCCAAGACTTGTTTGTGTACTACAGGTTACGCTAATGTTTTCTGTGGTTTGGAGAGGCCTCTGTTATGTCATATCGCTGCTGTAATTATGGGGAAGGCAACAGAACAAATATGTGTTCACTTTAGAAGGAAGCTTAAATTTTTTTGGAGCTTGTATATCCACAATCCATCCATTATTTACATTTGAAGAGTGACACCAGGAGCTCACAAGATATTAAATGAGAATATATATTTAGCAGAACTGTGATCCGTTACCTCAAACGTGGGATCGCCAGTAAATCGACTCAAGGCTGCAAATTCAAGGATGATCGTCCCGGCACAAGCAGTGCAGGTTTCGGTCTCTGTGCCTGTTCGGGTCTCTGGTCCATGGACTCCATGTCGCAGGTTCACCTGATCATGAATTTAAAGAGTACACGAATAATCAAAATTAATATGCGAAGCTCTGTAAGTCGTATGTGTTTACTTGCTCAACCCTGTATGATTATGTTCCATTTGTTTACCAGAAGAAAAAAATAGAATTTTCCACCTAAGGTCAATTTCATACGGGGTTATATTTCATTGTCGAGCGTTTATCTGTCGAGTCACGTTATTAGTAAGAGTAGCATAAATTCAAGCTAATAAAGGCATCAAACTCCTTTCTGAATGCCTGGTTAAAAATAGTTGATTTGAGGTTAAAGCTATCATAAAATGAACTTTAACATCTTTCTTCAGTCCAGTTGCAGACACTATCAATATATTAACTTCGAAGCTAAATCTTCTATCAGGACCGGGCGTGTCTGTCACAGAGGGGAGAAAACACATGACCATGAGTGGCTCCAAATAAAATAACCTCAACAGACGTTTAGATAGCTGTGCAGGAATAATTCTAATAACATTTTCTTATTTTTTACTGCAAACTCCATTACTTCACCTGTTTAGATGCTAGATGTTAGATTAAACATGGAACAGTCCGTTATCAAAGACGGTTAAACTCATTTAACAAAGGCTAGCGCGAACAAGAGATTTATAAACTTGGTCAGAGGCTGGAGAGACTTAGAGGGAGGGCCCTTTGAATGCATTGGACTAGACTAGTGCCTGTTAAGAAAGTCAACTGATGGGCCGCGATTCATGTGTCATAAACGCTGTCGTCATGGCCGATAATGTGTTTTTTTTTTGTTTTGTTTTGTTTTGTTTTTATTAACGGCACAAAAATGTGCGTCGGCATTGCCCGGTAAGCCTGATGGCCAGGCCCTCACAATAATGGGGACACTTAATGTTGAACACTTCATCTCAAAAAAGGTACAAGACAAAGATTGCTAATATCAATCAAGTAACACATTTTAAGCATGAAGAAGACATTTATTAACCCTCCTGTCGTGTTCGGGTCAAATCTGCCCGTTTTACAACTTATAATACTCATAAATATTATGTTTTACATCTGATTACCTCAAGACCTTATGATATCCTTCACACTGTGTACTTGAACATGTAAAAGTGATGATCACATATTTCATTCAATTTTGAGTGTTTTAATCAACATTGTTACACCTGTGGTGTTCCCGGTCAAAAGTGACCGTCATAGGAAATGAATGGGTATCCAGAGTAAATTCATTCAACATACAGAAAACATCCCCATACACACTGCCCCAGCTCACTCACACACTCTCACACACACACACACACACACACACACACACACACACCCTGTTGAGTTTGGTGTTATTTTTTGTATTATATGTTCATTTTGTAGTTCATTTTCAGTGCCCAATTGTATTTTCACTGATGTTATTTAATGTTTACATCTACAAATTGTTGTTAGACACTACTTTTAAATGTTGTTCTCAACTAAAGAATGTTTAATAAAAAAATTGGTGGTGAAATTTTTTTTGTGTGCTAATTTAAGAGAAGTTAAAACAGACCGGTCAAATTTGACCGGGAACACTAAAGTAGGGGGCTGAATGCGAACACGACCGGAGGGTTAAGGTTGCAGTGACAGTCTAGAGGCATCAAAAATTGATTCTAAATGATTTAAAAGGGGCATGATATGGCACCTTTAAGAGAAAACCTCCTTTTACGCATTTCTAGAAGGGTTTTCCATTTTAATGGTGAGTACATGATTTGCTTAATAGCTTATCAGAACTCAAACTTGCATCTTCCTCTGTGCATTATCCCTCATCCTCAAATTTTTTTATTGAGAGCACCCGCAAAAAAAACTGTTAACTCTTTGAGATTATTAGCCAAATTTAAACTGCATTCAAAGGTGATGTAGGGTAAAAATCAGCTATGGACGTCTGTGAGACGTGATGGACTCTAGTGGGCAACCCATAAACTTGGTATACCCTGTATATGCACCTAGACCATGGACGGATGTTGGAGTCGATAAACAGTGGCATAAAAACAAGGGGGGAATAAAAGATGAACAGGCACAGTTTGTATTGCGACGAGGAAAAATGCAGAAGCTCTTTTCCGGGGCTAGAGAACCAGCTGATGACGGCAACCAGAACTTTGAGCGGAGAAAGAAACTGAAACTTTATTCTACATTGACTGTGTTCTGTTTTACTCTGTGATGAATATTATGTTTTGTACTATACCTAAAATGCTATTATTAAAATACATTTAATTGATTGAAGCTACTGACTCAAGTTTTTTTATGTAAAATGTTTGAAAACTGAGTTACAAAAGCTTTGACAGAACTGACCACAAAGGAGAATTCTGACCAAGTGTTAAGCAACTAAATACTTAGGACTCAGTGTCGATTCGTTTTACTTAACCTAACCTAAGAATATCAAATGTAAAATGTTGAAGGTGTAAAACATTAACTCAACACCATAAAACAAGATCTTAAAATCATCTATGTAACAACCACAGTACTAATACACCCTCCCACATTATGACATAACTCTTGTTCTATTTCTCAATCTTCTCCTAATATTTCTTGGTACTAATACAGTTGACAGAAACAAGTCACACGATTGCCAGGAAAATGAATTGCACCAATGTTTACTTCCTTAGACAGCACATTCTGAAAGGAGTTCTGTTCTTGTCCATGCATGCCTGTTGCACCAGAGTCATATTCAAGACAGATAGCAGTTCCATAGTTTTTGTAATGTTTTTTTTTTTTGTTGTAACACACACATACACACCAAAACAAAATCAGATTCCACCAAAACATTTGAACAGAGCATTAGGCGTATGGCATCTTACCCTTACCAACCAGAACAAATATGTGCAGGTGTGTGGTCACTCACTCTAGGGTAAGGCAGGCCACTGGTGGTGTTAAATGCAGGCAGCAGTCTGAGCCCAATATCTTTGGCCATGTGCAACAACTCATTCTGGTACCAGGACATCTGGCCAGTTTCTTTCAACATGACAGCCATGGAATGACCTCCCAGCAGTCCCCTACAAGAACAGAAATAAACACACGTATTTATTATCCATTTATCAACCTATGAAACCCTCACAAACTATTAACCCTCACTTCCAGGAACACCTTGGCTATGTATATGCTGTTGGTGGTTATGTTTATATCATCTATGCCATTCGATTATTGAAGAGGGTTATGCTGTAGAGACAGATCTCAAATCCACTTGGTGCCAACACAGATTCAGCCGCCGGTGATCACACAACATGATTGCCTCCAATTTACTCCCATTCAAGGACTTGTTAATATTGCAGGCTGGAATTACAAGCCTATGCTTAAAGTTGCTAGGAAAGCAGTACTTGATAAAAACTTAACCTGCAACATCACATGTAGTTTCTTTACCCGCTTGAGCTTATCGATTAGCCGATACCAAGTCATACCTCTCTACAGTAATGTGAACATGGTGTAAAACAAGTACATTCTTAGAGCTTTATTTTCAACTGAAACAGCTTTACAACACACACTATATCTGTAGAAATAAATTAAAATAAAAACTAAGTTTCAGCTCCTAAAACATACAATGTCTACAATTTTAATTCAATTTGTGGGTGGTTATGTACCTACATTGATTACATTTTCAGATGATCTGTTGAATCTGAGCAATTTTCATTATAAGCTAATAAAACCACAATATTTAACTACCTCTTCCATGCACAATCATGACCATGTGATGTAATTACATACTGTCTCTACAGCTCTAGTTCCATTCTTGAACGTTTTCAACTGGATTTTTCCTACTGGCTCTACCGGTTTATCTTTGTTTTTGAAATGTGACCTCAAACAACAAAATACTCTTTCTGCACGAAACCTAACACCAAGTGTACAGAGATTAACAAAAATGTGTTACTCACCCCAGCACCCGGATGTTGGTTTCAAATACGGACACCACGATATCATTATCCAACCTCACATCCGTCACCACTCTCCTCACGGCCTCTTCAAACTCCACCGTCTTATTTAACAACTGGGAGATGTTAGAGTGCTTCATGAGCAAACAACCCTTAGCCTTCCTGAACATTTACATGAAGATTTAAATTTGTTTGAGATGTTACTCACAGCAAGTGTGTCCAGTGTATCGATAAGGGTGAGGGAGAACCTGTAATAAATAACATGCAATAAATAAAAAATATAACCAGTAAAAATTTCACCCAGTGAACAGTTAATTTGCACCCAGACTTACTTGCCAAGAGCATCATCTACATCCCCTCGACTGGGCTCCAGTCCACGGACTCGCCCACGGCAGGTCAAGGGCATCAGCTCGTCAGCAGGGTAGGCATGGTCCTATCATAGGGATAAAACCAGTTACATCTAAAAAAATATTTGAATTATAGCATCGTCTCTGTGTTTAACACCTCTAAAGCAATATTTTAGCAGTCTTGTAGAATTCTGCTTCACAGCAAATGTTTATCAGTCAGTTCAGAATGTTACGAAAAGTTTCTTGAAAATATTTTACAGTTTTCAATAGCATTTTAGGAAATAAAAAAAATGTGTAAGAGTAATTCATACGTAATGTACAATAATTTTATATTTTAAACACTGCTTGAAAAGCTAATATTCACATTAATGAAAGTCATTTCATGTTTTTAACTGCATGAATGCACACTGTGGTTACGGAAAGTACAAAAACATCACAAGTCGCATGTGTACCCAGAATGTCAACAATGAATAGTCACTGTGTACATACCATGTAACTCCGATAAGCATGGTCAAACATTTCCACCACTTGGTTCCTAGAAAAAAAATGTGCTTCTAAATTCAATAAATTGTTTAAATTACATGCCAACCAATACACAGTTTAAAATGAAGAATTATGCACATCCTCGCATTAAAACATACCTTAATTTGTTCTTCTCATCTCTACTCATGGTCTCTGAAAACCTGATGCAGGTTCCCCATAAAAACAGCAGCAAAAAAACAGGCAACATTTTTGCAGAATGAAGCATCCACTTGGTTCTTAACTGTCCAACTTTCACATGGATGAAAATAGCAAATAAAGAATTTTAGGCGCCTCGTATGCGTCTATTTAGAAGCAAGCTATGCGTCGTCCTCATCAGGTTCACCACTTTCTTAAATGTCATTTCAAAACTATGATGGAGGACACTTTCAAGAACAGCCAAACCAAGTCGCATAAATTCAGAGCTCCAGCGGATCCCTTTTGGTTCCAGTTTTTCTCTAAAGTCCCAGTTGGATAAAAGCAGCTCTTGATCATGTCGGGGATGTTTTGTTTGCCAAGGAGGAAGTTCTCCTTATGTTCATGTCCTTGTGTTGAGTGCTTCCACGCATGCTGCTGTTCTCCCGATCTGCTCTTACCAAGTTGGGACCCATGCGCCGGAGTCTACTGGGCAGCAATCAAACAAGAACAAAGACATCACAGCAGATCCCCAGCAGAGACGGGCTCAGGGGGAGCTCCGGATGGTGCTGAGGAATACGATGCTTGGTCTCTAATGGCAACCATCACCCCGGGTAACAGTGTGCCGTTTACGTCTCCAGAAATGAGAGAAGCATCTTGATACGTTGGCTAAAAGCAAAACAATGTTAGCGAGACAGCAGGCGGGTCCAGCTGCCGCCTTCGTAAGGCATTGCCATGTGTTTTGGTCTAAAATCTAACAAAACGCTTACGAAGAGAAATAAAATAAGCTTTACTGACTCGCCCAGCTTTGCTTAGCTCCAAGGCTAACCCGTCGATGACAGCTCGTGCTGGACTTAGATCACAGACCCCGCGGCATGTAGCGGAATTACCAGATTGTATCTGCTCTTTAAAGTCTACAAAGAACTACATTTCACGAAGCTCGCAAGTTGTAGTACAACAACATTTCTTGTAATGTTATGATTAAAGCAGGTGTAGCATACGGAGGCCAGACCTCTTTCGTACAATCGCTCGCTGTTAAAAAGCTCATCCGACGCTACGCCAGATCATAAGCAGACGTCAACATCCGCATCCGGGTACTGCGTGGGCAACCACAGTTCCCAGAATGCCATGTAAAATATATATCTATTTTTTTTAATAGTTCGGGGAAATCCTATGATTGAATATACATTTTATTTTACGTGTTTAATACATTTAATATATAATGACTTATAAAATAAGTGAAAAACATTTTGAGACAAAACACTCTGACTTGATATTTTCAAATTATTCATACTTGCTGTTAATAATGGTAAAACTCGTCTATTTTGACAGTACTCACAGCTTCACAATACGGTAAAGAAATGCGTCAAATTTTGTATCGTTTGCGTAAAATGTGTATATCACATGACTCCACGTGCGATGACGTCATGAGCCATAGAGCTGTGTGAAGTTCAGCTGTGTTGAAGAGAATCCAGCGCTGAACTAAACCGAGCTCACTTGGCTTTTAAAGCACTTGGAAGGAGTAGGTTTTAACTATTTTATTTGGTTTGACAATATTTCCACCTAGTGTAGTGGTTCGGTGGTTTGTTAACGCATTTGCTCGCTAAGAGGTTTTCCTGTCTAGTTGTAAAACTCGCGTGAAACTAGCTCGAGGATTGTTTGGCTGGTTTGCTCATTGTTTTGTTTGCAGACATGTCTGGAAGCGCCAAGAAGATCTCGGGGCTCGTGGCAGCTACATTTACTCCTCTTACTGAAGAAGGGTGATCTATTTTATTATTAACCAATTTACTTGAATAAAAGAGTTGTGCTATTATCAATAATGAACCTGTAACCACTTTGCTGTTTCAGGGAGATCAACCTCTCTGCTATTGTACCTTACATCGACTATCTTGTAGAGAAACAGGGTGTAAAGAGTGTGTTCAGTAAGTCGTTTATTTACTTTTGTCATTTTATTTTTGCTACTTTAACATCCAATGTTTTTGCTAGTTAATGGCACCACAGGTGAGGGCTGTTCTTTGACTGTGGATGAAAGGAAGCAGCTTGCTGCAGCTTGGTGCCACCATGGAAAGGGCAGGTGAGTTATGGCTCAATGCTGTTTGCTCAGCTATGAGAGGTGAATACATCATAATGGCTGCAAAGATTATGTAACTGGTGTTGTAACCCTTTCATCCATTTATTCTCATTTTAACAACCTTATTATGCAGGAGCTGTCGTGACTATTCCAGCTTACATTGCCCCAAAAGCACAATCTTAGGCTACATTCGGACTGCAGTCCAAAGTCGCCCAAATTCTATTTTTTTTTTTACCATTTGTGACCTGTATCTGATATTTTCAGGAGAGTCTGAAAAGCTCAATTCTGATTTTTTACATTTTTTTTTTCAAATCCGACCCAGGTCACCTTCATATGTGGTTCTTGAATCTAATACAAATCAGATTTTTTTGCAATGCGACCTCAGTCTGAACAGCCAAGTCACATTTATCCGACTTTACATCATTGTATTGGGACAGACATTACATTTCTTGGTGCGGACGGGAAGCTTCAAGTCAATCATGACTGAGAACGGAGCTGAAAGCAGTCAGTGGAAGGAAAGTGAAGAATAGAACTAATATATATTTCTTCTTTGTCGTCTTTTTGGTATGATTTGGTTGAAATGACGATAGCTCCAATCAGATAAAACGTAAAATGCACAAATGCCCCAAATTGTATTTTCGTCCATGTTTACTTTTGTTTTGATCAAAGCCACTTTCTGTGCATTAACGCCTCACAGCAAGCTGGATTGCGTTCATACACAGAACGGATACAAGTCGCATGTTGTGTGTTATCTTAACGAGCACACAAGTAAAAAATCAGATTTTATTCAAAAATTTGTAATTGAGCATTAAGAACTGCGGTCTGAATGTAGTTCTTCACTCTACCAAATGTGTTTTCTAATCACATGCACATATTCACTCACATTAACTAATTATGAGGAGTGATAAACAAATTCACTTGACAATTTTTAACTAAAGGAACCATCTCAAATCACAGAAGGAAACTCGCATAAATACTAAGGTAGCATCCTGACCCCAGAAAAAATGTATTTGACAACCTTGCAAAGAGTGGATAATTCGTTGTAATTTAATGATTTGTTTTCAAATGTCCAACACTTATGTCTGGTACATGTGTTAATCGGTTTAGTAGAAAATGGCCCTCAAGTCCCTCATATGGAAAATGAGGGATAAGAAGGTTCATGAAAATATTCAACATTCGTCCCAGCTATTTCTCAATGTGTTGAATGATATTGAAGGTACCTTGTTTGTTTGGCTGAAGTTGGTGCCAGTAAATGCCACAAACTCACTTTCCCACATGACCCTCCATTACTGATCGATTTGGTTCTGCAACAGTCTGTTTTTGTTAAAAGTGCTGGATTTGGCTATGTATGGCTTTGGGTGTGGTGTTCTGATATTTTCACTCAGTCTGCACCTTTTGTTACATTTACAACGTTCTTCAGCACCCTGATCATTAACTTGCTCCAATGACCCTTTCAGTAATTTGGCTCTATATCAGTAGCTCAGTAGAAACATTTTGGGATATTATACTTTACTGTACACTTACAGGTTACCATCCCAGGAGCTCCCACCCTCCCGATGGAGGATAGAAGAGCAAACTCTATCTGAGTGTGCTATCAATTGTCGACTCATGCTACAAGCAAAATGAGTTAACAACACATTACATGAGATAGAGATTGTGGCATTTGGTCTATTTTTCTTATTGCTTAACACAACTTGTTCAGAAATCAATTGTAGCTAGTTGTGCTCTGAATAATCCTCATAATGGAATGCTAGTTTTATTCCTTTGGATAAAAAAAAAAGTGTTGCTTGAATTTGTATATTTGTGTGTTCAGGCTTGAGCAAGTGATCGTTCATGTTGGCTGCATGAGTATAAAGGACTCTCAAGAACTGGTGAGCACATTCTCCACGATCAGCAGTTCCTAACTCGCTTAATACACGTCTCCTTTCAAAATAAGTCAGTTTCACAAATCTCCCACTATTGTTTGTCCTTCACGTTTCAGCTTGTGCTGACAGACAGGGATAGTTTCTTCCTGGCTGTTAAAAATGCATGAGTGGATGTTTTTTTACTTCCCTTCAGGCTCGTCATGCAGCCAGTATAGGGGCCAATGGCATATCTGTAATTTCTCCTTCCTATTTCAAACCCATGAATGCAGGTTTTAACCTTTTTAAAAAAGTAGTTTCAGATTGATGATGGTCACAGTATGAAAGACTTTCCTCTGTTCACAGATGCACTCAGGTTGTTTATAAAGGGAGTAAGCGAATCTGCTCCAGATCTTCCCATGTATTATTATCATCTTCCTGGCATGACTGGTGTTACATGTAAGTATCAACAGTAGAGACCGTTTAAGGACCGTAATTTCTTAAATGTTTTTTTTTTTTTTTAACTGAACCCAAAATGGGTGTGGACAACAGCATGGAGAAAGGAGTGGAATGAGTGTGACGGTCACAGCTGAACGGACTTTCTTGAAGTCAAACATAGAAAGTGTTTTCATGGTGTAGGAGAACTCAAGCTTGTGAAATAATTATGGCATATGAGTGTTTCTTAGATATGTTTTCTTGATGTGATTCATCACAACTCTGGAAGTTTTGAACCTGGAAGTCAGAAATGGTAATAAAAGAGCAAAATGAACTTGTTGAAATGAAAGTAATTTTTCTTACTAAATTATCTCTAACTGAGGTAACAACGTTTTCTTCAAGGGTTTCGTGTCTCTTTTTTTCATCTTTCAACTTTGGTTTAGGTCAGATTGCCATTTAAAAATGAGATTGACCTCTTCCCTGTTTTTTATTCTCTCTTTTTTTCAGTGGAGGGAGCTGATGTGTTGAATGGGATAGAGAAGGTTATCCCCTCGTTTCAGGGAGTCAAATACAGCGGGATGGACCTGAGAGATCTCGGGCAGTGTGTCTCCTACAGCAAGCCTCGTAACTGGTCTGTTCTTTATGGAGTAGATGAGGTACTGTGCTGTCATTCCCTCAAATTGCACATTGAAATAGAGTATAATTTTAAGCTTTCTCTGTGTCTGACTCTGTTTTTTAGCAACTCTTGGGAGCTTTGGTGTTGGGTGTTGATGGAGCTGTGGGAAGGTGAGCTTCGAGACACTACTTTTTCATCTTGTTAAAGTTTTCCTACGTGTTTTAATTTAATTGTGTTAATGCTGTAGTTGTTGACTGTACATACTGACATTCAGAGTCTCCTGAGATTGATGTGCTTGATGTCAACTGTGCTCGTTTTAAAGTTTTAACTATGTTTAAAGGTTAAGGTTTGGCAACGGATTGCAGAAAAACAAGTTTTTTTCTACACTAATCCGTCAACACCTTAAAACATAGCATAATATAGTTAATTAAAGAAGCATTCTCATGGAATCGCTTGTAAATTAGGCCATGTGATAATGGTTTAAATATAAATTTGGATGCCCTGTTATTCACAATTGATGATTAATCTGAAGGTGTCATGGATGTGTTTGTGCTAAGATATTAGACTATGTCTATTTTATTTCTGAGAATGTTTGGAAACTTTGTCCGATTACACTTAAATAGATCCATCAGTTAATTTTCTTTACCTGGTTGGTAACGTTTGCAATCATAGGTTCTGCTGGTGCATATTTCAGCTCTTAATGTGCAAAGGCAGTGCAAACAATGGGCAGGTCACGGGTCAGGTTCACTCCTGGGCACTTCTTTATTTTCTCCTTAGAAGGATTTCCTGTCTTCATTGCACCTGAAACATGTTTTTCTATGTAGTACATTGCAAAAACTCACAAAAAGAGTTTAAACTCTGCTCTGAAGAGCCCCTGGCAGGCTTTGACCAAACAACCTACTAACTGATAGATAGCACCTGCACAACTGTGCTGCCTCTAGGGCTTCAACTAACAATTATTCTCATTGTCGAATAGTCAGCGTTGTTTTTTTTTTTCTTCAAACAGATGTATTGGTAAGGTTGAATTTTATGTATGTAATTGTATGTAATGTAGGTAATTGGTATGTTGAATTTGGTAATAAAGTTAACAAAATATATTTATATTGTATTTGTCGCAGTTCAAAATGGATATGAAATGGCATTGAATATACATGTAAAGACTTTAACTTTTACCTTTCCATTTTCTCTCTTCCTCCCCCTCATGTAGGATTTAATTGATGATTTAACATATTCGAATATAAGTTCTATACAAGTTCGAAATCAAATAACTATTAAAATATTTTTGGTAGTTGACAGTCCATTTTATTCTTATCAGATTGTATTTGACATTATTTAAAAAAAAAACTAGGCAACTAGAAAACTACAACGTAGATTTCAATTTAAAATGTGGTTTTCAATGAAGCCAACTGCAGCTAGTAAACCGACAGTGTCCTTTTTATGAGAATTTGATTCCAAAAGGCATTTCTCATGTTTATGTCAAACCATCTCTTTGTTTCTGTAACTGTTCTAAAACCTATTATTCTGAAGTAGGTTTTAATAAATAAATGTGTTCTCAAATGTACCAGATCTGAAAGTTTATTGCAAGTGTTTTCTACATCACATGAATCAATTAGAAGTGATTCAAGATGAATTGAGAACTTTAAATGAGTTTATTTACTAAACTAACATTTCACTTGTGAGATTTTTAATACAATTTAAAAAAGAGATTAAAAAACTACAATAACAACAGTTTATAATGGCTGGTTGCTGACTCTCAAGGAAGATATGCACCCTCTCTATTCTAGCTGACAGCTTTGGATGCTTAGTTCAATATTGATTTAAAATGTAACTATAAAAAAAATCTAAATCCTGCATCAGATTTCAACCACAAATGTTGTAGTCTCATGACCAAACAGGTATACTGTAGTTGTTCATTTGCAGTCTTAGCCAAATGTTGCTTGCCTATTTTATAAAAGTATATATTGGCCACTGAGCTTTAAATTAAAATTCCGAAGACTGTTCTATACTCTTTATTCTCTTTTCCAGCACGTACAACTATCTCGGACGGATAGTGAACCAGATGCTTTCAGCTTTTGCTAAAGGCAACCATGCAGAGGCACAGTCTTTGCAGGTACCGTTTATCATCTGACCTTACAAAAGATGAATGTTTTACTTAATGTCAAACTTCATTATTGACTTTAGTAATGATTGATTTGCTTCTTAATTTTAGTTTGAGTTCATGGAGATCATCACGTTTGCCAGGAGTCTAGGTGAGCTGATGGTTCTTACAGCAGGCTTTTTGAACCGAGTAGTTTTTATGTTTTGAATTTAAAGACGTAGCAAATAATTGATAAAACGGAAAACTAAGAATGTATTTCTATTTCATACTTGAGTCCAGTGAGTCCCCATGATTGAATTGACTTCTTAATTGATTTTTTTCATCACAAACCCTCCATACAAAATTAAGTTAAGCAGACAAAAATACTTGTGTTAGACCTTTTTTAGGATCCTTTAATGATGTTTTGGATGTTGTAACATTTAATATATCAGTTAATGTTAATTTATTATGTGATTTGCATATTGTACAGAAACTTAGAAAGGCAAGAGGTACAATTGGAAGATCAGGATCCATTTCATCTAATTGCTGATCTTTTTTGTGAAGATGAATGAGGTTTTCATATTTATGAAATCGAAGAGAAGTGTTGCAGAAAGTAGTGTTTTCAAAGAGTTGTGTCTCCCCGCCAGGTTTCGATGTGTCTGTGAATAAGCAGGTGATGAGTGAAGTCTCTGGGTTACCCCTGGGTCCTCCTCGACTCCCGCTGCTGCCTTGTTCCGTCTCTAAGGCCCAGGAGATTGCACAGAAAATCAGGGACTTTTCACAGGCAAAATAGAGTTTATTATCGGTCATTGCTTAAAAATCATCTGTACTGTTATTGAGAACTGAACTCTATTTCTTTACACTACAGTATGTTGAGGTACTGTACTTTTATATTTTTATAAGTGCATTTATAGAATCTAAAGAGAGTCTGAAAATCGAAAACTTTATATGAGTGACTCAAGGTTTCATACAATTACACATCTTACAATTAATTCAAATCGATTAATTTTATACACCAATGTATTGTTGCCTATTTTAGTCTTGTGTGTTTGTGTAAGTTGAAACTAACCTTTTTTTGTTTTGCCATTTATTATGTATATTCAGGACAAGTTAATATCTGGGCTGTAGAGAAATGTAAAAGGATCTTTTTTTCATGATAGTTACTGAGCAAAAAACTCAACACGTGGATGTGAAAGATTCCTTCTTAGTTTTACAGACATTATTTTAGATGCAAGTTTTGTTTAACATGTATGGTAAAAACCTTAAATGCAAATTTTGACTGTAGACAGATTTCTTTCAGATGTGAATTCATATAAAATGATGTAACCAAACAAGTATGACTCATATTTTATTGCTGTATGAAAAAGGGATTAATGTAAAGGGATAATAAATTGCTGGTGATTTAATCAACTGTGTGTAATGTGAACTCCTTTGGATTTTCTGATTGATTAATAATATATCGTATAACCAACCGCCTGTGAGGAAGAGTCCTATTTCGCTTGATCATCACATGCACAGGATTGTTCTGACATTGGGATCCAATGTGCTGAATCAGTATTTCAGGTTGGTTTTCTCAGATATTTCTGATAGTTGTGCCTTTTATAACATTTAATTAAAAACATGCATTACTTTAATTGCTGTTTGGTATCTGTTTACTGTCAAAAAATCGGGGAGATCAGTGTCCGTTTTTGACAGTCGTTTTTTACAGGCTATTATTGCCATCTAGAGTTTGCTTATGATAGCTGCAGTTTCTGGCTTTAGACCGGAAATCCCGTCAACTGCTTAGATTTTAATTAAAAAAATAATATTATTATTTCTAAATATTATTTCTAAGCGAGTTACTTAAATAATAATGTAATTATTTTCTTATTATTATTTATTAATTGTATTCTCCTTATTCAGAGCTCACAAAGAAAGAAAATGCATGTTTTTAATTCTAAGTTTTCATTCTAAGTGTGTTGATCTTTTATGACAATTTTGTCAGTTTAGTCAAAATTGTGAATAATAAAACATTTAGTACATCACTCCAAGTATTCACAACTGTTTTTGCTACATAGTCTTATCGTTGTAATACTAGGAAACACTCTATCCGGAACTAATGGCGGGTGACGTCTTACGGAACAATAACACAGTAACACCAAATGTTGATGTGTTTCCGGCCAGCTCAGCGCACAGAGCTGTGTGTGTAGAAGTAATTCCATTACTGTCAGATAGATTTTCTCAGCTGTTTCTATTCTCCAGCTGTGCGTAAATCTGACACTACAACGATATGGTGCTCCTGACGATGATCGCGAGGCTGGCGGATGGACTCCCGCTGGCCGCCTCAATGCAAGAGGACGAGCAGGTTAGCTGTTAAATACTCTCCTTTGTGATAAATCAATTCCATTAGGCCTATGTGTCTTTAAATTTGAGGGAAAACGAGAGACGTTCGGTGGGACATATCCTTCAATGACGCATCACATTTAGGGACCGTCTCAAAATTAACATACTGTTATGGTTTCAGTGTTTAACCCTCTATAGAATATAAACATTTGGAACAAATTGTCCCATTATTTTTCTATTAAATTATTTGAACTTCTTTAAAGATTCAGCTTTTGGCATAGTCACGTTATTGAATGTGTTGAAACGTTATTGTTTCCTATGGTGCGTGAACTCCTTTTCGTGAACTCTACAGTTTTAATTAGTTCTAAAGATATTTCAGAACTTCACCATAGTACACAAATCGATTATTCTCTTTAAATGTCTTTTTTTTAACCAAAGTTAGTTTGAAAGGGTCTTGTAGATCATATGTCAATTATTATAGAGGATCAATTGTGGTGATTATATTATTTTTATTTGTTGCTGTTTTAGAGCCTGTATTGGTTATATGGCTGTATGGACTGTGTAGATTATGAATACAGCACCCCCTTCTGCTTGGATTTTGCCCCCTCCTTATAAAATATCACCTGATTTAAAAAAAAGATCAGTCTTGTAGCCAATTAGAATAAGAACATGTGTCCAAAATTAAATAGTCATTTAAAGTTTATATTATCTTGAATGTTTCTTTCATATGGGCTTATGAAGAATTGATATAATTGAATTAATAAATCAAAGACAGTTTGCAGGAATTAAACCAAATAGTTGTTCAGCAGGTTATTAATGTCAGTTGTAATATCTTTACATTTCTTCCTCTATGCTGCCTTGAAGGGAAGTGAAAAGGTTTGTTCATCTTTAGCTTTGTAATTCCCCTCCGAAGAAGATGTAGTCAGATGTCTCATAAGGCTTCTGTTATCAAGTCTAATTTGCATGTCATCCTCAGCTGGGTCGAGATCTTCAGCAGTATCAGAGCCAGGCCAAACAGCTCTTCCGGAAGCTGAACGAACAGAGTCCCACCCGATGCACCCTTGAGGCCGGATCCGTTACTTTTCAGTGAGTAAACGGAATACTGAAATCGCTCTGGAGCAGACAATGCTCAACACATTTCTCTATTTATTTTTTTTTAATAATATTTTACTGCTAGTAGAGAGGTTGTATTTTTTGAAGTAATATTTGTGAAGATTATTTATTTAATAAACAAAATGACTCATTGTGAAATGTATTTTTTCCAAAGGGAAAATGGTAAAGAGCAAAGATGAATAATAAAAACATTATTTGAATGTCTTTACTTTTAAACTTTTACATACACTCTACTTTTAAACATTTTAGAGGGCATTCGTAAACAAACAGAATCAAATTACTCAAACGTCAGTAAGTTAATAAATTAAATATTACAACATCTGTTTTCTTAAATTTGTTTTTTGAAGCATTTAAGACTTGTTGTTTTCTTTCCTCATTTCAAAGTTATTTCATAGAGCAAGGGGTTTGCTATCTGGTCCTCTGTGAGGCTGGCTTTCCTAAGAAGCTGGCTTTTGCCTATCTTGAAGATCTGCAGGCAGAGTTCCATGAACAACATGGCAAGAAGGTACCCACCGTCTCCAGGCCCTACTCATTCATCGAGTTTGGTAAGAAGCACCATAGCCTTTTATTGACTTCCCACTATACAAACACCTTATAATGCTCTTGTTTACCTGTCTGTGTGAAGACACGTATATCCAGAAAACCAAGAAGTCTTACATTGACAGCAGAGCACGCAGGAACCTGAGCAACATTAACACAGAGCTGCAGGATGTCCAGCGGATCATGGTGGCCAACATAGAAGAGGTCCTACAGAGGGGAGAAGCATTATCTGGTAAAAACATTTAGCAAATTCCTAACTGCAAAACGTTCGTGTTCAACCGAGTCTTTTTTTTTTCTTTTTTTTATACAGTTGTTTCCTGACTAAATCTAAATCTTTGGTATTTTATTATTGTAAAATATAAAATCTTTTCTATATTTCAGTTAAATGTTGTATTTAAAATAAACATAGTCTAAATTGATTTTAGCTTTAGAATATTTAAATTTAATGACATTAAAATTTATGACAGTTTCTCGATAAAAATATCATCAGTAAAAAAAAAAATTATAACTTTAATAACTTCATGGCTCTTGTCTTTTTGTTTTTCAGCGTTAGACTCAAAAGCCAGCAACTTATCCAGTCTGTCCAAAAAATACAGAAGTGACGCCAAGTACCTGAACACTCGCTCCACATACGCTAAGCTCGCTGCAGGAGGAGTCTTCATCATCATGCTGATCGTATACATCCGCTTCTGGTGGCTGTGAGCAGTGAGACGGTGTGTTTCAGTGCGCGTATGTGAGCAAGAGAAAGAGTGTGCAAAGAAAGAAAACCAGAGGAACGCTCAAAGACAATCCTCTTAAAGCCTCAGCCTGTTCTTAAAGACTGTCGACGCGATTCCTTCCCAAACTGACCATCAAGGCTGTCTGTTTTCTCCAATTATTGCACACCTGTTTACTCGAGTTTTAAGTCAAATAAAGGGAAAGGACATTACTCATATTTACTGTAATATGTATAGTATGTATGTAAGCCATTCATTCCAATGCAGTGAAACCAGGATTCGTTAACAGGAGGATTGTCATTAAAAATGTAGGTTTGAGAAGTAGATGGATTTGGTTCCACTAACCAATCTTTTAGGGAATTGATGCTGATATACACTTTTATTACTCGATTATGTGCATGCAATTAATGCGGTCATAACAGTCTTCAAGTAGACTAGTCTTGTATTTCCCTTCATAGCCACTAGTCTCCACAGACAATATAAAGCATTCAATCGTGTTTTTGTTGCAAATCTTGCCCAATGTTGCACTGAGAACATTTGCACTTTTGTCCAGTTACTCAACTGACCCATAAGGTTGACGCAAGAGCCAGGACAGACAGTGGAAACTATCTTTTTATGTGAAGCAGGCATTTAGGTCAAATGCAAACCCTTGCAGCTTGGAACCCTTATCTGTTTTTGGTGTTGTTTGGGTTATAGATACTGGTGTTGACCTTGGTTCCTGTGGATTCCTGAGTTCACATTATTTAATTTTGTGTATTAAAAGGTTTAACCCACTATAAATAAGCCATCGTCCAAAATACCTGAGTATTCACCAGACCTGCATCCAGAATAAACTCATTCTACATACGCTTTTGTCTCATGTTGTTGTTGCAGCTCACACTTAATGTTTTATGTGTTTGTTTTCTAGATTGGAATATGGTGCAGCAGTCAATATTAGTGATGTGATTATTATTCTGGCTGTGTAATTTTATACACATTCATTTATTTCGCAAAACCTTTAAGATTTGAGACCCATGTTAATGCACCTGTTTTTGTAACTTTTTTTTGTTTTTGTATTCATATACAATTTATATCATTAAAAATTTCATCTCTCCTAATGTAGGTTAGTAGCAGTGTCAAGACATTATCTAACATTATGATGCTGGAAACCCTGCTGCCAGTATTTCACTGTTAAATTACAGATTATTGCTGGAAACTCCACTGCCTATATTTTACTGTTAAATTACAAATTATTGCTAGAAGCCCTGCTGCCAGTGTTTTATCGTTAAATTACAGATTATTGCTGGAAACCCTGCTGCCATTGTTTTACCGTTAAATTACATATTATTGATGGAAACTGTTGCCTGTAGTTTGCTGTTAATTAACAGATTATTGATGGAAATTCTGCTGCCAGTATTTCACCGTTAAATTACAGATTATTGCTGGAAACCCTGCAGCCTGTATTTTACTGTTAAATTACAGATTATTGATGGAAACTGTTGCCTGTAGTTTGCTGTTAATTAACAGATTATTGATGGAAATTCTGCTGCAAGTATTTCACCGTTAAATTACAGATTATTGGTGGAAACTCTGCTGCCTGTAGCTTGCTGTTAATTAACAGATTATTGCTGGAAACCCTGCTTCCTGTATTGTACTGTTAAATTACATATTATTGATGGAAACTGTTGCCTGTAGTTTGCTGTTAATTAACAGATTATTGATGGAAATTCTGCTGCAAGTATTTCACCGTTAAATTACAGATTATTGATGGAAACTCTGCTGCCTGTAGCTTGCTGTTAATTAACAGATTATTGATGGAAACCCTGCTTCCTGTATTGTACTGTTAAATTACAGACTGTTGCTGGAAGTCCTGCTGCCTGTGTTTTACAGTTAAATTACAGGATCATTTTTACAGTGGATTTTATATCCTGTACTTACATTTTCATCAAATGTAATGTTTTAATCAACTTTCTTTTCGCAACTCACCACCAGAGTGCGCTGTAAAGATGTTTATTACCACCAAATACACTATTTTGAAGCTTATATATTTCAACTATACAGAATCGAAAAAAGAGGGTTGAACTATAAGATTAAGATCTGAGGTGCTAACCATACTTGCAGATGGATAGAAATACTGACGTCGTTGCTTTTTTTGGTCCTGACGTTTACAGGAAGTGGGGAGAGCCGAAAAAGCAAATTTGTACCATGCACCTTACCACAAGGCTCAGACTTAACTCTTCACCTGTTTTTTTCTCTTTCGTTAGATATGAGTTTTCTGAGACTGACCTCATGGTAAACTCTGTAAGTCATGTAAAATGGTACACATTATGCATGTTTGATAACATGAAAGTAGCTATTGCATGCTTTGGAACTTTGAAAGTGTTTGAAAGAGTTCAGCAGAAGCTGAGGTTTTCACAATATTAAGCAATGCTCTTCATTGCAGCTGTGTCATTGGCACACGTACAGCTCACAGATTTTTGGCTGTGACCCAGCTATCACCATCAAAACTTCTTTCGTAGAAAAGATTCTAAAGATTATAACTCTGTCTTGTTAGTAAAAGGCATTTTACCTTGTCAAATAAAAGAAATAGATGAAAATGAACTTAACATGTGAGAGTATTCTGTTGTTGTATTTTTGTCTCAAGTTAATTTTTTCTCAGAAGACCTTTATCTGACACTGTGGGAATCTGTGTGAGAGGCAAAGTGTTTGCATGCCAATGAACATACCTGCTGTAAGAAATTTGGTTTAGCAAAATGGCAAGTGAGACTTTTTTAATTTAAAAAAAAAAATTTTTTACGTGTTTTGGGACAATTTCAATTACATGCCAAATGTGGTTTTCTCAAACAATATCTTACACTTTAAAAGATATAAAGACATGGTTAAATACTTGACAGTGTTTCTTTTTCTGGAACGTATGCATGAAGGCAAACCTTGAACGGCCTTTCGGAGAGAAAAGATCTTAACAGATGGAATATCGATTTGGCCTTGTCAAAAGCAGCAAACAGATCCAGGAAGAAGAGTACTTTGTAACTGCACGACTACATCAAACTTGGAGAATGTTTCCTGTTTGAAAAGCAAGGCCGAGACTGAAGTTAAAAGCATTAAAATGTTTGAAGTTGAACAACTTGTTCAATAAAATTAGATAACGAACGGAAGTAGAGCAGCCAGTCACGTTCTCAAAAAGGGAAACATTCAGGGATTGCTTTATATTATCTTAGCTTTATATTACAAAACCCAAGGATTGCATAATGATGCGCAAGTTCACAAACAAGAGTATTCACAAGTAAAGCACACGAAGATGAGATGGATTAGGCTTGAGTTGACAAGCCATGGATTAGCTTGGAATGGTTTAATCCAATACTTACGCAATGGACATGAAAGTATGTCCCTAAAACTTTGTTGTTTCAAGCTAATGACCTTCTGTGCTTGTATTTTATGAAGAAGATGTAAACCACAAAATACAAGAAAACATTTATACTTATTATCATTGTCCGTTACTCAAACACTCAAATAGTAAATCAAACGCAGAGAAAAGCTGGTTCTTAAAATTCAGATTTGCCATTTACTCTATCTACTTTACCTTCTCTCTCTCATCTCTCATTCTCTTTCTCTCTCTCTCTCTCTCTCTCCCTCCTCTGTCTCCTCTCCTCTCTCTCTCTCTCTCTCTCTCTCTCTCCCTCTCTCTCTTCTGTTGCTATGGTGGCAAGGGTGCATGACAGTCATGTGAATATGAAGCCGATTAGATTAAAATACTTGGTGTGATCAGGGGTCGGGGATCCTGCACACGTACTAAACACACCATAAACTGATTATGTGCCCACACACTGTCTCTGAGTTCTCTGTGAGGAAAGTTAGGGATAGTGAATAAGTATCAGCTTTGGAACAGAACATACAATGAAAAAGTAGATATTTCTTTTCTACAATTGATCGGATAATCTGTCCAGAAGGTATTTTGTGAACAACATCTAGAAGAAAACTCAAAGACAGAAACAAACATTTTTGTTCATGCACAGTCATCTGGAGGTTTTACTGTAAATTAGCAGCAATTTTGTTTTGCTTTTTAACATTTTTCTTTTTAACAGTATTTAATAAGGTGCTGCCAAAGAATCTCCTATAAAAACCAAAAAAATTATTTGAAGGAAGCAGGGCCAAAATCATAACGGTGTATGTAGTAAGCAAATCACATCATATGTCATGGTGTAATAGAAGTCTTTAAATTGTTTTAAGTAGAAATTACATTAACGAGGATTTTATTTTAAATCAGAATATATAGCTCTAAATACCATCAGAACCATCAGAACTGCACAAGATCTATCACACAATCAGATCCTTTAATAAATCAACTCCTCAAAGCAAAATCAATCTGGAAACATAACAATAACCAATACAGTCACCAGTGCCTCTTCAAAAATACTAAAACTCTATTCTACAATAAGTGTATTAATACTATCATTTTGAAGTATTGTTCCTCAGTTCCTTTCATACAGCGCTGCTTTCACACAAATATGTGTTGCAATATTTCTCTGCAAACATTAGAAATCTCAGTATCAGGCTTCCTCTTTCTCTTGCACTCTGTTCAAATAGATATTAAGCCTTGACTTTTCTCCATCAGCTCTCCTGCTGTCTACTTTCTGCTCCTGTTTCTCCTCTCTCACGCTCCGTGGATTCGCATCGCAGAGCCCGAGCAGCTGTAGACCTGTCATAAAATCCAGGGTAGAAAGAGGAAGTTCTGAAGGAGCTGCTGAGTTATTACCCCCCAACGTACACACAGGGGCCTGGGAACCGTCCTCCTACCTCACCAGCTCTGAAGCAAGACTGACGGTTGAAGCTTGAAGCCCCTTCACCCAGCGAACACAATCTCCATTACATCGACTGGAGGGAGTGACCCTTGTGGTGAGGTCACACTAAACATCATATGTACAGCTCATCAGCCATATGGGAGAATGGGGTAATGTGTTGTTGTACCATTATTTGGTTAGGGCCACTTTAGAGTCTCAGTCTACTGCTTGGGCTGTAAATGTAAATTATTGATGGCTGTGGAACCGTTTTTTTTTTTTGGTGTTGTTGTTGTTGCTTTTTTGCATATTTATAATTGTTTAATCAAAGGTAATGGTGAAAAATAATGACATTTATAGTTGATATCCATTTTTACATTGTGTTTTCACATCTTTCTGCTACATGAGCCGCATTTGTGAAGACGGATACAAAAGGTTAGAGTACATTTTTTAATTTACATGTTTTTATTTCTTGAGAGAGCGTGGAAGCTAAATGAAGTTTAAATGCAAATATCCAATGTGTGTGCACTTCTAATTTTCTACTTTAAGTACATCCAACTAGTTTTTACCCTCATAGTTCTAGATAGGGTTACAGGGTTCTGTTGGTGCCAGTGGGATTTAAGGGATTACCCCATAACCACAAATGCAGAAACATGTCAGTCTTTCACAGAGCCACACTCCCTCCCCACATACTCTCTTGCTGGTAATCTAGTGTCACCAATTTATCATAAGCAGGTTTTTGGTCTGTGGGAGGAAACAGAAGTAGCTGGAGGCAGCCCATGCAAGAACAAGAGAACATGCCAACTTCACTTAGGCCCCCCCGGCCTCAAACTGATGATCTTCCAACTGAGAAGCCCTTTTGTGCTGCCCATACATAAAGTACACTTAGGTAAGTCTATTAGGAGTTTGCCATATTTGCATTAATTTAAATATTAAACTGCACAGTATAAGAGTTTGTGTTTGATGAATTTGTTATATCTGTATGCATTTTAATGTGAAATACAACACAGATATCCTAAACTGTCAGTTTCATGAATTCAAAAGTGCATCCACCACAATGCTTTACATTTTTACCTCTATTTTAACATAATCAATGACGTCATTGAATATGTATTATTGTCAGGTGAGCCCAGAAGGATCACAACGAGGTAAGTTTTTTGGCAAAACATTTATTCTTCAAAAAAAGGCTTAAACAATGAAGAAACCAAAAGTAACATCGACTAAGGAAAAGACAGGCTGGGAGAGCTGTCAACTAGAACACCACAAAACTAACTGAAACTGGATGAGATGGGGACTGGTGTGGATGCAGACAGGTAGACTGATGGGTAGTGACGGACAAGACCGGATGACTGGGTTGAGGATGACTGTCCTATTTATGAGTACAGTACAGTATGAGTGTACAGTACTTATGTGGTTTGTATTGTGATTTATAATGTACTTGTGTTGTTTGCACCGATGGCTCCATTGTACCAAAGGAAATTCCTTGTGTGTGCACACACATACGGCAATAAAGCTGATTCTTATTCTGATTCTGATTCTATTTGTACACGCTCCAGTGATGGGGATAAGCTGGAGAACAGCTGATGTTCAATAGTCAGGAGATAGGGAGCGTAGATGAGAGAGGATTGGGTCATGGATTACACCATTTGTAAATATACCATCATTAGCATCACTCATTAAGCTTCAATATCTAGAATATATTTAATTAAATGTCAATTTGTTTAAATAGTGTGTAATATATGTGAAGCAGTAACAATAGATTTCTGATGATTTGTCTATTTTCTTGCTTGAGGCCATCATAGTCCGTGATGATCTTGTGATGCAATCTTATCACTGTAAAATGAAATAGTTTACTTTACCAGAGAAATGGAATTATGTTTACTTGATTTAAAATGTTAAGTTTACTTAAGATAGTTAAGTATTGGCAAAATTTTGAGAGTTTTGTTAAATATTGGAGATTACTAATAAAACTTAAGTAAAATTACTCAACTTTTTCCTACATGTCTTTTAGCATGCACATATAAATTAATGTTTATCAGTAAATGTACTCAAATATAATTAATTCAATTAATTACCAGTAGATAATTATTATCAGCGTCACGGTGGTGCAGTGGTTAGCACGGTCGTCTCACAGCAAGAAGGTCGCTGGTTCTAGGCTCGGCTGGGGCAGGTGGCACTTCTGTGTGGAGTTTGCATGTTCTCCTCGTGATCGTGTGGGTTTTCTCCGGGTGCTCCGGTTTCCCCACAAGTCCAAAGACATGCGGAATAAGTGAATTGAGTAAGTACGATTGCCCATAGTGTGAATGTGTGTGTGAATGCTGCGTAAAACATATGCCAGAGAGTTGGCGGTCCATTCCACTGTGGCGACCCTGAAAGGGAAGAAAGCCGACATGAAGATGAATGAATGAATAATTATTATGCTCTTAGATTTTCCTCTTAAGTTTGCTTTGAATAAAAAACTGTCTGTTTTAAGTAAACTGAAATTGAATTTACAGTGCATTAAAGGTATGTTTAAACCATAAGTGAAAATTAATCATTGATAACGTATTAAACCACTCCAAACCCATACAGACTTTGTTTCTCCTCAAACACAATTTGAAATAGATTCATTCAAATGTTAAGGGTTTACACTTGTCAAGGCCCACCAAAAGCTTTGAAAACATTTTCCAGACACTCCAGCCGCACCGTGCACTGTGTAGCCCCTTTAATTCTGAATTTGATTACGCGTTCAAATTGTGTTCTACGTGTTTGGAATAATGCAGAGTGTTTATTTTCGTTTCTTGGGGCAGAGACTAATGCTGCCAGTCATTAGCTGATGACTCAGTAACCGTGTCCTCTTTGCCCTGTCCATCCAATATTTGGTTTAAGGTTCAACCAACAAACATCCTACGTGTGTATGTTCTAAAATTCTGGAGATGTCACATGTTTGTCATTACAGTATCTGTCCTGGGTCAGACTGTCAGAGAAAGCTTTAAGATTATATTTTTATTTTGGTTAAAATATTGTACAATGGACATACTGCTGTGTAGTGCAGCGTGTTATAGTGTACGGGTGCAGATCAGACCGGAGAGAGCTAATTTACCTGCTGGAGTCTTCTCTCGGGGTCAGGCTGATGACTGTGGATAGCAGTATGAATTGTGTCCTGTCTAGATTAGCTACGCTGCTGTGAGAGTCTGGGTTGCAGTCTGAGGTGTGAATACCATTCATGCCTGTCCTCGAGCTGGATTTATTGCACAGTTAACCCTTGGCATGAAAAACCCCAAGCTGACTCAATTAACACTTTCTCCAATAGCACTTACATGCAATACTAATAATAATACAGTGCGTCCTGTTATCATTTTTAGCCTTTCAGCTCTACCATCTTTTACCTTTATTGAATTTTTCTCTTTTCACTAACAATTATTCCCTCTGGAGCCGGTGAGACTCTTCCAACCACAGCGAATTACTTTGACCTCAGTGCACTTTTAAGCCGCCGGGACCAGGCTCCAAAATATCAAAGGGTGGTTTGTTCAGCATGACTCCAGAGCGATTTGCCATACCTTACAACTGTAACCCCCATACGCAGACTTGCAATGAACCAACATAAAGGTCTCATGGACACCCAACTCAGCAGCTGAATGCTACCTTAACAGCTTTTATAAACGCTGATCTTTCATCACAGGATTCAAATAACTATTTACAAAACGTAGTTAATATTTGCTCATGATTTTGCTTCCTTAAACATCTGTTTGCTATTCACTTGTAAATATTAGCTACACATTTGAATAATTTAATTGGTATTTAACTTTTAGTAGTGCCTTTGCCTTCCTTTATCTTGTAACTATTACAACGAAATTTAAAAAGAAAGTCAACACAGAGAATGAGTAAACAGATTGACTGTATGCTCATGCACGCTACCTCTGACCCCGGTGTCACTAATGGTGGCCTGAGGCTGAAACATGCTCTCGGTTCTTCATGTCTGTAGGTCAGCACCTACAAACATGAGCGCTCTCGTTTTCCCACAGCGCTGTATAAATAGTCTTCTCACTATGCATTTGATGGCTGTATGAGCATCACACTTGCAGAAATGAATTCCCCCCACCTGACTCAAGCCAAGACTCGAGGTCCTCTTACAGGATGTGCTCTCAATTCTGCTCCTAAAGAACTCTGAGGCTTTCACTCGGAGTTCTCTCCTTACGTCTTCTTCCAGGAACCTCTCTGCTCTGTTTCGGGCAAAAGTTTGTTCCAGGATGTATGACAGGAGTCCTGACTGCTGTGTGGGTTCGGCGTGGGTTCCCAAAAATTAATCCTGAATTTGGAGAAATTTGTTCGAAAACTCACATATGCCTGTAATGTATTTATGTCTCATTTTTCTTCCCAGCGATGGGTTGCGGCTGGAAGAGCATCCGCTGCATAAAGCATATGCCAGAAGATTTGGCAGTTAATTCCGCTGTGGGACCCCCGAAAGGGAAGGAAGCCGACATGAAAATGGATGGATGGATGAATTTTTTTATTCTTTCAACTATTCTATATGGATTCATTATCTAAATCAATGGAATTGAGAGGTTTGTTGCAGTTATGACATTGCTTAATACCTAAGTGTCAAACTGCAACCTTAATAAAAACACAGATGATAAAGCTAATTAGTTCCTTCATGCTTGCTTAAAAACAGAAAAATGTGTTCATTGAAGCATGTTCGGAACAAAAGTGAGATGGCTGTCATCCTCGAAGAAAGGAATTTGACACTCCTGCTTTAGATATTTAACTGATTTAACCAATAGCTTGATCATTTGAAATAGCAATAAACTTTTCTCGTAATGAAATAAAGATTAATCATTTGCTTGCTTGTAGTTTAAAATTCATGAAAGTATTGCAAGTTACAGTTTGTGTTTATTATTTAACCCTTGTGTGGTGTTCAGAATGTTTTTACTCAGGTAGTGTTTGTAGTTCTGGTGGAACCATTGCCTTTTGGGGATTTTAATTCACCCAATCAAGACATTTTATGTTAAAATATTTACCTTAGCCAGGAAACAGTGACGTAAACAGCAAATATACTTTATTTATTGTTCGTTAACCTTATTTCTTCATAATTAGAACTTTAAAAAACCATGTGTGGTGTTCTCATTCTTGTTTCTTTGACAGAGTTGGCGGATCTGCTTGGCCCATTGCATTTTGGGTCTTTTAATTCATACAATCATAGAATTGTATAATAAAATTTAAAATTTGATGTGTATATGTGATTTATATTTGTGTGGGAAGACAGAATAAAGGTACAGAATCTACAATTTCCACACTTTTACATGTTCTAACATGTACAAAAAATTACATGTACAAATTTGTTCTGATAAATGTTTTTCACAGAAAATGAACCAAGGCTGTGAATCTCAGTTTCAAATATTAATTGCTTGTATTGTGTTACTACTAATGCTTCAGTGGAGTCAGTACACTGCAAAAACAAAATCAGCTAGCTCCATAAATGAGCTCCATAATGAGATAAGTATTAGAATAATTAAGCTTTTAATCATACAATCAATCAATTAATAAAAATACAAATGAAATGTGTTTTAAAAAATTAATAATAAATTAACTATTGATAAAGTCATTCTAAATAGTTATTAAATAAATTGAAATATTGGAACTCATCAAACAGTTTTAAGACAACTTAACAAACTCTCATCTTGCATCCAGTTTTTGATGTCCACAAGTGTGTAAGGTCATGAACCGCGTTTAATGATGCACTTCATATAGTCCAAACTTCCTGTGCACTCTTCTCTCATTTCATTTGATCTGTGCATGGGATATATTACATGTCCAACTTTGTCAGAATATTCCTGTCTGTCTCAAAGAAGAACTGGCCACGAGTGTAGTTTCCCACGCTTGAGCGGGGTGGGCAGAAAAAGTATGAGTGTAAAGAGCTAATGGTGAGGCAATCAGTCTTCTGATGCCACCCTAGCCACAATATATCAGCATTTTATCTGGTCCCTTGACATGTGTCCACTGCTATAAATCACCCTCTGTGAAGCTGGCCATTACAAATCATCCCGAAGTCTCCCAATAACCTTTGCCTTATCATGGGTACATTTATACACGTTTTATTTGCATGGTTAAAGTAAATCATCAGTGTGAAAAAAATAATAGTTGTTTTTAATTCATCTGTTTTCATTCATGATTTCTTTACCTGTTCTGCCTGTCATGATTTACCTTTCTATCTCTGAAGTAAATCCAATCCTTCTTACATATTTTGATTTCTATCCGTTAATGCAGTTTTTTTTAATCAGAATGTTTTAGAATGTCTTTTCTAAAGGTTTGTACATTGACAAAATTTTTGTATTTAGTGATGGAGACAGCCATTTTTTCCTCTAACAAAACTTTTTTAAATGGTAAAAAATGTATTTACATGAGTGATTCCTTTTTGAATGTAACATGACAACAGACAAAATTTGCACCAATGCTTTCTTTGCAGAATCGTTCTTCAGCATCAAAAATAGCCCACATCGAAGTCGTTTTTGCAGGAACTTTAAGGGAGATTCCAGATAAAACTCCCCCTTAAAAATAACCAACTGATTTGATACGCAACCTTAGATTCTATCCTCACCTAAACCGGTGAGGTGAAATGATGCAAATTTGTTCAAAAACTCACCAAACATCAGCACATGAATTTGCTTTGTATTATAAATGAGAAGTAATTGAAACTCAAATATTGCTTGTCTGAAAAAGATCATCTTTGAGGATTTCTTGAGCCATTTAGCTGCAGGAAACCTGTGAAGGAACATAAAGTCTTGAACCTTGACTCCCTGCAAATGGATGGCACAGGAATCCCTGCTTTTAGTGAGCCAAGCCGGGCCCCCTACAGAGAGAAGGGAAGAGTTAATTTGCTCTATTCAGTGGAGCCCTTTCATCAGAAGAATCTGGAGGACTGCAACAAAAAAGGGATTAATTTGTTTATCTTGGAACCACAACAAGAGGTCATTTAACACAATGTCTTTAACAATAGCGTGCCACAGGCTCATCTTTGAAGCTTGTGAGATACACTGATTGCACTGTGATAGCTTGTGAAATGACTGAAAATATCATCATTTTGAAAATCATTTTAGTATCGTGTTGTTATATTACTATTTTAACCCTTGTGTGGTGTTCATATTATTGTTACTCAGCCGGTGTTTGTGGGTCTCGTGGACCCATTGCCTTTTGCCGATTTTAATTCACCCAATCAAAACATTTTATGTTAAAAACTTAAACAATATTTCCTTTAGCCAAGAAACTTTAGCCATAAAAACAGCAAATATACTTTATTTATTGTTCTTTAACCTGATTTCTTCACGTTTGGAATTTGAACCATGTGTGGTGTTCTCATTATTGTTACTTTGGTTGGTGGCTCTGCTGGACCCATTGCATTTTGGCACTTTTAATTCACACAATCACACAATTTTATTCTAAAATGTAAAATGTTATGTTTATGTGTGATTTATGTTTGTGTGGGAAGAGAGAATTAAGGTAAAGAATCTACCATTTTCACACTTTAAGATGCCCTGGGTCCAGTACACCCAAACACCTTGTGTGTAATATAAATGTGTAGGGGGGCGTACGTGTGGGGTCATAACAATCTGTTCTGATATATGTTTTTCACAGGAAATGAGCCAAGCCCAGTGAATCTCAGCTTCAAATAATAAATGCTTGTTTAATTTTTGTTTTGATGAAAACTGAAAATGGGTCCCACAGACCCGAACACAAGGGTTAAGTGTGCATTTCACAGGGTCTTAAGGAGACAATTTCTTTTGCATTTTCGGCTGATGAATAGTCAACCCGGGTGGGCCATATATATATTAGACACACTCGTCTCATTGTTAAGGCTATAAAAATTATGCTTACCTAATGTTGAACGACGTAGATGCATTATCGTTGTGAAATGAATTGCATTAGTAAAGATTGTTGGTTATTAGGTCGATTTTTTTTTACTAAAGTAGAATAAGCTTATTTATAATTCCATAAATCAAAGTGTAAAGGAAAAAGTGGGTAACCTGCTGTAATGTCAACGGGTGGAGAGGCAAAGAATGAACGGGTTAAATTTGAGTCATACTCTTCTTTGCGGAATAAGTGAAAATTCCTCCGCCGCGGAAAGAAAAAAAGTGTATTCCGACAAAACTGTGATTTCCTCCCCAAACACTATCAAACGAAAACACACCACCAGGAAGCTCTTTAAATCTATATTTTAGAAAACCACTAGTCGTTTAACTTATTAGGAGGGCGTTATTTAAGCACGCATCACAGATATAGATCCACCCTTAGGGTTTGGCGGAAGAACATCCTCGTCTGCGACATCAGTGAGAGGGCGAAAAGAAGAGAGAAGTTCAGAAAGTTTGACTACGGATCAACGGCGCGAGGAAAAACTCAAATGAAGGGACTCAAAGGATTTATGTGGTCAAACGAGACTTTCTGACAGACAAGAGACAGCGAGTCATAGGGGAATAATTGGCTTCCCAAGGTTCGAAGATCAATTTGACAAGATTCGCGCGACTTTAACCTGACGGAGCTCAGCCTCGCGCTGGCGACTCTATGTGGATTTTACTCAAAAAATGGACCAATTACCTGGTGTCTCTTCGAGCAGAGTCATCCTTCTAGCTGTTTGCTTCTTTAAAATATCACACGGTAAGTGTTTTACCTTAAATATCAGAGCGCACCTTTTACATGCATTTTGGCTCGGTAACAGTAACCAGCTCTTCTGACTGCGGCGGCGAGTTCGCGTTCACGTTCCAGTTCTGCACGGTCTTGAACTGCGTGGCTACGAGGCTTCACATAACTCACTAACGGAATATTTAGATACAGACGAGAGGTAACGTTATACTCTTTAATGTTTGCATAACGTATTTAAAGCCCGCTGGATTTTCTTCTCGCGCTTCACACCTCTGGCCAGATGTGAGTGGTGAAGCTCTGCAGAGGTTCAATGAGAAAAAGAGAGAGCGAGAGAGGGAGAGCGCTTTAAGAGGAGTATTCAACACGGACACGCAATATTGTACAAATCTGTGTTTATTGATAAAAAAAAATACGTGTGAGGTAACATAGATTTTTTTAATATGATTTAATATTTCGAACCAAATAAACACGTAAAGAAAAACTTTTGGGAGATCCCAAAAATATAACAAAATAAAAGTCAGGCAAGAAATATATAAATTGTGTTGATCACATGAAAGTACATTAACCACACTTTTATTTTGTAATTGTAATGCCGCTCTGCTGTTTGGCGGTTTTCCGGTGCTGACGAGTTTTCCAGCTGATGGGTGTTTATTTACGCAAAGCGGTTCCTCGCAGCGGGGAGCGACACAAAAGGTGCCAGTTGCTGCTTTATTGTTTGGTGGTAGAACTTCACATGTAACATGTTTTCCACATGCAAGTCGACCCAATCCCTCCAGAATATAGCAGCCTCACAAAAGAAAACAAGACAATGTAATGACTGGAGGCTCGGCAAGAAGAGGGAGGAATGCTGCTGTTGGTGTTTCACATTCCTCTCTCTCTCTCTCTCTCTCTCTCTCTCTCTCTCTCTCTCTCTCTCATACTTGTCTTTCCCTGTAGATCTTCACTCTCTCTCTCTCTATCATTCTCTCTCTCTCTCTCCCTCTCTCATATAATTGTCTTTCCCTGTAGATCTACTCCTTTTCACAATGCTGCAGCTTGCCCATTGTGTCCCACAGCTGATGTTTCTCCTTGTTCTCTGGATTGAGTGTCATTCCTTGGGGTGGGATTGATTTCACTCTCTTTTTTTTCTACTCTACTCGCATGTGGTCCAAGTTGTGTAGGATGCTTTTATTTGCTCACATCGACAGTTACAGCGCGTGCAATAAGAAGTTGACCCATTGTTCCCATCTGCGAGTGGCATGCATGGTGCCTGGCCACAGTTCTGACCCGCTGCTGCTCTCTGGTGTGAAATGTGATTTATCTTGGGCAAACTCCCACTTCTTGGAACACAACAGGCCAGTTATTAAATATCCCATGGTGGTTCATATCTGAGCGATGCCCATGATCTATCAGCGGTGGCTGAGGTTTTGACCTGGACAGTGGGGAGAAGCTTTGTTGGGTTACAAAGGGAATTTATTTAATGCTATTTGGGAAAGACTATGATGCTTTACTTTCTTTATGATTTTACTCTGGATAAAACATTTAAATTTCATGTGAACTTAATTGCATAAATCACCTTAATTTGAGACATCAGACAACTGTAAGTGACTTAATTTTATATTCTCATAAAAGGAAAAGCGTCTTACGAATTACCTGGGAACTTCCCTTGCTTATACCAAATACAGTAGATATTAATGTTGTTTTCACAATTGTAGATGAGTTTGTTTGGTTAATTTTCTCTATACCAAATAAAAAAACTGTTTAATTTGGTCCTGGTCTGGATAGTGTTCACTCTGGCAGCCAAAAGCTACCACAGCTAAAGCCGTACAAAGCATACTGGTCCACAACCTACAGTTTGTGACATAAGCTTTTCTCAATTCTAATCATGATGTGCATGTGTGTGTCATTTTAGCTTTTTGTGTTTTAGTTGTTTTTAAAAAACGCGGTGCTTCACCAAAGAGCCAGAATTCCCCATGACACACTGGATGCATACACAGCTCTATCCACAATATGACTTGTCATCACAGTGATCACACTTAGTGGCTGACAATTAGGGAGGCATCGAAAATTAAAATTTGGGGCTGAAACTGAATAATAGTTAAAACAATTAGCTGAATACAGTTAGAGAATATATATCAAATATGGGTGTTGAGTTTTTCATAGTTTTTTTAATATAGCATAAATAGCTAAGATTAATTTTAGACATTTTTAAAAATAAAGTAAATGTTTATATTTTATGGAAACCTCGATTTGAACAGAAGTCTCAGAGAAATGTTTTAAACAAACAAAACATTAAGAACTGTGCCTATGTGAAGCTGCAAATTTCAAGCTGCAAAACGTTTTCATTTTTTCAAACACGTCGACCAGGGTTTGAATGCTATTAGCTTTCCTTTTAGCTGCTGCTGCTGTCTCTCGCTCGTATTCAGTGGACTGTTCCAGATGTTTGGCTTTTAAATGACAAATGAATGCAGTGGGGCTAAAGGTTTAGGGGACGTACACAACTATTAATAATTGAGTTCCACTTTTGATACAAATTGCAATTCTTGTCACTTTAAAATACCTCCACATGGCTGACATTTTGAAGAAGGCACTAGCTCATTGATGCACATTGATTAACCAAACTTGTGTCGTTGCATCAACCTGTCATATGTCTGTATTCGGTTTTACTTAAATTCTTGAAATAATCAGTGAATATAAAAAAACCTCAGATTAACAATTTTAACAGCTAGGTACAGTCAACCTAGATATTATTTTTGTTACTGGTTATTAGTATCGATTGAATTTTTCTCAATCTTGAATTGATTTTGGGATTTGGAAACAGATTTTTTTCTTCATTATCTCCCAACCCTCGCAAGATACATATTGTATATATTAAAATATACCTAAACCAAGCCAACCCATTTGCATTATTTGGATCAATGACTGACCGATCAGTATAATATACTCATCTATTGTAAGATTGTCTGATTTCATCTCTTAGTAGCAGACTTGCTGATAGTTAAACATTTCTAATTACAAACAGAATAATAACAACACCTAAGTGTATTTCAAGAAGGTGAGGGAGATGATTGTTATGCAAGTAAGTTATTTTTTCAACTTAAGTTAGTAGTTATGTATGTATATTTTCCTGACTACTGCTATCAAAATAGTACAGTAATCAACATAGTTTAAATTAATAAACTAGTTGCAAACTATTGGACCATCAAAGTGATATCTTTGTGTGCAATATAGATATTTTAATTACATTAAAAGGGCTCAATCTCGTCGTTTGCATATTCTAGCTCTCAGAACACTTTTGTTGGAATGTTGTTTCTTTAGAATTATCAGGTTTCCTCCCAAACGAGACACAGCCTATCATTAAGTAATTAGGGTCTTTTTTTGGCGCTATATGACGTACAGGTTTAATGAGCGCCACTGAAAATCTCTTCACTCTAATGTTTTCAAATCTGAAATCTGTATGCAATTACACCCCCTGTCTCATTACACATGGCTTAAGTAAGGGTTTATTGTTTGTTGCCATGTCAACGGTTTGCAGAATAGAGAGCACTTGGTGCGTATACAGAAAACCAGGAAATGGGGGTACTTCCTCACTCAGTGTGAACAACTTCCTTCTCCTGTCCGCGCATGGATGAGGGCCAATGTCGACAAATCTTTTCTGACTCTCGCTTGCTGTATTGAGCACTTTCCTCTGAACCCGGCCCCGTCCGACTCTCATAATTACTTCCCCAACTCTCTCAGCAGCTATTAGGGCTTCCAGAGAGCACACACGAGCAGAGATTTCCCCTGGGTTCAGAATTTGGTCTCAGGGATGAGGCAGTGCTTGCAAACAAGCAAGACTTGCAGCTGTGAAGCAGCTGTTTGCTGCAGACACTCATGCTGCTGTATCTGTGTCGACATTCAGGAAGGAAGAGAAACAGACTGTGGGAGAGACACACACCTTGACCTTGTTCGAGGTGTGTGCATGACGACTTTTGCACATAGGATTAAGAGTTTATAAGAACCAAATATGTTGTGTCCAAATGATAAACATGTTTATTGTAACGGGTACTATTTGTTTGTTACTTTGAGCCGAAGCGGGGGGCACTGACTCAAAGTCAAAAAGTGTGCACTGACTCAATAAAATCTCAGCTTTACTATGACGCCTTGGTTTTTCACAAGGCAGAATCTTGGGGTCAGGCAATGAAAGTTGGCTCTTTTGAGGACGTGCTCAGAATGCCGTTGGTACATCAAAAGTTGGGCGGATGTGTCACTGTTGTCCCTTGAGCGCCATCTGAGGACGAGGAACATCACTGCACCAACATTAATCAGCAGAGGTGTGAAGCTAGCAGAAAAGCCTCCTGCAGAGAAACCATCTGACTAATTTCAATTATTCTAGGTGTGTGGAGGCCCTTAGGACAAAATGTATTCTTACAAATAAGAGTGTGAATAGCTTTACTTAGATATTAAACTAATCACCTTGACACATTTTTTAGTTTGGTTACTAAGTGCTTTTTTCGACACAGTGTCCTCAGATTTGTCCCCAATTCATTCATTCACACCTGAAGGACAGAGAATTTTGCCTCATATAAATCTAGAAAAAATGAAGACAACATTTCTAGCAGATGGCTAATCACAGCAAGGTTACTCTAAACAGAGTTTGTGTGAAAGTTTTGCCTTGTGTTTGCTTGTGAGGAAATGCAAGATAAACACAGAAAGTGAAGTGACCTTCTGCTGAGCAGATGGCACTAACAAGACCTCTTAATAGGGCTTTGGTGTTGGCAATATGGGAAAAGTGCATGCATTTTTGTTTACAAAAGTATTCCACTAAATAAACCAAAATAGAAAAGGAAAACATTTTAGCCATTTACAGCAAATTAAGCGAAAACAATAATGTTAAGATTACATTAAGTTTGACCGTATCACTGTCAGAAAACAAAATGTGTGTTCACACCTTGTGCCATCGTCATACTATAATGAGTTGCATTTCCATTACTCTTAATCACACAAGTCTATTTGGAAAATTAACATTTTTGGTGCATACTATGGTTTGGAAGGAAGGATTCACTTCTCGATGACTAGCTGAGTGAACTCACCAGGATTCAAGGAATCATTTGTTCTAAGGATGCCTACATTCTTTTCTTTATTACTTTCTTCTAATTTATTTCGTTTCATTTTCACCCTTTTTACTTATCTGCTAGGTCATAATATTAACACAGTTACCTGTCTCTCATGTAAGCTTTATCACTATACTCACATTGAAAATATCTGTCATAGAAAGATTTTAAACTTGGGTTTATTATTTCTTATTTCAGAAGCATTTGACACAGGCCAACCTCAATTCTGTGTCACTGAAACTCGATTTAATTCAGATGTACCCATCATAGTGCAAAACACCCTATTGGTACGAAGTTGCAGATGAATGGGTTGAAATAGTTTTTAAAAGCATTAATTTCACCGTGGCAGCAAAATAAATATCTGCAAAATGTAGTTATCTTCAAAGTTTTTTTTAACTGTCTTACTCAGTCCTGTTTGGCTACCATCAATGGCTGTTTTATCATTAGTCATCAAGAAGTTTAGAGTAGATTCGAATGACCAATCAGATGCAGTCTATCGACTCAACTCTCAACCAGAACGTTTATCATAGCAGGTTGTCAGCATACACAGTTTCTGAATTGAGGTACTAATTGACATAATAAGTAGCTTTTTGTAAAATATTTAACAACAAGGGGTTAAAAAGCAGTTTTTAAATGAAAGTGGTTCCTAAAAGGCTTTGAGAACGTCACCTCTGGCAGTTTGTTGAACCATATGGGAGCTTGTCAGACCAGTCCGGGCCGAGCCTTTCTGTCTGTTCGAGCCTCACCCTTTGATTTAGTCTCTTACTCATCTAGATTCTATGGCAATATTGTCTTCATGATGTTTGTCTATGCAAGACCTCGAAACCACACTTGGACTGTAAAGCATGTCAACATCGCATTATAATAATACACTTTAAATATTTCAAGCTCTTAAAATTATAGTTGCATATATGACTGTAGAATTCACAAATTAAACAATGGATTTATTGTGTGCATTACTTGCAGCTTCACAACTCTCAATGTGCTTTCCGAGAAAAACTAAATACATTTACGTAAATATGGCAGGTGATAGTCCTCAGTTCTACTGGCAAAATGTTCCATAATGTTTAAGGAATACTCGCCAACTGCACTACCAGAAAATACTGACCAGCTTGCAGTATATTTGTGCAGTAGGGTATTAAAATTTCAATGGGTAGACGCGGGACTAGACCATAAAGTGATTTACAAAAACAGTCATTGACATTAATTCTAAAAAGAATACTAAGCGTTTTTGAACATGAGTCCAGTAAATACTGTATGGTAATTGGGATCCTTTTGATCATTATAGTTTACTTTAATATTATTGCATTGACCAAATTTAGCATTATAATGTACATTTAAAAATATAGTCTAGCCATAGTAAGTTTTTATTATTTCTATGTACTTAACTGAAAATGGACAAAGATTTCAGACAAAAATAGTAATTTATTTTTCTTTTATTTATTTTATCTAGGTATTAAACTATCCTTGTTGGCCTATACCTTGAACCCGTCATACTTTTAACATGAGTCAACACTGGCTTTAAGCATTTTTTGTGGGTTTGTGTTTTTTTTTAAGTAATTTTTAGCATAATAAATGTGCAGTATGCAATTTTAGGAGTTGGGGTTGACATTTGAAATTGAAACAAACATGGCCAGTTGCATATTGTTCTTATTTCAAAAGCTCCTGCTGATTTAATGTTTTTTTTGGTACTTGAACTCAGATCATTGAATGTACTTGAAAAATTATATACTACAACTTGAATTGTTATTATCAGATTCAATGGCAGTCAGAAACATCAAATGAGTTAATTTAAGTTAAGTTAGAGACAAAAATTTAATCAGCCTCATTTTAACATTATTAGACTACATAGTTTTTTTGAATAGCAAATTGTTATTTATTCGTTATGTTTAAATCCTTGATGCTTGGAGATCCTTGGATCTTCTCTTCTTTCTGTCAAGCTTTTCTTCATTATTGGCCTTTACAGTATTGAGCAAACTTGACTCCTGCCCTTGTCTTCTATTCTTTACTCTCATATCTCCAGCACTCCACTTCCCCTCCCCTTGGCTCTTAAATCTCTGTGAAAGCACAATTTCACACTCAGCTTAGCCACTTCTCCCAAAAATTTCCCACCACAGTTGCTGCCAAAAAGGGGTGCAACCAAATGCCTTCTCCAGTTGCAGAATTTGACCTCACAGAGCTTTAGTTGCCTGGCATAACACAGCTTCTTAAGTTTTAAATCGATTCTGCCTTGTCCTCTTGTTCTATAGCAATTGATCACTCTTGAGATTATTGAAAGATCAGTGCAGGGAGATTTCAATCAAAGAAAATGTATATTTGAACCCATAGGATCAATGGTTTATCAATGGTTTAAGATGAGAGAAACCATCACAAGTTTTTTTCATTAGATCTTAAATATAATATAATCTAAAAAACTCTGTGTCATAAGTGTATTTGCAAATTCTAGGATAAAGACGACTACAACTAAGGATGGTTCTGTTAATATCAAGTCAAATGAGGCTCCATAGAAACCCTAACTACATCAAAATATGACCGTGAACATAAAAGGAATGGTGGGAGCTTTTTGTTTCAAGAACAGAAGATAAAACGTCACTATTCCGATCAGATAACTGACCGGCTGGAGTATGCCTATGTGTAGACCTTGAAGCAATAATACACCAAAACGTTATAGTTCACTATTAATTTGCTCACTAGACAATTCTAATTGTACTTTATATTTTCCTTTTTGTGAAGAAGATTTTACTGAAACTGTCATCTTCGTTAATGTATGTCTCACATAATCATGTTCTTGTAGTCAAACATATACATTTAAACATTTTTGGAACAAAAACTACATGTGTGTCTGGATTTTTAATTGAAATCATTTATTATTTTAAAATGCCTAATTGCAGACGAATTTATCAATTAGTAAGTTGGCAGCTGACTATAGGCAAAAAAAAACAGGTTCCTTTGCTTAGTTTAAAAATTGCTAAAAGAAATTTCAGTAGACAATACTTAACATTTCTGCAGATTAGTTTATTTAGGGAAAAGTTTTTCCCTAAAAAAAACTAAATAGAAAGGGAAACCATTTTTAGCAACTTGCATCAATTTAAGTGAAAACAATAAGGTTAAGTTCAATGTTAATTTTGACCGTATCATCCTCGAAAAACAAAACTTTAATACTTCTGTCTATTGTATTTTTTTAATAGAAAATTGTTGTAGATGATTAAAAAAAAACAGATGAGCTTTCCTGATCATGCCTAAAAACAGCTGTTGCTACTAGTCTGGTACTATTGATTCTGATCCATGTATATCAATGAGCCAAAATGAAAAGCATAAAATATAAATACTTGTTTTTCTGTCTTTGTCTGCAGTATATGTTTAAGTCTTGAAGTACTGGTTATTTTTTGAAACTGCGTTTGACTCATTTCAGTATCAAATTCTGTTTTCCATTGTGAGACTTCCTAGGGTTTTTAATGAAATGTAGCAGGGCTTGGAGTTAAAGAGCTTTGGGGCATCTATGTAAAGCAGTCTTTAGCTGCTGGCTCTGTGCCCAGGCTGTGCTCACTTTCTGTTCACTTCTGCAGACAGGGATATTTTGAGACCCGGTCAAAGTACAGGAAGTGAGTATTAGAGTTCTTTTCACTTCCTGTCTTGACATGTTTGCTGCTTTGAAATCATATGACCCATCAACCTTTTTTTTAAGGGGAAGTATGCTTAAGGGCTCTAGTGTTTTTGCTCGAGTACACATGAAGTTCTAACCATGTCACTACTTTAAAAAAAAATTGCCACACAATTTTCAGCCAACCTGCATTTTACTCTGTTTAACACAATTTGAATGTTCTATTTCAGTAAGATCTTGTGTCTTTAATTGTGACCCAACAATTTGTGAAATGTTCTCAGATGCTACCTCAGTTTCAAAGGAAATATATGTTTGATTGGTTAAAAAGTAAAAAACTGTTTTAAAAGTCTTGTCACACTTACTGATTTTTTGTTTAGTTTTTTTTGATTACTTAGTTTTAAAAACAAACTTTTAATTGTTATTTCAATTATAACAATTAGTTATATAGTTGTTATGAGAAGGTTATGTTTTAAATTAAATTGAAAATCAAGATATTACATGAGTTCATTACATACTTTATCTTTGAATGAAACTGGTAGGCCCTATTTTCCAATCACATTATGGAGCACTGCATGGCATGTATAAGAAGACAAAATACCCTCTGACATTATAGATAACTCTTCAAATAAATAAAAATACCTTGTAATAAGAATGCACAGTTTTCCACTAACGCGGATGCAAAACGTTTTATTTGGCTGCTAATAAAGAGAATTCAACTTAAGTCATGTTGTTTAAACCTTCATGGGAAAAAATATGAGTTTTGCTGTCAAATTCCCCAATCCTACATTTAATACGTCACTTATTGTAACCTTTAATAGGCAAAAATAAATAATATTTCTGATATTCTATACTTACATTGAGCCAATTGAACTTAAATGTTTTATTAATAACATATAGCTTATGTTTTCTGTATACTCCTCTAATATGTCAATGAGCTATTCACAAAAACATGGGAGTTTCTACAGTACTTTTGTGGACTTGTCAATCATGTAAAACGATGAGATCACTCCCATTGAACCTCTACAATGGCAGCTTTCCCCAACCAGTCTGGTCACTATTGTCTCATTTGTAGATTATATGTTATATGTACTCTTTTGTGATTACGAAATAATCATTTATTTGAGTGTTTATATCATGATTCATTCTACAATGTGATTTTATTTAGTGTCATTGGGATATAAAAGAGTTTTTGATTGATTTTGCCACACATTAGCAGTCATTTTAATTACCAGTCAGAATTAAGTTTTGATTTAAAATAAACATATATGTCAGAATGGTCTTTTACGTTTTTTTTATTTAGATAAATTCTAAACATTTCAATCTCTCTTCATAGCTCTGCAGTGTGTGGACCCTGTGAAGCCCTGTGTGAACAATGCGTCCTGTGTCACCTTCCACAACGGAACAGGATACTGCAGGTAAGACGAAATATTCTCTAATTCAAACCCCTTGTTCTGAGGAATGATGAGAACTGAAAAATCAGACACAGAAAACATTTTCTCCTTTCTATAATATTGCTAAAATCTCTTTTGACTGAAATGGTGTTAATATTTTTGTTTTGCTTTTACAGTAGGAAAACCCATTTAAAGCTGGTTAATGTAGATCTGTGGAAAAACAGCTTAATGAATGCCATTCCTTTTATGATGTTAAAAAACAGACAAAGATGTTTGCCAGGTCCTTTTACTTCTGTTCATTGTGGGTGCCTGTAATTGTGCTTTTTATGCCATATGAATGAGGGTTACATTTCAATTCAAAGGCTGTGAAAGATAGAGGTACTGTATTCCCATAACTGAAAGGAATAGTCTTCTGACATTCTGCAGTCATGGAAACAAAATTGATTCCCTATATCTTACGTACCTTCAAGTTACAGTTTGATTGCCTTTCCAGTCTTAACAACCTACAAAAGTACTATGAATTTGAAACCACATCTGATAGTAAAGCTTGTCCTTGTGGTAAATCAGGACAGGATCGCGCAGGTTTACCTCAGAACCCTTGCCAAACCAAAAGGTTCAGTCACTATTTGATACTTGATCTAAGCTCTTACTAGAAGTTTCTTGCTTGCTAAAATCAAAATGAAATCACATGAAACTTATAATAAAATGTGGCAAGAATCAGTCTGACCTTTGGCACAGGTTCAGATTTGGCGAAACTTACAAATTATAGTTTCATTCCACCTACAAATTTGTGTGACAGGTTATGTGTTTTAAAAGATTGGTCTGTGTAGAGTGAAATCTTTTATTTACTTGAAGTATTAGATAAGCTGTGTTGGCAAAAGTATTCCCTCCCCTACCTTGACTCACTTCTGAATCTGTCCACACTTACACGGTACACGGTTATTTTGTAACCGTGCTTTTTTAACGCAAGTTACATGGTGTGTCTCCACGTAACCGGAGCAATGTTTTCTCTGTAATTGCGTTAATTTGAAAACACCGGCCAAAGTAATTTTTTTGGAAACGCTACTTATTCGTTTCCATGTGGACACGATAACCGTGCAAATTCTAGTTCAGGCGCAGTTTGAAGGACGCGGGAGCATTTGCTCAAATCTCCATATGGTTAATGGAGACATATTTCATAATGTGTTTACTCACAGAACAGATGCGCCAAACCACAGCAAAGTGTGGGTTATTGCTGCAGACGTGCTCACTTCATAGAAACACAAAAAACTACCATTTAAGCCTCAGATAAATTTAGATAAGTTTAGAGAGTGAAACAGTAAAGACTGTCGAGAGAATTTTCATTTATAAAAGATGTTATTCTTATCTTTGTGTGAGCAGTATTTCACAGCCATTAAAACAAGCGCTGATCTCTGAAGAGTCTTTGCTTGGAGAAAGAAGCTTCTGGCTGGTTGATTGAACCTCAATGGGTGAAGAATCTGCTGCCCTCTACTGGGTAGACAAACTCTCTGCAAAGTTTCAGATCATTTTGTGTGGACACAGTTTTTTTTTATAAACGGGGTAAGATTTATTTTTTTTTAATAACCGGGTACGTGTGGACAAAGCCTTAAATGACACCCGATAGGGTCTTTTTGCAGCTCTGACAGCTATAACTCTTCTAGACAGGCTGTCATCAAGGGTCAGTGTGTTTATTGGAATTTTTGGCCGTTCTCACAGATGTGCATTTGTGAGGTCACAAACTGATGTTCGACAAGAAGGTGTGGATCCCAGTCTCTGCTTTAATTCATCCCAAAGGTGTTCTATCAGGTTGAGGTCAGGAGTCTGCAGGCCGGTCAAGTTCTTCCACCCCATACTTTCCATCTATGTTTTTACTGACCCTGCTTTTTACAATGATGCACAGTTAAGTTGAAAGAGAAAGTAGTTATCTCCCTCTTCCCACAAATTTTGGGTGCATGTCATTTTCTAACATGTCTTATGTTAAGCTCAGTTCCTAAAAACAACCCTTTTGCCATAATCCCCCCCCCACCAAACTTTACAGTTGGCACAATGCAAACAGATAAGTAAAGTTATTCTGGCAAGAACAGACTTGCTCTTTTACTAATAGCTGAAAAATCTGTTCGCATATGTGTTGATTTTTATACATCTGTGACCATAAAAGCGATTGAAACACCTGATTCCAATTATTTAGATGGGTTATTTTTAGCGATTGCCTTTGGTAATATAGAGAGAAAGGTATGGGTGACTCTGCATTCTGCCGTTTTTACCTGAAATGTACATCCCAGTCAATTATATTGTTCAGTTTTGATTTGAAACATGTTTGGATTGATATTGTTTAAGTTTTTTAGTTTTGTGTAATTTCCTTTTTTGATATACTGTATTTTCATTTAAAGTTTTGGTAGATTTTTTTTTATTATTTAGAATAATTATTGTTATTGTAGGTTTTTTCTTTCCTTAAAAATAATGTCTGTAAGTAAAAATTCGGTTTTTATTTAAGTGGAACATAATAACTCTTGTATTATTGAATGCAATTCATTTGGTTAATTTGTTTTTATTTGCGAATTGTTTTCTTGGTCAGTCAAAATATGAAGAATTTGAGATTCTCAATATTCCCATTGTAAACCTAATGAGAAAAAATAAGCACTGATAAAAGCCATTCATCAAGAGTTTCTTTTGAGAATAAAATGAATTCAGTGTAAAAAAAAACTTTTCCATGAGTAAAAAGGTACTGCTTAAAAGAAGAACCGTGAGAACTTGACAAATGGTGAAAAGTTGTTTTGTTAAGTTCTGTTAACCTTTCATTCTTTAAAATGATAGTCTAACGTTCCCAGGGCTAAAAAATCACTGGCCTCGAGTTCTTGAATTCACAGACAGTTAATCTCAGCTTGACTTTGCTGTAGAATGCAGGCTTTTAGAGACCTGAAATGGCTGTCTGGGTGTGCGTGTGATCTTAAAATGGAACAGGCTGCTACAAAGTTCTCTCAGGAGTTGCTAATACATTCTGTGTAGGTGAGGTGACACCCGAGAACCAAAGTCAACAAGGTTTTTTTTTTTCCCTTCCGCCACTTAGAGCTTTCTACAGGAAGAGTGTGTGTGTGTGTGTGTGTGTGTGCGTGCGTGCGTGCGTGCGTGCGTGCATGTGTGTGTGTTTGGCTGCGTGCGTGTGCGCGTGCAAGCTTCTGTGTTCGCAGTAAAACCGGTACTTCTGCAAGCCTCTACACTGGGTGTGAGAAACTGTGTGCCTGTCACCTTTGTGCTTGTGTCATTTTTTGTGAATGCATGCGTGTTCTGGCTGCTCTGCCATGTTCATTCACATTCTGAGTACATAAAGTATAGAGCCCTGTGAAGAAAGTCGAATTATCTCCACTATAGATACTGATTCAGGGTAAATGTGCTACCTATAATTTGCTTAAAAGAAAATGTAATGTAAACTCTCTATCTAACTCAAACTCAAACTAATTATTGTAATGCGGAGGTGCACCGGACACAATTCTAGGCACAAAAATCTAACTGATCAGATTTTTGGGTATTTTTCCTATTACAGTAGCACTGAATGGACAGATTTTACTTGTCTCAGCACTTGATGCAAAAATGCTGCAAATTGTATCAGCTTTGATTTTATGACTTTCAAAAATTTCTCTTTAATAGACAAATGCACACTGCTTGGTATGCCTTAATGCTAAAATATTAAGCATTATGTTGAACAAAATAGGAAGTTTACCAAATTTGGTGGTAACTTTGTTAAATAACTAAGGTTGTCATTTTTAACAAGTTAAAAGCGGTCGCCCAAGGCAACCTACTTTCCCACCTTTTGTTGACATGCATCAAATAAAGTGTTTCCTAGAAAACTGCTGTGGGAACATTCAATCTATCTATTGAATCTACACTAACAAGATATTGATGAGTGAGCAAGAAAGCAAACTTATGAAGATAAAGAGGCCATCAATGATTTTGTAGTTTCTCTAAAAATGATTGAAATTGAACTGATTGAATTGAAACAATGGTTAAGTTGAGAATTGCTTCTTAAGTTGAAAATTGCTTCTCAACGACCATTTCAGCCGTATGTTATTCCTTACTAACTCCAATTACCTCTAAAACATCATTAAACTAATAACTGAGATCCATGTTGAATACAAACTCGCCAAAATCACAAGCCTTGTTTAAAGCATTTCCATTGGTTGTACAATCGTAAACATTATATTGCAGATGAGGTGCTTAAGACGATGATGTTGTGTATGTTGAAATAAGATTTGTTTTTCTAAGTGCACAAATTTATAGACTTTATAAGAAAAGTCATGCACACCACACACACATGTGGTAAATAACTACATATATAAACACAGGGAACACCGAAACATACAAGACAAGACAGTTGGGCAGCATAGTAGACTTTACCTGGTGTAGTTTATAGTATTTTTGGAATCTGATTGGAGATTCTTTCGTAAACATTACGAAATCGAAAATTATGAAATTACGAAATCGTAAACATTATATTGCAGATGAGGTGCTTAAGACGATGATGTTGTATATGTTGAAATAAGAAATAAGATTTGTTTTTCTAAGTGCACAAATTTATAGACGTTATAAGAAAAGTCATGCACACCACACACACATGTGGTAAATAACTACATATATAAACACAGGGAACACCGAAACATACAAGACAAGACAGTTGGGCAGCATAGTAGACTTTACCTGGTGTAGTTTATAGTATTTTTGGAATCTGATTGGAGATTCTTTTAAAACGTTTAACATTTTTGCTTCACTATAAATTTCGATATATAAAGTAATAATACAGGTAGGTGATAAACGTGTTTTAAGCAAAAGCCGGATAGCCTTGAATGCCTTAGCTGTCTTTCTCTCGCTGCAAAAAACTTATTTTCACTTCTCCACATCAAACAAGCTCTCTTTGTATATGCTGGCTTAAAGGGTGCAAACTTATTAATTTTTCACCCTGTCCTTCCTCCCCCTCTCCTCAGCCTCTTTTTGGTCGGAAGAGAAGAATGGAGATAGTTTGGGGTTTGTTTGATCTGTCAGATAAAATATGCCTGCAGCAAGAGAGAGGAGTAAGGAGACATCTCTTAGTGCTCAACAGGCTGAAATCGGATATGTGTCTGCCTGCTGGTGAGGGATGGAAGAGCCAGAAAGAGATTACTCTGTCAATGCCTCTCTCTGTCAATCATCTCTCTATCTCTTAGCCCTCTGTTCCTTTTTTGGCTTCTTTTTCTTTTATTACTTCATCTGTCCTTTGAATCTTTGGGCTATATCATCTTTTCCTTTAATGTGCTGTATTGTTAGTTTTTTTTAATAACTCCTTTAATCTCTGTCCTTCTTTCACCTCTCTATCACCTTTTTCCTCATCTCTCTTTTTTGCCTACAGGATGAGCTGATTCGTTTCCAAGCCACATTCAAAGTATGATTGCCTCAGGAAGAGCGTCTGCCAACCAGAAACTCTAGTCATAAAAGATAGAGAGAAAGAGAGTGAGGGAGCGAGGGAGCAAGTGTGCGCTTCAGGAACCTGTAGCCAATTCAGTATCTAACACTCAAACTAAAGTCAACAGCTCAACTGTGTGTGAAGAGTGGCAAGCAAAGGCCGTAGTTTTCTCAAGCATTCATGCGTAAATAATTTCAAATCTCTGTATTTGTTTTTTATTTTTATCGAGCTCTAGTCTCAATTTTCGATGATGATCTCGGTTGAGTGTGATTTCCTGTTCTTTTTTTAACGGGCAATGAACACATTTCGAGAATTCCCTGATGGTGCAAATCATGCATTTTTATGTCAACATTATGGATTCACAAGTTAATGTGATCAAGATAATATATATTTTTGGATAGTGATTTAAGCCTGAAATAAACTTATCTTCCTCAGGTGAGTACTAGGTGACCTTCGTGACTGCTCTTATAAGGTGGATGTTTTCATTATTCCTTTATTTAAGCTACATTAACATTTAAAGTTTTGCAGAAATAATGTCAGGGCTAGCGCTGAGTGAGAGCCACTCACCAAGTGATCTGGTTTCATTCTCGTAATTTCTGATCCACAAAATCACATCTTTATGCCCTTTTATGACTCTCCAGTAGTGATGATCTGTCAAGGAGAAAGTGGTTGATTTAGAGATAACATTTGCAAGAAGGGAAAACATTTCGGGTGAAAAAAACGTGTAGATGCTATTCTTTCAACAGTAAATAGTCTATTTACTTTTGGTAGAGGAATTGGGGTACACATACCCTTAGGGGTACTCAACTGGCTATAAATAGTAAGTGAGAGTTGATGACCTGTTAACAGCTAAGTCTTACATTTACTTTTTGTTACTGCTCTAAAGTGAATATTTCCATAATCACGATTCAAATAATCAACAAAATAATAATATTAAAGACAATGGATTTGGTTGATTTTAAAATATAATTATGCTGAATATTTAACAAGAACAAGAGAAAGTTCAGGTTGAAAACGAATACAGATGTGTAGTTGAGTGAATTTGATGCATAAATATTAATAGTAAATATATTGTAAAATAAAGTTACATAATTACAAGCGTCTTGTTTACCTCTTAATTTCGTTTTTATGTCTGATTCATATTCATACACAAAAGCTCTTACATGAGAGAAAGTTTCTCTTTCTTGCCAGAAAATCTAAGTGAACAATCGTGGTAGGCCAGACGGGGCAGTCCCACGTCAAACTGAAGCTGAGCGCATTAAAACATTCTCACAAATGTTTCCAATTGCTTGAGGCTCAACACAATAGTGGAAAATGTGGCAACCAGCCCCTAAACCCACGACACAACATCCTGACAAGCAGAGATGAGTGACAGAAAGATGACATGATAATGAGAACAATGCCACTCTGGTGCTCAGTCACACACATAACTGTAGCATTGCTGAGGTTTTTTGTTACACATCTCAGTGGTTTGGCTGTGAGTTCTCTACCATTTGTTCGGTGTAGAAGGAGTGTCCGGAATGATTAAGAATTCAGGTTGCTGATGCATGGTTTTGAGTTCAATCCTGTGTAGTGTTATGTCGTTGGGAAGGATTTTTAACCCTGGATTGCTCCAGGGCAACTGACCCTGCAATTAGAGGAATACAAGGCCCTTGGAATGAGAGCCCTCTGGTAAATGCCTGGTAATTAACTAACTAAACCTTCTGAGGAGACTTGGGGAGAGTTACCAGACCATTGCACAGATGGTCTTGGACACGTTCCCCTCTTTGAATACTTGGCGCGTCTAAATACAGACAAAAAGACTGCAATTTCTATAGCTACTCCAAACATGCTAATATTTAAGAATGACCCTTTCACAAAACATTGGAAACCCAGCATGGTAAATGTTTCAGTCTGTTCTACTAAGCTAATGATGATTAGTCAGCTCTTTTTGGTAAAGCCTTCATTGTGTTGTACATGGGTGTGTTGTTGACCTCTTGACCTCTAGGGGATAAATAAAGACCACCTTTCCTGTCATCTCATGCAAAGACCTCAGGGTAATTGCTGATAATTATCTTAAACTGGTGGGAAAATGTATAGCGGAACATTTTTGTAGCTAATGTTTGCGATATTTAGACTTTTATAAATGTGATGTATTGCAATTGGTTTAATTGAACAAACAAATAGAATGTGTTTAAATGGACCGTTTTTCATTCATTTGTTTTTCCAACTTAATCTTCTTTCTGCTCAGTGTTTAACTTTACGATAGTTTATAATTGTCAATTGCTTAAATTTGTACTTGTCATTAACCACACTGTGTTTAGATTAATTAATACATTAAAATGCATTTTATCTCACATACATACAGTCATCACAATACTCTGTTTTTTATAGTTTGATATTGAATCTACAATTGAGAAGTTAAAAATGCTAGAAATATATATTAATCGGTTCTAATACATTGCCACTGAAACCAAGCCCAGAGGCAAACAGTGTACAACATTTTTACCCACAATACAACTGAAAACAAAGAAATGTAACACATAAATGTAACTTTTGCTGTAGGAAATGCTAAATTCACTGAATAAATTGGTTAAATGTAAACTATTAATTATTGGGGTTGGGTACCGAAACCTGGTATTTAATACGGTTCTTCTTGAACCGGTTTGGACCAGACCCGAACAGAACTTAAATTCCGGTGTTTCATTTCAGTGCTAATAAATTCTATAATCGATAGTCTTCATTCAATTCGTCCATCCAATTTCAAGGACACTGAGATAGTCCAATGAATGAGCGACTCCCTCTCTCCTTCCACCCAAAATCTCCCGTTTTAACAAATCAACAGCAAAAAAAAAAAAAAAACCCAGGCACGCAAATGCAGAAACAAATGTTACACACTTGCTCTGATGACACCCGGCAGCAGGTGGTCTACTGTTAGCTTAGCTTGCTAAAATAAACAACTTGCTTTAAGCTAAACGCCTCAAATGAAACATTCGAAAGTGTGGCTATTTTACACACGAAAGGATTTTGACACCGTGACATGCTGCGAATGTTTCACAGTAGATATGTGTAAAAAATAATCATGTCAAATTTAATTAAATGTTTGAGGGCGCACGGAGCGAACTTATAAGCAGAGGGATTCCCTTTGTTCAACAGCTTGCGGACAATAGGTGGCGCAATCGATGTGAAAGTTTTTCAAAGAAAAGCATTAACAACAAGGACAGATTTATGGTCTGACCTTTAATGTAATATATTTAACTTTACCTTTATATTGGTGATCATTTTTTATACCGTTTACTAAAGCAAGCAATAGATCCAAGTTTGATGTCCACACCATGGTCGTTTACTGCTACTTTCTGTTTTTTTTTCTCCCACCAGAGCCTCACTTTCGTTGTCAAAATGGCCACAACATGAACAATGTGAGCATAAAAGCACACTATAATAGCCTTGTTGACTTTCTCAGAGCAATGAATGAGAAATGACACAAAATTTAAAGTTTGAAATAAGCACTCAAGAGTTGACCCCAAGTTAAAATATTTTAATATTTCTTATTTGAACAGAAACCTTTGTGTTGTCTGCTCAACACAGCTGTGGATTTGTTCAGACGAGTTTGGTTAAGTCCAGATTTGTTCAGTGTGTGTATTAGAGATCGGCTTTTACTCGAGCACAATGAAGCTTTTCATCAAAGCACAGACCAAAGTGGTACAGTAACAGAGAGAAGTGAAAAGAAAGAGACCATAGAAGAGAGTAGGAAAAGAGAGAGCGATGGAGGAAGGAAGAGTATATTAAGGAGGAGTATATAAAGAGCAGAGCACCCTCCCTTCAGCGTGTTTTTGAGATCAGATTTATTGCTCTTGAAGTCATGCTCAGTCTCACCACAGCACTTCTGCCTACTCCACCCTGCCCTCCTCCTTCTGGCTTCTATTTTGTTCCCTTTTCTTTTTCTCCTCAAAAAGGTGTTTGCTTTTATTTGGCTCTGCTTGCTTTTCTTTCTTTTTACTCTTTTTTTGTTGCTATATTTCTTTCTGTCTGTGTCTCTTTCTTGCTTTCTTCATATTTCTTAGTTTTTCTTTCCATCTGTGTGTCCTTCCTTCTTTTTGGATCTCTAACTCTTTTCCTCTATTTATTTCTATGCGTTGTCTCTTTTTCTATCTGTAGTTTCTCTCTTTCTTTTGCTCTTTCTTTCTTGCTTTTTTTTCTTGCTTTCTTTCTTGCTTGCTTTTTTCTTGCTTTCTTTCTATTTCTTGCTTGCTTTTTTGGTTCAACCCTCCCTGCCTATGTTGCTCTTTTCATTTTACATCCCTCCCTTCCCCCTCGCTCTACCCTTTTCTTTGTTTTTCCTGCAGTCGTTCAGCTTTCTAATGAAAATGGGAGAACTTAGCAATGTAGGGGAGAACTGATTGCCTCTGTGGCATAGAGAGAAGAAAGAAGGGAAAACAAAGTGTGTCTGTTATTGTATCAGTTTAATATATATTTCTGGTGAAACAAACTCAACTCTCAAATCAAGTTTTGTTCACTTCTGTGGGGGTGGGGGACAAATTCCAAGGTGACTTTTTTTGTTATAGGAAGTGAGTGGGTTGACATCAAATTCAAAGTGAGGTGCCTTGTAAAAGTATGAAGTAGAAAGAGTATTCCAATCACCCTAAGCCCAGTCGATGAGACACGAAGAGGTCAGTGAGCCAGAGAGAGAGGGGCGCTAATAGGAACCATCTGTAGAAATCTGACACCTTAGCAGCAAGAGCAAGAATATAGGGAGACCGAAAAGAAGAGGGAAAAATCCAACGACGTGCAACAAAGAAGCCAAAGCGTTATTTTTTAGACAGCTGGTTTTTAGATTTGTACTCTGTCATTTCTTTGTATAAAAATCACCACGAATCTCATGAACAGAGTTACAAATGGACATTTCTGATTTTTTTAAATTTGGAATGTAATACATGTAACCCTTGAGAGAGGAAACGGTGGTCTGAATGATGGTGTCACTGCTGAATTTAAAGAAGACCTAATGCAAATCCTCTCTATCTTCCCAAATATTATTAAGTGACACGACTGTCTGAATGAGGCCTGTTCCCCTGAGTCCAAGCTGTTTGCTTCCTCCGGCTTTAAGTGTGTTTGTTGTTGTTTGAGTGTCAGCACTGCTGTGATCTCGTGACCAGAGGGTCGCTCTGGGTGTATTCTTTCCCGGAGCACACACACTGACAGCTAGAAACATGAGCCAAATCATGCTTGTGCAGTGTGACCAGATGCTGAAAGATATTTTAGGTCATTGTTACACATTTTATGATGGAGAATGCGAGCTCAACATTTTGTGAAAACCGCTTGTATTAGAAGGAAAAAAAGTTTTACACAGTCACATGAATTTGGTGACATAACCCGAAATTAGTTTGAACAACACTATAATGTCATATTTCACAAAATATAAAAGAGCAATTTTTTTCCTCACAAAAACACATTGCAACACTTCGTTGGGGTTATCAATTAAAATAATTGGTCGATTTTCAAGGGGTGAGTGCCAAATTTACACAGATTTGAAGCATGGCCTTTCTTTTGAATATTTGAAGAAAACCGATGTATCTATTTTTTTGTTACCAGAACTTCACCTCCTTAGCATATGAATTAATTGGAAGTTAACATAATCTTAAATTTTTATTATTGTTATGAGCTCTACTTTGCTTGTTTTAAAGTAGAATTTTATTCTGTTTGCCTTTGAGAGAACTTTGTGCTGGTGTGGAGCCAAAATGTTACCTGCAGCAGTGTGTGTGTTCTGTGTATGATTTCTGAGACACGCTTTGAGATATGGGTTGTCTAGAATCTCAAGTAAGTGTGCAAGGGAAGTCATACGGGTGCAACTACAAACAAAGTCATTGTCAATGGAGCTTCTTTTGATCCCTCATCTTTGTTACCTGAGCGTCCTCTGGGAGCATGGCACCTGCATGGCAGCAGGCCGTACTCCGTCAAACACAGAAACACTTCAAGGTTCTGATTTCACTCAGTTTCTCAGTCTCCTAAATGGAAACGTTTAGAATATTGGTATGTATGCCTTCACCAGGCCACAACTGTAATGTAAGAATTTGAAAGGTCAGAAGAGAGAGAGGGGGTGGGTTGAGTTGAAACAGAGATAGAGACACAAGACCAGACAGAGTTTTTTTCCCTGCTCAATCTTATTTTGCAATCATGTAATTTCCTCTTTGTGAGGACTGGTCATGTGCTTAAATCTCTGAAGAGCCTGCAGTGAGGAGGACGAGGAGGAGAAAAGTGCCTCGTGAAAAACCACTGTTCACAAAGAAACTTTTTTAGGTTACACGTGTACAGTTCCTTTCATTTTTTTAGTAATTGAAACTACAAGTCTTTAAATGGCCAGTTGAGACTTTCTGGAAAGGGGTTTGGATCTCATAGACAACCGATGTTACAAATAAGAATATAAATAAAATATGTTTGAAGCCTGATGGTTTTTTTGTAATGCTAAATTTACAATGTAAACTAAAATTACCAACAAAAATTGGTAATTGTTAGGTTTGGGCAATTGAGGGACCACAGCTGATTTTGAACATTTTTAGCTATCAGGAAGAAACTCCCTGACATTAGAGACCTATAGACAGGACCAGACAGATCTTTTGGAAAATTCTGTAGAGAAATATTGGAAAGTCAGGGTCCGATGTTAAAGCCTACAAACACAGTTATTCTGATTTCTGTCCCTGAGCAACATTAATATCATATTTTAATACTGGTGCCTAGGCTCTACAATCTGCAGAACTTTTCCATATGAGGTTTCCTTTATGTGACATCTTAGACACAGAATGCAATGTAAGTATTAGGTTTATTGAAGAGTTTCATTTATGGCAGTAGCTATACTTTTATTTTAATAACTGGTTAATCTACCACTATTAGTTTTCAATAAGGTATTAAGAATGTTTATTTCGAACAAAATGCAGCAGAGCGGTTTGATTAAAGTTTTATTTGCTTTTTGGTTTTATTAAAGTTATAGAAATAACATTCATTCCTTACATTGACAGATATTGAGAAAGCATGCATAAATGCTCAAAATCATCAAAAATGATTGGGGTTGCCAGAGAATAAGAAATTCTTGCTAAATGTAAAAAAAAAATAAACATGACTGTTAGGGTTTCAAACAATGTGTTTGAAGCATACTGTTATTATATAAAAAAGATTTTGTATGTGTTGTTAATGTTCTCTTATATTATATTTTTAATGGTCTTAAAAAGTGTTACATTTGACCTTTTGAAACCTGCAGAATCCTGATATGCATGCTATCCTGTTTTTTTTTTTTCGCACTTCACACCATGCAACTATTTTTTACAATAGTTAGAGCAGCATATATTAGTTCAAACATCAAATGCGACACATTTACATACATATTGAAAATGCAAATGAATTGATTTTACTTTTTGCTACAAGTCTTCAGAAGCCTCTGGCACTTCTCGAATATATGTAAATGACAGTATTTTATTTATTTTATGTACCTTACTGTTTCAAACTGTTGTTTTTCAGGGTGTTGATAGCATACTGATATGAGTTATTGAGGAATCTGATTAAGTGTTCTGCAGTTTGCCATTAGATTTGGCCATTAACATTTATCTGGCTAATGTTTTTGTTCTCATTCTGTGTGTGTGTTGCAGGTGTGCTCCAGGCTTCCTTGGCGAATACTGCCATCACAGTGACCCGTGCTATGTGGGGTATTGTCTGAATGGAGGAGAGTGCACTGTGAGTGGGGCTGGGGTCCCCGGGAGCCCCACCTGCGAGTGTCCTCTGGGCTTCACAGGCCAGCACTGCGAGACCCAGAAGAACTCAACCTGCTACCCAAACAACCCCTGCGACAATAGTGGAAAATGCTTACTTCTCGCTAACGAGCAATACAAATGTCAGTGTGAACGTGGATGGACAGGTCAGATTGCATACCTACTCTTTTATTTCTCTAAAAGTAAATAAAAGAAAATCATCTTTGCTTATTACATAGTGTAAAACATATTCCTTATTAAACATTCCTTCATAGGTCAGCATTGCAAGCAGGAAGACGCATGTCTGTCCAGCCCTTGTGCCAACGGTGGCATCTGCAATGCTCACTCCAATCGGGAATTCTCTTGCACCTGTCTTCCTGGTTTTCATGGTCCCCGTTGTCTTAACGACACAGATGAGTGTGCCATCTCACCATCTTTATGCAACAATAAAGGAAGTTGTCTGAACACCCCAGGCTCCTATCAGTGTAACTGCCAGCCTGGTTTCACTGGCCCTGACTGTGGGAGCCTGTATTTGCCCTGTTCCCCATCTCCCTGCCTTAATGGAGGGACCTGCCGGCAAACAACAGAGACCACCTATGTGTGCCACTGCCTCCCTGGTGAGTCCTTTAACTGTGAGAACATCACAGACCACATGGTTTAGTTTTGATAACACTGTTTCAAACATTAAGTTATGTAAGTTGGTCAACATTTCAAGACAAATGACCTTCAATCCATCTCAGACAGACTTCAGTTTGTTTTTGTTGAAGCCAGTGATGGTTAGATCTCCATATATTTGGGAATAAACACATTATAAATGAACTTTATCATTTGATGAGAGCTCTGCAGGCAAAACAGAAACAGGCCAAAACTCCTCTCTCACCTCAGGCAGTGAACATGAGCCGTGAGAAATGTCTGTTCGTGTCTTTAAGTTGAGTAATTAGGTTTAATAATGCCAATGCCAGAAAGAGCACCTTTGTTACTGATTGAAGACGCTTGTAGAGGAAATCTTCTCTCCTTTTTTCCCTCTGATCAGGGTTTAATGGAACCAACTGTGAGGTGAATATTGACGACTGCCCAAACCACCGCTGCCAGAATGGAGCCACATGCATGGATGGAGTCAACACCTACAACTGCCAGTGTCCACCAGAATGGACAGGTATCAATTCAATTCAGTTTTTTTTTTTTTTTTTTTGTTGGAGGGATTCTAGAAAAAGTGTGGTTTTGAACTAAGGTCAAAGCACATTTTGTTTAACATTAGTTGGCAGGAAACATCCACATTTACGTGGAAAACTTTATTTATTTATTTATTGTAATCAGATGACATGTTTTTTCTACAAACAATAAATCTTCCTTTTTATCCATCAAACATTTACTATTTTATTGTAATGCACTTTAAACTGACTTAACTCAAACATCTCTAAAAGATATTTAATCTAAAAAATGTTGCATTTTTATCAAAGCTCCAGTTAGCATATCTTATCTAAACAAAGTGTGAATTTTGTTGTTTTATATTAACTGTTGTTTTATAACTTTTCATGTCTTATAACTGACTAGTCATGACACAGCCTGAGATGGTGGCATGGCTTAAATAACAAACAACAACATAATGTGTCTTTTTGATTTGTGAATAGTAGCCATTTGTATTTTGAGGATCCTTTTTACAGTAAATTTATTCAGACTAGAAGTGTCCATCTAAAGTTCATATCCACAAGAAATTGAGACAATGTGCTCATTATTATATGTAACTTTTGAAATTTTAATGTGAAGACTCGATATAAATATGTTGGATTAAAACAAGACAAAATTAATCTGTTTTATGTGCGTAAACCTGAAGTCTAAACATTTTTAACGAACCCACAAATGTACAATGCAACCCACTGCAATAGATTTTTTCAATGTGATAGAAGTTTTAAAACGGAGGAGAGTTGGCTTCAGTTGGCTTTCCCTGTAACTATCATAACTTGATGTGAATAGCAGCTCACTCTGATAAGTGAAACCCTCTTTCTTCAAAGCTAGAAATATTTTGGCTGCATTTATTGGTCCTCCTCACTCTATTGCACTGTAATTTAACTTCTCGGCTATATTATTCTGATATTTTCTGCTATATAATATTATATGCTATATTATAATATTATATTCTCTTGTAACCACTTCTTATTCATCTGGTTAAATTGATTTAATTTTGAATTACATTTTACTTAATGTTTAATTGCAAACGTTGGGAAAAAATTGTTTCCAGGTCAATTTTGCACCGATGATGTGGATGAATGCAGACTGCAGCCAAACGCCTGTCAGAACGGAGGCACATGCAGCAACACACGCAATGGCTACAACTGCGTGTGTGTGAATGGATGGAGTGGCCTGGACTGCTCCGAAAATATTGATGACTGTGCACCCGAACCCTGCACCGCCGGCTCCACTTGCATCGACCGTGTGGCTTCCTTTGTTTGCAGCTGTCCTCCTGGCAAGACTGGTCAGTAAAGATGCATGACCCTGCTTGAGAATTTTTTCCCTTTTCCTCAAACAGTACTTTGCAAATCTGATGTAGTGACCTTAGGGTTTGCTTGTTTGCTGTAGGATTGCTTTGCCACATTGATGATGCCTGCATAAGTAACCCCTGCAAGATGGGAGCTCACTGCGACACAAACCCAGTCAATGGCAAGTTCAGCTGCAACTGTCCCTCAGGGTACAAGGGCAGCACGTGTGCAGAGGATATTGATGAGTGTGTCATTGGTGAGACTATTTAAAAGCTGTTCACAACTCATTGTTTCCTCTTTTTCACTGAATGCATTGCACAGTGTGTCAGGAGTATTTCACATCTTTCCAAAACCGAATTTTTTCAGGGCCAAACCCATGTGAGCATGGGGGCTCGTGTAAGAACACTGAGGGCTCTTTCACCTGTAACTGTGCCCCGGGTTACACTGGCCCACGATGTGAGCAGGACATCAATGAATGTGGCTCCAACCCTTGCCACAATGATGCCACCTGCTTGGATCAGATTGGAGATTATACCTGTATCTGTATGCCAGGTACTTTGAGGCCCACAAAGATTAGATTTGACATTGTTTTAAAACTCACTGTGTGCATGTGTGTTTTTCCTCTCTTCGTAGGTTTTGAAGGAATGCACTGTGAAATTGATATTAATGAATGCGCCAGCTCACCTTGCCTCAATAACGGGAGATGTCTAGACCAGGTCAGCCGATTCGTTTGCGAGTGTCCTCAAGGTGAGAAATAAACGGCAGCTGATTAAGACCATATCCACACATACCGATTATTTTTAAAAGTGTAGTTTATCTTGCCTCGTTAAAAAAAAAACTTGCATCCACCCAAGTACAGTTTCGGAAAAAAAACTGCAGCGAAAATTCCAAACCACTCCTTTAAATGCTGTGACAAGTATGCCAATTTATTAGGTGACTGTAAGCTCCTAAAACGATTCTGAAAACGATCCAATCAGAAGCTTCCAAACATGTTTCACTTTTGACTTGTATCAATTTTTTAATTCAGTGCCTGGGCAGAGCAGCTCACACAAAGAAAATAACAACCACCTTAATAAAAACTCTCCTACCATTCTATTTATTCGTTCTTATTTTGTCCACTGTTTGCATCTGTGTCGAGTGTTCAGTTAATGACCTTCTCAACACGGCAAAAACATTGGCTATGCTCTCCCCACATCAACCATGTATCCAGCTTTGTAATTATTCCTATGTGGTGGTTTTGTAATATTCAGCATAAATATCATTCCCCTTACATGAAATGTGTTGAGACGTATTTGTGTTTTGACAAGGTTTCACAGGGGAAATGTGTCAAGTTGACATTGATGAGTGTGCCAGCACCCCGTGCCATAATGGAGCCAAGTGTCATGACCGTCCCAACGGCTATGAATGTGAATGCGCTGAAGGTAATGTAATCAGCATTATAAGATCACCTACTGTGTTATTTTCTCATACGTTTGACATTCTTTTAATACATTCTTGCTTTGATTGCTGGGCTTTTATTGCAGGTTTCACAGGGCCATTGTGTAAGGAAAACATTAACGACTGTGAGCCTAAACCTTGTCACCATGGCGATTGTATAGACGGAATTGCTACCTACAACTGCGAGTGTCACCAAGGTTACATGGGCTCCATCTGTAGCGAGCAGATCCGTGAGTGTCAGAGTGACCCCTGCCAAAACAGAGGCCGCTGCGTTGACCTTGTGAACATGTACCAGTGCAATTGTCTACCAGGCACCTCAGGTCAGCCTCATACTTGATACTTGAATGGCATGGTACTACTCACAACTGCTGATGTGATTTCTTATACTTAAAAAACTGTGTTTTATGAATTCTGCAAAATGTATTATTGTACTTGTACTTTTTGTCGGAATGGCATTGTAGTAACTATCGGTTTAGTTATTGCTATAATTATAACAGCAATTGGTTAAATAGTGATCTGTTAACTTGACATTAATGTGCTCTCAATCCACCATTAATGAATAAATTAATTGTTTTGCTTTGTTTTTATTAAAAAAGATTGTTTTAAACTGTGAGGGTTTACAAAGTGTTTTTCCCATTTTTATTGACAAGACAAAGATCATGTACCCCTACTGGAGAACTCCTTTTAGTACATGTACCTACACAGGGAAATAAATGAGAATTCTGAGGAATTACGAGAAGAAACTTTACGAGCTGTGTGAAATTATGAAATTACGAGCTGCTGTGAAAAATTAACCAATCGCTTACACTTCTCTCCCATCTCAGGCGTGAACTGTGAGATTAATCATGATGACTGTGCCAGTAATCCCTGCCAACGTGGGATCTGTGAGGATGGGATTAATGAATACAAATGTGTGTGTGAAGCTGGTTACACAGGTAAGTTCAACTCATAGGCAGAAGTGAAAGAACAATAAGTTATTGAAAACATCTTTAGACATATAAACTGCATTTGTTTTGTTCCTTGTTGTGTTCTCATGTCATTACTTTTTTCCTCTGGCCCAGGAGAACGTTGCACAGAGGATATCGATGAGTGCTCATCTAGCCCGTGTTTGAGTGGAGGAACGTGCATAGACAAAGTGAATGGATTTCAATGCAATTGTCCAGTTGGAACTCATGGACCAGTCTGCCATTCTGGTGCAAATCATTGTAGCCCTATGCCATGCCAGCATGGAGAGTGTATTGAAGAGCAGAATGGGTAGGAAACGTCTTAGTTTTGCAAGCATTTAATTCTGTATCTATATAAATAATAATAATAATGCCTTCAATAGACACTCAAATATGCTTTATAATAGCATTATTCATTCACTCCACATTCACACACTGGTGGTGATAAGCTACCTTGGTAGCCCTTAGCTGCCCTGAGGCAGTCTGACAGGACGTGGCTGCCATTCTGTGCCTACGGCCTCCTGATCACCACCAAACACACCCCACCAGTCACACACATCCATACAGGGCAATGTGGGTGAAGTGGCTTGCCCAGGGCCACAACGGCAGAATGGCCCTAGCGCGGATCGAACTGCCAACCTTCCAGTTACAGAACGACCAACTCCACCACTGCAATATCCACCCCTCCATCTTTCCACCACTAATTTAAAACCTAAGTTATTAGATACATAACATTTACATTTATGCATTTGGCAGACGCTTTTGTCCAAAGCGACTTACAGTAGGAAGAGACAACATGCAATTTGTTACACAGTCAAAGTCTAACTCAGCTCGCTCATAGTCGAAGTTGTATAAACTGATCAATCAACCATAGCAGGAAGAAAATAAAGAGAAAAGAACTGCAGATCATGTGGTATTTTCCTGATATTTCTCTGCAGGTACATTTGTCGATGTAACCCCGGCTGGGAGGGAAAGAACTGTGAGCGAGAAAAGAACGAGTGTCAGTCCAGCCCTTGCTTGAATGGTGGCACCTGTAATGACCGCCTGAATGGCTTCACTTGTGTTTGTTCTCGTGGATTTACAGGTATGGGCGTGTGCTTCATTAATCCAACTTAACATAACTCATTTACTTTTCAAACTCCCTAATTTAACATTTACTTCTTAGGTCTTAGATGTGAGATCAACCTTAATGAATGCGAGTCAAACCCCTGTGTGAATCAGGGAACCTGTGTGGATGGAGTCAACAGCTACATATGCCACTGCACACTGCCTTTCACAGGTGAAACTCATTTACATTTTTCAGCTTGCTGTCTCCACTCCTTGATATTGGGCGATACGGTGTTAGTATAAAAATCGTATGCATGCAAAACTGGAAACTTTGGAAATGGAAATTAGCATTATCTAAAACAGAATAATTAATATATTTGTATTAATTGCATTAAATTTTTTTAAAGCTTTCAATGCGGGTTTAATCAAAACAACTAAGCCGTTATTTATTTGCTCACAAAATAGCTAATTGTTGTTTAAAATTAGTAACAATAAAGAATGTAAAACTAGCTAGCATGTGGCATTAACTATCATCAGTGTTAGCATTTTAGACATCAGACATCATTTTAGACAAAACAAAACATTGCATCAATAATCAGTCAAAACATAATTTTCCATGGTTTTCAACAAAAAAAAAACTGATTACAGATAGAAAATCTATATTCTATAATATATGTTCACATATCAAATACTATACACTCATTGGCTGCATAAACCATGAGTGTAGAGTCTATATTGTCACCAATAGGTCTTAGGAAGTCAATAGAAGTCTGCTCTCTTTGGTCGCACCCTCAAAATTCAGTCAATATGTGCATCCAGCAAAATACAAAGAGGATGTTGTTTACACTAAGTGGAAACTTCCCGCTCGAGGCTGAGACCAGAAGTGAGCAAATTTCCATTTGTTTCCATGTTAAATTGTATTTCCTTTTTGTCATTTACAGTCTGCCAAAATCCAGCCTTTGACTAGTCAATAGTTTCCCTGCCAGCAAGGAAATATCTTAGTTTTTCAGCCCTATGCCTCATTTTCTCTCTGCAGAAACCTATAGGGACAATATGTGAATAGTTTATAGCCACGTTTCTCTATGAACCGCATCTCAGGTTTACTCACACATGGTACAGTGCTGCCACCCACTGACATGGTTCCTCTTTAAGTGCCATTTGTGTATATTTTTTTGTGAAGCTACTTTTAAAATAGGAACAGGATAATAGTTAAAAATCGAATAATTTTAATGATTTAATAATTTGGTTGTAAATTTGAAATAATTGTTATCTCCAAAAACACCTATATTTGAAAACATTTTTCTCCAGCTGTCATCTTCATCTACAGTTTTTAGGGGGAAACATGTGCTTTGGACGTCCTAAGGGTTGGAAATGGAGTTGGACAGTTTTAACAAACTATTAATTAATCATAGCTAATACCTAATTTGAATTTAAATTGTATAACAATTTAGTTCATCTTCAACTCTATGTAAGTAAACGTGATGCTGGCTTCTCAGGGAAACACTGTGAGGAGAAGTTTGTCCCCTGTGCATCACAGCCCTGTCAGAGACGTGGGGTTTGTCAGCCAACCCTGGATTACACCAGCTACATCTGCAAATGCCACAGTGGCTGGGAAGGTATGGACTCAAAATCTAAATCTGGATTTGCATTCTTTCCACAAAAACATAAGGAGCCTGGAAGACCCCTCTTGATATTTCCATAGGACCCCAGTGCACAGAAGATGTCAACGAGTGTAAGAAGAAACCATGTCAGAATGGAGCTCATTGTATCAACACGGTGGGCAGTTACCGTTGTGAGTGTCCACCTGGATATAACGGGGTCAACTGTCAAACCAACATCGACGACTGCAGCTCCAGTACGTTTCATTCTGCTACCTACTAATTTGTACTAACAAACACATTTTTGCATTCACAACATTTATGTTGTTATGACTTAATTAATATAATATCTATGATAATAGAGTCTATTTCTGTTGTGACCACCAAGAGTTGCTCAGACAGAAATGTGAAACTGTTTTAATCACGAGGATTTCCACACTTTGTTCCAGATCCTTGTCGTAATGGTGGTATCTGTGTGGACAAAGTGGGGCAGTACTTGTGCGAGTGCCGAGCTGGTTTCTATGGGGAGCGCTGTGAGGAGGAGATGAATGAGTGCGCTAGCAACCCCTGCTGGAACGGAGGCCACTGCACTGACTACGTGAACAGCTACACTTGTCGATGCCCTCTTGGCTATGATGGAATCAACTGCGAGCGTGATATCCCAGACTGCACTGAGACGTACGGTTTCCATGTAAATGCCTGAGAAAGGGTTTTTTGTGTTCCATCAATGCTCATTCACTCTGTCCTTTTCTTAGCTCCTGCCTGAACAATGGAACGTGTGTGGATGGGATTAACCACTTCTCTTGTCGATGTCGGCATGGATTTTCGGGTCAGTTTTGTCAGTTTGAACTGAACGAGTGTGACTCTCATCCCTGTAAAAATGGCGGAACATGCATAGATGGCCCAGGAACCTTCCACTGCAACTGCCCCTTGATGTATCATGGAAAAACCTGCGAGGTACCAACTGCAGATTTTGAACCATCTTTAAAGAATATGACTATGCCTTTGTGTTTTTATTCACAGAAAGATTCTTCAAAATAAATTATTATTGTGTACAAATTTAAAAGAGATAATAATACTTCCATGCAGCTCACTCACTTTAGAACAAACTTCCAATAAAAGAGTGAAAATTAAGTAAAATTTGAAAACATAATAAATGTTCATTTGTATCACACTAAGCTGTATTTGTTACCTGTATATAGTTAAAATGTTTAATGTTCTGTAATGAGCCAGTTTTTACGTGCATAAACTTTTTTACTTGCATCTCACACCAATCGAGTGAATGGAACAAACCTGAGAGTCACATTTATAGACTTTCATAAAGCTACGGATATATTAGCCTTAGTTTTATAACATCAACCTATTACTTTAATCACTTTTGAAGCTAAAAGCGAGCATGGTTGCTAATTTCCCATGGAGGACTTTCTAAACCAAAAACAAAATAGCCAAATAACTGATTATTTGAATGCATTCTTCAGTCAGAGCAAAAAGCCAGAAATGCATTAGAAATGTAGAACTACCTCAGTATAAATAGTTGGGAATTTGGATATCTGCTTAATTTCTTCCTCTGTGTCATTTTTCAGTCAATGGTAAACGTGTGCAGCCAAATAAAATGTGAGAACTCAGGCAGTTGCATTCAGAAGCAAATGGAATGGAGATGCAGCTGCCAGCCTGGCTGGACAGGTCTGTACTGTGACATCCCTAGTATGTCCTGTCAAGCTGTTGCTATCAGCAAAGGTAAAACATCAGACACTATATATTATTGATGTTGGATGTGGGTATGGATGTATAGATAGATTTTGTTTTTCATCTTTGAATCTGCTGCAGGTTTTGCAGTGAACATGGTGTGTAAACATGCTGGACAGTGTAGGGACATAGACAACACACACCGGTGTGATTGTCAGAGAGGCTACACCGGTAGTTACTGTGAGACAGAGGTGAACGAATGTCTCTCAAACCCCTGCAGAAATGGAGGGACCTGTGTGGACTACCAGGGTGGATATGACTGCAAGGTACAACTTTACTCTGATTCTATCAAGTTGTGTCAATATAACACATATGTTTTTTATTTCAAATGAATGATTATTTTTTTATTTCTGGCAAATTTTTTTCTAGTGTTCTGTGAGACTAGTATTTCTTGTATATGCCTCTTATGACGAAATACTGTAAAAACACAAATCTTTTGTGAAAAATCTTTTTAAATATGCCTCATTATTGAAAACGGAAAGTGACTGCAGTCAACTGCTGAGTGGTTGGGGATTTCATCAGAGGCAATGGCCCTATCAGGGGCTGAAAACAGTCTGGTTTTTCCTTCCCAGAAATCATATCTTAGAAGTCAACGAGACAATGTTTTAACCACTTCCTGTTAGCTGTACAGAGCATTTCACTAAAAAAAGAAATGTATTCAATACATCAAGTAAAGTCAGCATTTGCTTATTTAGGACTTCATATACAACTGGACCAAAATGTTTTACAAGAAAACAGCTGAAGAGTCACAGTGAATATGATGTATACATACCAAATCTGTTAAAAATCATTTTAAAAAATCCCCTTTTGATATTAATAATGGCTTAAAATGTCAACTTAAAATAAAGTTTAGCAAAAAGTTGACTTTAAATGTAAATGTAAAAGACAAATAAGGAATTGCATAACATTTAAGAAACATAATACAAGAAAACTAGAATGCCTCAGTCTGTTAAGTGGTTAACAAGAATACATAATCTATTTCTTAAGCACTTTCAGCTCAAGAAATTAATACTTGCTTTTTCAACTTTTTTATTAAACCATCACAGTGTTAAAAAAAAGGACAATATTTGTGTTTATATGTCAATATTTGTGGTTACACAAGGCTTTTGAATTAAAGTAGGAAAAAAGATACCAAAACGTATGGTTAGTGTCAACGTCTCCACAACTTTTGCAACATCCCCTTCAAGCGACAAATGTTCCTCAACGTCAAATAACTTTCAGGACATTTTCAAAATCTTCTCTTTTGGTTTTGAATGTACAGCCTTTTAATGTTCTTCATTTGACTGTAGGGGAACATCCTTTCCTGGTCATTATATGGTAACATATGCAACATTACTAAAAGAAGATCTTGAATCTGAACTAAATGTCTTCATATGGTCCTCTGTTGGTCATATAATAACATCCATTTAACCTTTACAGATCTTATCATTTTAATTTTCCCATTTCATTACTAGACAACGTTATTAACATCAATGGGCACTTTCTAAGAATGCACAATTTCTAACAGGGAAAAAAGGCTGTCAAATATATTGTCTATCTCAAGTGCCATGTGAAAGAAAGTGCTAAATGTGAAACCAATTCAAGCTAATTTTAATACATCAGTACATACACTCTCTTTTCAGTGTAAAGCAGGTTTTCAAGGTGTGAACTGTGAATACGATGTCAACGAATGCCAGTCGAGTCCTTGCCGGAACGGAGGAACCTGCATCGATCTGATCAACCGCTTCTCCTGCGCTTGCCCTCCTGGCACTAAAGGTTTCAACATGAGCACTGAATGTCTCTTCCTGATATCCAATCTTAACACAAAGCATGTCACCTGACCTACTCTTCCATGTTCTACAGGTTTGCGATGTGAGGTGGACATAGATGAATGTGCCCCAGAGTTTGGCATGCGCTGTAAGAATGGGGGCCAGTGTGTGGATGGTTTGGGACGTTACACTTGCTACTGTCCTCCGGGTTTCGCTGGTGAGCACTGTGAGGGTGATGTGAACGAGTGTCTTTCTGGGCCTTGCGACAAATCTGGAAGCATCGACTGCGTGCCGCTCATCAATAACTATCAGTGTCTTTGTCGTCTTGGTTATACTGGTGGGTTGCATTGTGGTCATTTATTAAATCATCTGTTTGTTCTTGAATAATTTAACTGATTTGATACCTTCACGTTCCTTTGTGCTCTCTAGGTCAGCGCTGTGAATTAATGGTTGATCTTTGTCAGTCCAAGCCATGCCACAACAGTGGAAGATGTGCAATGAATTCCAGTTCAATTCATGGATACAGCTGCAGCTGCCCACCTGTAAGTGCAGTGCTTGAGCTTTAGAGAAGTTTTTATTTCAGTGAGGTTTTAAATCTGTGATGTTGTATTTTTATATGTTTGATTTTATATTTTTTAGTTATCAGCATATTATTTTTCTAGAGTCTGTGTTAGGGGTATCATGTGTGAGAACAATAAACAGCCCACCCGAGGGTAATATTAAACTATAAAAAAAAACTTAATGACTCTGATTGCTGCTTTTCAGTTGAGTTAAGCACCTAAATCTGGTACCATTGTAACATAACATTATTATGCCATTTGATGACAGTTTGACTGACATACCCCTCTTGTTTTATTATCTGTAAAAAGCCATTTTTATAACTAATAATCACTGCCACGAGAAAACATGACTCGTGATAGCGACCACACAGCCCATCCTGGCTCTTTTCTGTGAGGATACATGCACCGCATACATACACCTTACAAACCGAACTATCTCTGGGGCAGATCCTGTTTCTCTCATGTGTTGTTTGTACTGCAGCCTCAATGGCTATTTTAGTTAACAAACAAGCTACTTTGTTCTGTTATACAGTAGATTCATGCTGATCTATAAAGTATTTATTAACCTGTTAACATGATTATATGCATACATAAAGTTGAGGTTATTCTCTCATAATATAGTCAGTACAAATTTAGCTGAATATTTTCAGTAAGCTCCTGTACTTCATTACATTTAGACAAATAAAAATGCAAGAAGTCAGACTTTTTTTAGCAAACACTGCATTTATTTTTTTAAGAGTTTATTTATATTTAGCATATTCAAGAGTATGTTTGGCATATTTACAGCAAATATTCTATAAAATTAACTTCTTTTTATCTGTTATATGCATATTTTCTTTTAGTCTCAGTTAAAGCTTTTCATAGCATTACAATCCTCACACTCAATCTTTGTGTGTTATTGTGTGCTTTATATGGTACTGTGCATGCTCACAATATTTTATTATTTTAAATGTGTATGTTTTATTGCTGAAATATATCCATGAGCATGCTCAGTAGGGCACTGTAAATATGAATTATGGCTGATGTGGCTGCATTTGTGAAAAGATATTTTAATATCGAAGTAAATTCTCTATCATGAGCGGTGGAGTAGCAATACATTTTAACGACTTAACATTACTTACTTTGCTTTAAATGAAAACATTTTCTTTTTCAACATGGCTTGTTCTCTCTTTATTCTCATGCTTGCAATAAGCGTAAAAGTGAGTGAAACTTCTTCTTTTCCTTAAAACTTCTCATGCTTTTCTGAGCTCCTCTCATTAGTTTACGTTGTTTTTTACGTTCTAACAGCGTGTGTTTGGTACTTTCAGGGTTTCACTGGCTTCAACTGTGGAGAGATGTCATCCTGTGCCAATTTGCGCTGTCAGAATGGTGGAGAATGTGCAAATACAAATGGTCGCCCACAGTGTCACTGTCCAGAAGGTTATATTGGAGCAAACTGTGAGATGTTAACAACCCGTTGCATGTGTCAAAACGGAGGCACTTGCATCCCTAATAATATTGGCAAGTCCAGCTGCCAGTGCCGGCCTGGTTTCAGTGGGTTACTGTGTCAAACAAAAGTAGCATCATGCCCTGATTCGGGCTGTGAGAAGAAGAAGGGAGACAAAGTTTGTGACTCACAGTGTTCGAACCCAGAGTGTGGGTGGGATGGAGGAGACTGTACACTGCATTGGGATAATCCCTGGAAGAACTGCTCGGCAACTGTCCCGTGCTGGAATCTGTTTAATAATGGCCGCTGTGACTCAGAGTGCAACAATGCAGGCTGCTTATTCGACAGATTTGAATGCCAACAAGAGGCATCAGCAAGCGCTTGCAAGTACGTCACATTTAAGTTCTCTCACCTCCTGAAACAAGGTGGTAAGGTGTAGGGGTAAAAATATAAACCTATGGAATGGGACAACTTCGTAGCTTCTACTTGACATCAAACATTTACAACTGTGAATATTCAGCTGTCAAGTTCAGTGATTGAACGTGGGTTTCCACGGTGTCTTAAATGTTCTAAAATTTAAAAGCCCAAATTTTAGGCCTTAAAAAGTTCTCACAGGTCTTATTTTTCTGATGTTCATGTAAAGCTAATCTGATATGTGATTTTTACTGTTGCTCAAAAGCATGAAAGTGATTGCAAGGGTTTCCAGAGATTGACGAAAAAACTCCAAAATGTTGAAAATATAATAATCACTGTTACTTGACGGAATTTAAGAAAATGCTCATAAATGTTCAACTTTGTAAAATGTATGGTTGGGGTTGCCGGAGTTTGATCAAATGTTTTTAAATGCAAAAACATAAAAAATGATAGTTAGTGATTCAAATAATGTTAGTTATGATACAGGTCCTAAATTTGATTCCTAATGGTTTTAAATATTTCTTTTTATTCTTACATTTGACCTTATGTACCCTGAAGAAACCATCATGGTCATTTTTATGCAGAAACCTGATAGTTTTCATAACTTAAAATCATTATAGATGACAAAGTTGAATTCATTTTAAGGAAATGTGTTCCAGTTAGAAGCTTTGAGAATTTACTATATTTAGATCATTTTTCAGCCCTTGGTCTTTCCTCCAAGTGATTTAAGACTATTGTCTCTTGTGAAAGTGCAAAATATAGGGATAGTGGCGAGGGCTAAAGGGTAGAATTTGATCTAAGCCTTACTTTTTAGAAACAATCGACAAGATAATGGATAAAAACAGCATTGCCAAGAAAATAAATATTTCCACTTTCACCTCGAGAAAATGAACTTCCATGAATAAGCTAACATGTTATCCAAAAGTATTGCAATTTGTTTTTTCTATATTTATTTAAATGTAACTATATTAAATGTATGTATGTTTTATGTATGTGAAACCAAAATTGAACATATTTATATAACAAACATTTTTGTTATATTCCTGCTAATCAACATTTATTTGAAGTTGGGTCAGCAAAATCTAAAACAGAAACATGACGTGAATGATTTTTATTATTTCTATTAAGTGTGGCAAATAAGGATACTTTACTTTTGTTTTGAAATACTTAATATAGTCTCAATACTTTAAGTGTAACTACTTTAGCAGGTCTCAAATGATAAAAATTACTATAAAAAAGGATAAAATAATCTTTTAATGAAGCAATTTTTACTTTATATATAATATCTTTAATACCAGTTTATTCATCCTTCTTAACTGTTGTTTTCCACTAGATATGACCGATACTGTGCTGACCATTTTGACAATGGCCACTGCAACCAGGGCTGCAACACCGAAGCATGCGACTGGGATGGTCTGGACTGTGCTCCAGACACTCCTCCCAAGCTGGCTGACGGCACTCTAGAGATTGTAGTCCTGCTGCAGCCGGAGGAGCTTCTTAAAGATCTTAAAGGCTTTCTGCGCTCTCTGGGCACACTCCTGCATACTAACCTGCGAGTGAAGATGGATGAGCATAAGAGACTAATGATTTATCCTTACTACAAAAATGAGCAGAGTGAATTACAAAACTACAACGCCGGTATGAAGGAACGTGAAAAACGGGAGCTGGAGAAGGAGGTTATTGGGTAAGTTCTACACCTTACAGTTGGAGGTCAGTCTTGTATTTGGGTTCATGTTTTTTGGTCTCCCTGGTTTAGATCAAGGCTTCTCCTGGAGATTGACAATCGTCAGTGTTCAAAGAGCTCTGATGAGTGCATCATCAGTGCAGACCAGGCTGCTGCTTTCATAGCTGCTGAGTACCTGACATCAGACATGCCATACCCATTATATTCCATCATTGGTAAGTAACAAGGTCATAGGAAAAAAAAGTGGATTGTGGGTAAAACTTTAAAAACTGTCCTATTTTTCTTAGGCAAGAAGAATGAAGAAAATACTGATTTTAGATTATTGTACCTGGTTGCTGTGGCTGCTGCAATCATCCTGCTGATTTTAGTGCTGGGAGTGTTGGCAGCCAAGCGTAAACGACAACATGGAACTTTATGGCATCCTGACGGCTTTCTACCCAAGAAAGACTGCAAACGTAGGGAGCCAGTTGGACAGGATGATTTCGGCTTGAAGTAAGTATGCACCAAAATCAAATTGTAGATGATTAAAAATTGCTTCAATCAGAAACAATCACTCATACATGTACATTCATTAAATCAATCTATTTTTCTTTTTTCCTTTCTTTTCACATGGCATATCTAATATCGAATTTTCCTTCACTTTCAACCAGGAGCATGCAGAAGACACCAGATGGAGCATTATTGGACGGTAGTTCTTCCCATCATTGGTCAGAAGAGGATCATCTACCTAAAAAACCTAGGGTAAGAGAGGTTGCTCTCATTACCATGAAGATAGGAGATGAAGAGGGGGTTTTATTTAACACCACACATCCTTCCTTCAGATGGAGGATAAACCGTTGCTTCCTGTTGGAGCGGATGGAAGTGTGGACAGAAGAGAGTGGACCTTGCAGCATCATAAAGCTGCAGATATTACACTAACTCCACCACAGGCGGACATCGACACAGACAGTCTAGACGTCAATGTTAAAGGACCAGGTTAATAGACCGAAAATTTCTTTATAAGACCTTTCCACATAATTCCTTTAAAAACTTTGACTGACTCTGTACTTTTTTGCTCATAGACGGCTTTACTCCTCTCATGCTGGCATCTCTAAGGAGTGGCAGCAGCCCTGACTGTGGCAGCATGCTCGGTGATGAGGAGGAGGAAAGTGGTGTTGATGAGCCTGACACAAACGTCATCACTGATTTGATTGGGCAGGGTGCATCACTTAATGCCCAGACAGATCGTACTGGGGAGACCGCTCTTCATCTTGCTGCCCGGTACGCTCGGGCAGATGCTGCTAAGAGACTGCTGGATGCTGGTGCTGATGCTAATGCTCATGATAACATGGGCCGCACCCCTCTACATGCAGCAGTGGCAGCAGATGCCCAAGGAGTCCTCCAGGTAAACTTTTATCAAAATCTTTTAGTTCAACCTGGAATTTTTTTTTGACAACCCATAAATACATTACTAATGAGTACATGTTTTTAAAAGTAGGTTAATAAAATGTACCCTGTGTGTTTAGTTTGGAAAATAATTGTTTTGGTTTATTATTTGTTATTAAATGCCCCAAAAATATGTTTTTGTTTGTTAAACTTCAGATTCTAATCCGCAACCGTGCAACGGATCTTGATTCCCGTATGAACGATGGCACTACACCTCTCATCCTAGCAGCCAGACTGCCTGCGGATGGTATGGTGGAGGAGCTAGTACACTGCCATGCTGATATCAATGCTGTAGATGATCATGGTAAGATGAAAACCCATCTGAACTAGTGCTGTAAACGATTAATAATATACATACAGAGACGAGGACCAGGTAGACATTCAGACATATAGACAACAGACAGACCAGAAGAGATTAAAGCCCAAGACGAGGGCCAGATAGACATAAAGACATAGACAACAGACAGACCAGATGAGACTATACATACAGAGACGAGGACCAGATAGACATTCAGACATAGACAACAGACAGACCAGACGAGATTAAAGCCAGAGACGAGGGCCAGATAGACATAAAGACATAGACAACAGACAGACCAGATGAGACTATACATGGAGAGATGAGGACCAGATAGACATACAGACATAGACAACAGACCAGCCAGAAATAATGACCAGACAAAGACTATACAGAACAGAACAGGACGAGACAGGAAAAGAACAGAGAGACAAACAAAACCACTGTTTGAGAAAGATGTGTTTTAGAATTAAACTGTCTTAAACCGCTATTTGTTTACATTAATGTGTTGACAGTTATTTACAGTTGACAATATTTACATATTTACAAGAATTTGTAAGAGAAAACCATCCCAAATTAATACCATTCTGATAATCATGTCCACAGGAAAGTCTGCTTTGCACTGGGCTGCCGCTGTCAATAATGTGGATGCCACACTGGTGCTGCTCAAAAATGGAGCAAATAGAGACATGCAGGACAACAAGGTGCTCTTTAGTGTGTTTTTATATAGTTCAAACGCATATTAAATCATAATGTTTTCTGTCAAAATCTTCAACTTTTTTTGTTCTGTGAAACAGGAGGAGACTCCCTTGTTCCTCGCTGCCAGAGAAGGGAGCTTTGAAGCTGCCCAAGTCCTCTTGGATCATTATTCAAATCGGGACATCACAGATCATCTTGATCGTCTGCCTCGTGATACAGCGCAAGAAAGAATGCATCACGACATTGTGCGTTTACTGGATGAGTACAACCTGGTGCACAGCCCACATTCTGGACCTAACCATGTCGGGAATGGTGGGGGGCACTCATCAATGGTCTGTGGAACAAATGGCAATGGATTTGTGCTCGGCATGCGTCCAGGACCTCAAGGCAAAAAGAACAGACGAGCGGGAGGAAAAGCTAATGGTTTTAATTCTGGAACAGCCAAAGATCTTAAAGAAATGAAGGCGAAGAGGCGGAAGAAGCCAGCAGGTGGAGAGGGGCCAAGTGTGGTCCCGGTAACCACAGCTCCAGTAAAGGCCAGCAGAGCAGCGGGTGGGCTCTCGGAGAGCTCAGTCACCATGTCACCTGTGGATTCCCTGGAGTCTCCACACTCATATGCCGGCGAGCCTGTGGCTACCTCCAGCACAGCAAATTCTCCACCTCTCCTCAACAGCCCATCCACCAGATCCATGCTGCCCCCAGTCAGCCACATGCTGGGCCAGCAGCAGCAGAGCTGGGTCAGCCTACCTAAACACAGCTACAACGGCCACATGTTCAGCCTCATGCAACCTCACCAAATGAACACTGGTCACACCAGCATGCAGCAGCACCATAGCCCAGGGATGACCACTCCAATGAATGTCACCATGAGCAGAGAACAACTGCCACCTATTGTCACCTTTCAGATGATGCCGGCACTCAAGCAGGCACAGCAAAGGCAGATGCAGCCACAGGGGCAAAACCAGGTCCAGGGTCAGCATCTGCTTTGTAGCCAGGGAATGATGTTCCCAATGCCTGACATGAACATGCATCATGGTCTGCCGCACCCTCATGCTCCTAACCACACACTCCCTCATGGGATGCCTGATGGAGCGGCACGACAGGTAGCATCCTATCAGCCACGTCAGAGCCCGGTGGATAAATACCCCACACCACCTTCTCAGCACAGCTACGCCACAGCTGGCTCTGAGGTAACCACTCCTGGGCATCCAGCACACAATCCCAGTGAGCACCCCTATCTCACCCCTTCACCAGAGTCTCCAGATCCCTGGTCCTCCTCATCTCCTCACTCAAACTCAGACTGGTCCGATGTCACCACAAGCCCCACCCCTTTAGGTAATGGCCACTCGTTGCCTTCTTCCCGTCGCACACACATTCCAGAGCAGGGGGCGCTCCAGGCCCCACCACAGCCCTCACAGCCCACCCAATCCCAGCCCACACAATCTCAGCAGTCCCAGCGAAGCAGTGTGTATGCCTAAGAAAGAGTAAAAACACTTTTTTTTAAGTGGCCAACTATCTTAATCTCCACCACTTATGCTTTATTATCTTTTATTTGTATTTATACAGTGCCTTTTACCCTGCAAACCAGGACAATCACAGAACAGTGATACGTTTTTTTCTAATTTTCGGCCAATGATAACCGTGAAAACATACATGGACTGCGAGGAAACTTGGAGGAAACCAATCCAGAGAGGGTGAACTGAGAGGCAACTGAAGGAAGTTTGCATATTGTAAATTTCCCCCTTGCCTGAATCTTTTATTTTAAAACAGCGCAGTCGTCACTGCATGATCTGAGTGCACTGCCACCCTTGAATTCACATAATCTAATCAAATCTGAGCAAAACTAAAGATGTTCATATGTTATAATTTGCCTTAGTTTAGAGAATATTTTTCAATATTATGCAAACTTTGAAGGAATTTTTTTTTCTACCATCTCTCTCTGAGCATTTGTTGTTTTGGCTAAAGATAGATGTGCTGTTAGTAGTACCAATCTCAATGTTACGAAATAGTTCTCACAGAAATAGAATAAAGTTCTTATTATTATTATTCTCACTTCATTTAAACCTGTTACTCTCTTCTGTATGTAGTAACCCAACTCAAACACTGCAGGAACATATCAAACCTTGACATCTTAATCACTAAAAAATAATGTTAGAAAGTAAGTTTTGTTTATATAGCATATTTAAAGCAGCAAAGCGGACCAAAGTGCTGAACAATCAAACAATTTCAGCATAAAAATAGCAAAAAAAAGAATAATTGTTCTAACGTAAAATGAATCAAACTGCTCCCTGAGAACAGAACATTATCCTCCAAATATCTTCCACATAAAAGTTAAACAGTTTTTACGACTTGAGAAACTAAGTAATAAGAATTTTTCCTGTTTTGTGACTCCTATTTGTTCACTTGTTATTTATGTAAGGGGTCAACTTTTTTTGTTCTTTTTTTCCCATTTTTTTTATGTATTTTTAAGTGTATTGGTACTCTTTCTGTGTACGATTGGCTGCGTGAATTTGCTTCACGCTCATGCCCACATACTCATCTCAATCAATCGTGTGGTTCTGATCTAAACTGTGGTGTAAATAGAGAAAAGGTACTTTCTACTTATTTCCAAGTTATCTGTTACTATTATACTCAGCCCTGCCGATGTTTGAACGAGGTGAAAGGAGGTGTGTAAATACGCATGGTTTTCAGTATTCAGAGGGCGCACAAACATCGGCGAAATTTGAAGAGAAGTTCCAGCAGCCACCAGCCAGCCTCTGGGGAGCCTTTTACAAAAGGAACTCTTTAGACTAAAAAGATCATTATTGTATCAAAGTGCCTCGTACAATATATTTGTAATCATTGTTACTGCTTTATTGTTTTATTCTGCATTATGTGTTACTGTATTATAACTTGTTCTGAAGTTGTATCTTTTATTTGCATTTTTATAGTTCATATCCGTGTTATTTTTTTTTAATCCTTATTACAATAGAGCTTGCAAATCAGATGTACATTTTCAACTTAATGTTACTCCTTTTCTATTTGTTTTTTAGAGCAAAGCTTTATAAGAATGGTTAAAACAATAACTTGATTTTTAGAATAGTCCTTTGGGTCCTATAAATGTCGAATGTTTATTTTTATTGGGCAAGTTTAAATCTGAATTAATTTGATTAAATCTGTTGAAGTTGGTCAGTTGGGCGGATCAGTGGTATTGTGTATATGCTCAATGTCATTATTAAAAGGTTCTTTAGCGCAGATATTCATGTACCCAACTTGCCATGTTGTTTTTGATACCATGTAGCACTTAAGAGCCTGTCAACACTATAAAGTTTATTGAACTGTATTCGGAGGAATGTAATAGCTGCAAGTTCACCAAATGGAGATCGAAACAAAGTCTTTTCACCCAAATATTATGCAAAGCTATTTTTATACGTGTTGTAAATAATATTGTGCTTTATTCTATTGTTTCATGTTCAACGTATGCATACAAAATGCTAGAATGAAGTAATTGTTTTGTCTATGAACATTGTTGATTGAAACGTGTGATTGTGACAACAAGAGCATGTTAATTGCAAGTAATCCAAAACCATTGATTATTAAAATGCAGTTGGTACACAATAAAGGAGAAAGTTGTTTACGTTAATGAATGGGTTAATGAACTTCTTGCAAACCATTTAGATTAATTCTCAGCATAATTACACATGCGCGCGTCCCTTCAGAGCAACAAGGGAAAAGACCTGCTTGTCATGTTCCAAGAATATGATGGTAAAAATTGCTCAAAATAACTACCTAAATACACATAAAGTTAACATCAGTCCATGTGTGGATTTAAATACGTTCGTGGGAGGGATTTTAATTTAGTTTTTGCTGTTTAACAACCGATTTCTATCGAGCGTCATTCTGTCCGCCATCCGACAGGTGGCGACAATAACTCAAAATGAACCACGAAACAACACGAGAGAAGGAAGTGAAGTTAAAACAGAAGGATAAGGAGGTTATTTAGTTATGTTCGGTTTATGTTTGTTTACCTTTCGTTCACGATGAATGAGAGGATCCACAAAGGGAATGACACGTAGCACGTGCTCATGCGCAATGGGCACCTGGAACTATTGATTTCCGTGATTTATATTTCCGTTTGCTGAAGGAACTTGGCTTTTAGGATAAACTTGAAAATAGACATTACGGGCTAACGTCGTTTGTAACTCGTGGAGTAGTTTCAACAAAAAATCCTTAATTCGGCAAACATATATAACTGAAAATGTTCGGACATTTTTAAAGTCTCCTGCTCCAGCTCTTCCGGATCTTTGGAGAAGGTGAGGCTGAGAACGGAGGCGGCAAAATGATCGTTTGTGTCAGAGGTTACAATCAACGTCAGGTCTGTCACCTCAGTGTCTTTGGGTGACTTACACGTTTGGTATTTGATCAATTCCTTAGGATTTTTATTCCTTCAAGTTGTCTTTAAACGCTTGACAGACACGGAAGTAACGTTACATTTGACCATAGTCTTCATTTAAATTACAGGTAAGTCTTTAGGTCTTTTTTTATTTTGCTCTTTTGTTAAAGCTAAAGCTGACATCGCAAAGCTTAACTCGTCGGTGGTCATTGCGCCGTTATTAAGTTATTTTTATTTTTAATACTAAAGAGAGTAGTCATCTAAATATAATGTTAATGCTTTTTAAGCATAAAACTTGTAATAATCTAATGCCACGAGTAATTAATGTGCCTTTTTCCTTTTGTGAACTGTACTGTTCAGAATTTAGTATTAGTTAAATAAAATTTAAATCAGTCCCCAGCACTCATTCTGCCTTTCATCATTTAAGTTTTTTTTTTTGTTCATCACTAGCAATAATAACGTCCTTCATCACAGCATAAAAGCTTTCCTCTAACCATCCCTTTATTTAGGGTGAGCTGGGCAGCTGTAATGTCATTTTAGTTTTAGAGAAAGAAGAATAAAACAACTCGATTCTACTATGCGAGTTGTTTGTTCGTTTTTGTGTTTAATAAGCACACATCACTAATTTCTCTAGTACAACCTTAAAAACATTAGAGAAGCACATTTCAGGTAAAGTGTTACATGTGTAACATTTCAGTTAACATCACTGCAGCTTCACTTAACAAACTGAGTCTGCTTCTAAACATTCAAATTTTCTGGATCAGTATACAGGGTTTTTGCAGAGTCTTTAAAAGCCTGAAACGTATGAACCTGATTTTAAGTCATTAATAAGTCCTAAATGCACTTTTTTTATGTCGTTAATTGGTTTCCACAGGTCCTGTTTTTCCGATATTCATGTGAAGCTCATTTGAATTCTGTGTTTGTTGTTGCATTATTGATTCCATCCATGATGTAGTTTTTGGTTTCACTGGTGCACTAGTGGCTGTATTACGACTACAAATGAGACCAACATGCAACAGCCAATTAGCTTTCACTTATAGGTGCTTCTCTCTAGGACTTGGCTTAAATGAAATTGAATACAAGGTTTGGTTGAACCGGTTCCTAACAATGGATTTGAAACATGTCATTTGCAAAAAAAAGAGAGATTAAATGGGGAGTGTACTAGTCCTGGCATCTTATTCAAAAAGTGAGAAACATTAGACTGCTCTGAACAACCATCAACCAATTTAGCTACATTTAGGTCTTAAATAGTCACTGTGGGCTTTGTTACATTATGCAAGTGCCATATTAATCAGTTTTACCTTGTTGCCCTGTTCTTTCTCAGTGTAGAACATTGTATTGTGTGGACACCATGTAGTTTTGGTACTCTGTGTTTGTCATCAATATTTACAAAGTTTCTTCCTCTGACCTAGCTGGAACAACTTTGACTTTCAACATCTGTCTGGTTTTTGCTTCTATCTCATGTCATCGCAGGCTGTGCTGGTTGAGAGGCGTTCATCATGGCCTCAGCCAAGCTCAAGTACCTCTCTCTGGGGGTTCTAGTGTTCCAGACCACATCCTTGGTGCTAACTATGCGGTACTCGCGTACCTTCCAGGGGGACGGGCCACGGTACCTGGCCTCCTCTGCAGTCGTGGTGGCAGAGTTCCTCAAGATCCTCACTTGTTTGGGGCTGGTTTTTAAAGAGCATAGTAAGATTATTGTACTTTTTTTTTTTTCAAGCATCTAATGAATGTTGTTAAACTGGATTCTTTTTTTTACGGCAATCCCTGTTATTGCTGTAGAGAGCATCCGTCTCATTACTTTAGTATAAAGGACATCTCTGGAAACTTTAGAATTAAAGCCCACTTATTAGTGCTACAACAAAAATTGATTACATCAATTACATCACACTTTATATTGGTTTCACTTAATCGCCACATTTACAGAAAATGGCACACTTTTAAAAATAGAAGTAAAATTTCATGTTTCTTTGTAATGCTTAAATATTTGGATTTAAGGATGTTTTCATGTTTTGACTGTTTCTGCAGCATGTCACCAGTCTTTGCTCTTTAAGCCATAAGAACCATTATAGATTTCTAGAATTGTCTGTATTTAGCTCCATTCTTTTTTTTTATATACATATTTTTATTTTTAGCACTCATAAACTACCGTTATGGAAAATGAGGTTTGGCTCTTATTAGTTAAAATATTTTATCACAGGTTTTAAATTTGTTTTCCTAAATAACTATTAAAGTTGTTTATTGTTCCTTTTTTGGTTCATAATGTTATTTATTGGTTTTTGTTTGTATTTTTTTTGTTGTCTTGTTTGTTTTATATTAGATATCCAGTTCAATTAAATACTGCAATTAACTGTAACTTTTGTTTTTAATTGAGACCACATTTCTTTGGCCATCTTTGGCTAAAAACGATCTGTGATTAACAGGTTACAGCGGCCGAGCGCTGAGCAGTGTTCTGAGACAGGAGATTCTACACAAACCAGTGGAGACGCTAAAGCTGGCCATTCCTTCAGGAATCTACACTCTGCAGAATAACCTGCTCTACGTAGCATTGTCCAACCTTGATGCTGCAACCTACCAGGTACATAAGGATCCATCCACTCTTCTGATGCTTTTCTGAAGTACATTTTACAAGGGCAGTCTGGTGGATAAGGAGATCGACATGTGATTAGAAGGTCGCCTGTTCAATCCCCAGATCCACCAAGTTCAAGATGGTGTTAGTGATGAAACACTTGCTCTCCCATCTTCAACAATCACAGCTGTGGTGCCCTTGAGCAAGACCCCAGTTTCTCGACTGCTCCCCGGGCGCTGCAGTCATGGCTTATGGAATAAAATTGGGGTCAAAAGCTTTTGAGAAAGCGCAAATGAAAACATAAACTTAAAAAGATATTTTGAGAAAGCAAAAAGTGAAACGCAAATGCAAAAAAAAGTTTTGCGAGATAAAAAGCAGTTTTGCAAACGGAAATTAAGAACTGCGAGTAAAAATCAGCCGCTCAACATTTGCAACTAAAATTTTTATTTGCGTTTCAGTCGACCTTTATACTTGCGATTCAGTTTTTTGTTTGCGCTTCTGTTTTTTTGTGCGCACAGAGTTTTGTCCCCTTTTTGCCACGGAGGGAGGAGCTAAGAGAACAGAGCCACCCAACGAAGCCGCATCATCAGCCAGAGACGAGCAAATTAATTTTACCATTATGACTCAAACGATAGGCCGTGTCCACATACGATAGAAAAGAATAGTACATTTGTTTCAGAAAATAAAGGTAAAATGTTTAATCAATACCTGAGGTTGACTCGGGTCTCTTTGCTGTTCCACCATGTTGAGCTGCTACACAGTGGTCCAGCTCGTCTCTGGCTTCGTGGGTGGCTCTGTTCTCTTAGCTCCTCCCTCCGTGGAAAAAAGGGGACAAAACTCCGTGCGCTCAAAAAAAACAGAAGCGCAAGCAAAAAACTGAATCGCAAGTGCAAAAGTCGACTGAAACGCAAATAAAAATTTGAGTTGCAAATGTTGAGCGGCTGATTTTTACTCGCAGTTATTAATTTCCGTTTGCAAAACTGCTTTTTATCTTGCAGAACTTGTTTTTGCATTTGCGTTTCACTTTTTGCTTTCTCAAAATTAATTTTTGCGTTTGAATTTTCATTTGCGCTTTCTCAAAACTTAGTTTTTTGCTTGCAACCGTTTGGCCCCACTTTTATTCCATAATGGCTCCCCACTGCTCTGGGTGTGTGTTCACGGTGTGTTTGTTCTTTACTGCTGTGTGGGTACACTGGGATGGGTTACATGCACAGTACAAATTCTGGGTATGAGTCACTCCATATCTGCCCAACTGGTCACTTTCACTTCACTTTATTCAAATTATGATTTGTACGCTGATGTAGTTCTAATGATTTACACTATTTTGGTTGACACATAATTCTCTTGGAAACTATTCAACAATGTCTATTTTTTGTCTTAAGTCTTTTTAATATTTTTGTCCTAAACTTCCAGGTGACATACCAGTTGAAGATCCTCACAACAGCCTTGTTTTCAGTCTCTATGCTGGGCCGCCGACTCGGGTTATACCAGTGGTTGTCGCTGTTAATTCTCATGGCAGGCGTTGCTTTTGTACAGGTTTGTTTGTTAGAGTTTATTAAGTTCATTCAACACTATCTAATTGGTGATGGTTTGTCATGGCAGTGGCCAACAGATGCTGCAACGGAGCAGAAAGAGCAGCTGACGGCAGGCTCCCAGTTTGTGGGGCTGGTTGCCGTGCTGGTGGCCTGCTGCTCCAGTGGGTTTGCTGGTGTCTACTTTGAGAAGATTCTCAAGGAAACCAAGCAGAGTGTGTGGGTCCGAAATATTCAGCTCGGTAAGTGGAATCTGAAAGAATGTGGTTTTATATTAGAATGCATATATAGTTAAATATTGACTGTAAAGTAAGCGGCAATGACAGCAGGATGGCATCAACATAGCAGTCGACGACCAGAATGCTCCATTTTCACAGCAGAATTATTAGCCTTACTCTTAGCTCTAGGGCTTTACATTATTTTGATAATCGGTTAATGTAGCTTTGTAATCGATCGATTAATTGGTTAACTGGATAAGCTTTTTTTTACTTTATACTAGTGAAAATGTATACATTTCAATTATGTATTACATGTAAACATGTATTACATGTTTCTGCACTACATGCTGACCTTAAAGACTGGCACAAAAGTTTTTAATTTTCCCAAAATTACTGAGTCTAATAATAAATATGCTTATACTTCACATAGTAGATGGTAGATATTTCACAAAATGATGCAATACGCATCTAATAAATACGTTTTCAAGAAACATTTTTTTTTATTACGACAAAAAAATTAAATAGTGCGAATATATTACTGTATTGAATACAGTGACTAGATTTCTGTTCTTTAAACTGTAATGATATATTTCATCTCTCTTCAAAGGGAGCCTCCACCTCCCATATTTCACTAAAAATAGCCCTGTTCAGAAACTGCAAAAACAATAAGCTGAAGTTAAGGGACTCAAATGTTTAGAACTTTTGTGTAATGGTTTAATATTTTATTATTTAGTTTAGTAAGGTCTGGATTTATTTCACCTTTCTGCATTAAAAACTGCACTTTTTGTGTAACTAAAATAAGTAATTTCTCCTACAGTATTTAAGTATTTTTTGTTAACCTCACCTACTACTAAGCTACTTCCAATCTTGTTCAATCGATGTAATTTGTTTGAATAATTTCTGACAAACATTAGGATGATAGTTAATGGATGAATTTAGAAAGACGAGAGCCTTAAAGCATCAATCATCAGAACAGAGTTCTCTTGTGCTCATGCAGAACGTTGTGAATGCACCTGTCTGAGTGATGAGTGCTGTTCTGGAGAGATTCATGTGTGACTTTAGTTCGATAAATTGTTATTTTAACTAAGTAACGCTTTCTTTGAGAAAGAACTCGTATTTTGATGTTAGACTTTTTTCTGTTGTTGAGTTCAATTAACACCTTTGCACAGCGTCTGTGAAAATTCTGCGACACCGAGCCACATCACACTCAAGATCTATTTTTACTCTAGACTTTTACACCTTCTGTAAAACCTGCATGTTCTAAATAAACGTTTCTTTTTAATAAGAGGTTGTGTTTTTAATAGCAGGTTACATTCCTGAGATGAACGTTTATGCATGTGTGTTCTCTTGCTCATGATTTGGAGTCTCAGTGTCAGGTTTATTTATAATTGTAATCTGTGAATTGAGCGTCTATAGAAAGTCACCTCCTAACGTGAACTTCTGTCTATAAAATGCTCATAGCCTAAAATCATCTTTGTTCTTCTCTGAATGCAGCGATACAATCACTTATGCGTTTATTTCTTTTACTGTTTTTCTAAAGATCACCTTTATAGGAATCAATGAATGAGTTAATTCTGGGAAACAGTAAGAATCTATAAATAATTTCTATAAATAATGCTCATTTGTGTACTTTAAATATACATTTATAAATGATCAACTTGCATTGTATGATTGTGTTTTTATAGTTTTGTGAGTACAGTTAAAAAAAAAAAAAAAATATATATATAAAACAAGTTGGTGCATGGCTATCTTGAGTTTATAACAGTTACTATTTCATTAAAGGACTATAAAAAAAAAAGATGCAGATTACACAAGAGAATGTGATGTGGATCTTATTATTTAATCCTGTCTTAACAACAAATTGAAATACCCCAACTTTGCTTACTTTTTTGTCTTTATTACAAATGTATTTATGTTTACCAAAAGTAGAGCCATGGATCATTTTAGTCGAGTGGTGTAATTGTTCTGAGAAAAATGTTATGGATGTGAGAATTAAAAATTTTTTTATTAAAGAATAGCCTCATAATTGTGAGCTGTTGACTAAAAGAATTAGACCTTATTTTCTAACTGGCCCTAAAATTGTTCATCTTGATCATTACTTGCTGTTGTTTGTCTTCTTAAACTGACAGGAATTTTGCCATCGCATGCAACATAAAATATTAGCTGTTTCACGCTCAGTCCTGTTTGTGGCTAGACATTATATTTTATTTTATCAGAGCTGCTAATAAAGTTGGATAACATGTTTTCCCATGTCTTTCTCGACTTCTCAATCCTCTCTGCGCTTTCAAATAACCAGGGATGCTTTTATAGGTTATTTTTAAATAGGTTTATATTCATAGTTCATAAAATATGTCTTCTATTACTGTTAACGTTATTGAAACCTTGAATAATAAGATGAGCATTGTTAGTGGCTCCATGGTGGCGCTGTGGGTAATCTAGTGCATCACCTTTTTTCATTTTTTTTTTCTTTTCTTGCTCAAATAAAGGAATGCTGATGACTGCAGCTGACCTTTTGATGATGTCATTGCTGTCTCGTGGTATGAACCTCATGTGTGCTTCGTGCGCAGGTCTGTTTGGTCTGGTGTTTGGGATCTTTGGGATGATGGCGTATGATGGCAACCGGGTCCGTGAAGACGGAATGTTCCAGGGCTACAACACATTGACGTGGACTGTGGTCGTACTCCAGGTCAGCACACGATTTGGGAAGCAGAAAAGTTTTTTTTTTCATTGAAGACCACAAGAGAGTTAAAACTAATATGGCTTGATCTTTCTTATTTTCCCGACAGGCTCTAGGAGGGCTAGTTATAGCCGCAGTCATCAAGTATGCTGACAACATACTGAAAGGCTTTGCCACATCTCTCTCAATCATCCTCTCCACATTAATTTCATACTTCTTGCTTGAGGACTTTGAGCCTACTAGGTAAAGAGAATGTTTGTTTATAATTGAATCAATCCTGTTTTAAATTCATATAAAAAATCTTTGATTAGAAACGGGCTGAACAGAAAATATCTCCCCTCTGCAGTGTGTTCTTTGTGGGTGCAATATTGGTCATTGTGGCTACGTTCCTCTATGGCTACGAAAGCAAGACGGTGTCCAATCCAAGCAGAGCATGAGACAGAGATGGACAAGCTGAAAGCAGAGCATCAAAGAAGGGGAAGAGGAAGAGGAAGCATGGAGAGCGAGGAAGCAAGGTTGGCCGACACATTGAGATGAAGCTCACTTGCTGAGATGCTCTAGGATTCATTCATCACAATGACCGGTGATGGTAACGAACACTGAAGGTGCCATTTTCAATTGTTTCTGAATGCAGAGACATGTTTTTTGGAGAATCAGGACCTGTGCAGTCGTGCTGTCATCAGGGGCAGTGGCTTACTACAGCAGCGTGTAGTATTTTGTCACAAATCAAACTTGAATATCACTGAAATTTCCAAATGATCTCCGGTTTCTTGTTGAGCTTGTTGCATCACTGGAGTTCTTTCATCAGTTAACTACTTAAAATATGTAGTTTTGTTATCATGTCTTTGGACTGGGTGGCTGGGTCAGTTTCTGCGCTGTGAAAATTGAAGGAATAATGAACCCTTGGGAATAAGCTTAAAGGTTTGATGTGCGCAATAACCAAATAATTTCAAGACTCTGATTTGTTGTCCCTCTTAATAATGCACTGTTATTATGGACACATGAGGCAGGAATATACTTGAGAGCACCATTATATATGCAACCATTGTTTTAAGCAACTTTACGGTTTGTGTATAATGCTAGTATCGAGTGTGGAAGGTAGGAATAATTCAGGTGTTTAATTAGTATTTTCAAACTGTTCATATGTTTGTAAGCAGGGAAGAAAAACTTGTTTTTGTGGGTATTTAAGCATTGGTTTCTTTTACAGTTGTTGAGGACAACTGCCTCACACAGGAATCTACAAAAATAAAAAATAAAAACTTTAAAATGTATCTAAGTTGTTTTTTTTTTTAGGTAAGCCATAGAAGCTGCATTCCAACTCAAAATTTTATGATTGCAAACTCCAAATGAACTCCAACGCAAAAATGAATATAGACAAAATTATGTTTGTTAATTCAACTAAACGTTATTTGTTTTGGTAACGAATTATCTTATGTTGTGTTAAAATCTTTTGTTGTTGTTTGTATAAACAACCTGTACTGGTTTGCCAACTTTGTAAAAGAACCTTCTATACTGTCGTTCCTGTTTGTTTGTTGGCTTTTGGTCCCAATACCAGCTCACTTTGAGTGAAAGGCAGGTAGCCATTCCTCACTGGACAACATTTTCTAACAATTCACTTTTACATCCACCTTTTTTTTACCAAGCCAAAATATTTACTTGCAATAAGTCCAAAGGTGTCCAACGTCGGTCCTGGAGAGCCGGAGCCCTGCACATTTTAGTTGCAACCCTGCTGTAGTATGCACACTTCTCTACTTCAGCCAATCAGAGGACCATAATTAGTGCCACAGGTGTGTTTCATGATGGTTGAACCAAAAATGTGCAGCGCTCAGGCCTCCAGGACCGACGTTGGACACCCCTGCAGTAGGCCATTATTGGTCTTAAAATTTAAGAAAGAATGTTAAAATGACTATATTTAGCAGTTTACAATCATTTGAAAAAGTTTTCTTTGCCTGTCTGTATATTAGAAAAGGAGGGAGTTTTATAGTTTTCATGTTTTTAAATGTATATATTATAATTGTATAATTTACATTTCACTAAATTATGTTTTATCATTAACATCTTACAGGAGCTAACTCAACTTAAAGCTTATTATTCAACTAGTACAGGTGTGAGCAGTCTTTTCTATAGGCATCCCCTGCTAGTTTTTGTGTTAACCCGGTTTTCAGAAGTTTCATCCTAGAGAAGCATAGTGAGATCAGGTGTGTTACATGAAGTCGAATTGTTCTGATCCTCTTTCCTCACCTCTGAGCAAGTACAATAGCAGCTCAGGTAGCTAACAGGTTGGAGGAGTAGAGCCTAGGATACTGCAGGTGCTAGTATGCTTCCTCAGACAGCTGGTTTAGCACGTTTACTAGCCACATATGGCTGGCTCCTCTCTTGAACTCAGGTGTGAAGAACTGTGGGTAAGAAGACATTCCACACATACTCAAAGACTAGCAATTACAGTTTCTGACACATTTTTTTCACAAGTACAATTTTTTTTCTAAGTTTAACTCCAAGCTAATTATATACATGGGATTTTTTTTTGCAGCTGAACATTTTATGAATACAAAGTCAAGGTGAACATCCACATTATTTTAATTCACATTAGTCATCTGGTTGGTGAAGCTGCTTTGACAGAAATGTGAAAAGTGCTATACAAGTACACTTTGATTGATTGATTGACAAGACTCACATTCTGACTGAATACTCCAGTCTAGTGTAATTCTCGTTTACACGGATTGTTTTTGCATGTTTTCATCTTGATCTGAAATAAATTTGGCACCATCAAAACCGTTAAAACATTTAAAAAGATTTGACCCCTTGGACCAATTTGAAATTTTATATTTAATACTAGTTATTAATCCTTGTGCGAATGGTTCAAATTTACTACCCATACGTTATATACGGGGACAAAAACATCCACTAACAACTGCTGTAGAAATGTGTCTAATAAATGTTTAGTTGGATTAGTCTGTTAATCAACCCCAGTACTAACCGAACCTGCCGAATGTTTTTTTTTTTTTACAAAAATTTGGTGAGAAAAAAAAATTACATATTAACTTGATGTAATGATTACATATTTTAAAGGTTATTGTAGTCTGTATTTTTTATTTTTTTTTCATCTCTTTTGCTTGTGAAGGATTAGTAACACCACTGGCTTTTATCAGTTTTTATTTTTTGCATTTTTTTTTTCTTCCTTCGTTTACCACAAAGAAACCCTTAGAGTTGATGGTGCCAACTGATGATCAACTGTAAAACCCAACAGTTGAGAAAGCAAAAATATACCATTGTATTGCATTGTCTGATTAATTTAATTGGATTTATAAGCGATTTCATTTTGTGGAGTTTTGCACTAAATCATATATGACTATCAATTAAACAGTTGAATCCTGGATTTAAAAAAAAATTGATCAGTACTGAAGTTGATCAATTGATTTGTGCAGGAAATTAAAGATAAATTGTATGACCCATTTTAATGACGTTTAACCTACTGGATGTTTTTGTCACTAAACAAAACAATGAGCTGCTGCAAAATTGCCCACAAACTACAATTTCAAAGCATTTTCCAAAATATCTGTAAAAATAAGATTTGTCACCATAAATCTTTCCTTTTGCTGAATTATTGAGAAAGGTATGGCTATGTTAAGATTAAAAATTAACCTAGAGGGATAAAATGGTCCCCATATGGTTCATTTAAGTACAGAGCAGCGTTTTGAAAACACAACAAATTCCATATAAGACCTTTATTTTGCATGAATAAGTGCTCATTTTTAATTTTCATTTTTCTTGGCCTATTCAATAGAATATTTTAAGGCATCTGTGAGCATTTAAGGCAGTTTGATGAGTTTGATTACAAAACGAAAAGTGTAGTCACGACCTTCTACTTGCAGGGGATCACTACCAGCGGTGGGCCTCTCTTAGGCCTCCACATAAGCACTTGGGCATCGTTCGCATTTGGTTTACCCAGAGCATTAACAGGGATGGGCTCCATACGGCTTAGCACTTTGGGCTGGTCTTGGTGCAGCCGGCCCGTCAGTCTAGCCCGGGAGCCCAACGGCTTGGACGGATCCACATCGATGTCCACTTTCATCCTCCACTTGACCGTCTGGAGCAGGATCTTCTCCTGTGTGTTCACGTTCAGGGCCACAAGCCACGTCGTGAAGCTTTGGTCACGCTTGATCTGGGTGAGGAGAGGCATGACGCTCTCGTTCACCGGGACGGCCCATGTTACACTGGGGTAGAAGTTATCGTTCATGCTGACTGTAAAGCATGAGGGTTTGGATGTAGGACCAGAGAGGGTCACAGTTTCTGTTGTATTTCCGTACCATGGGTAGCTCACTCCATCCGAGTCACTGATGGCTTTCACCAGTCCTTCACGTAACTCCGGAAGCTCCCAACTTGACCTGTGGAAGTGAGCATTAAAAGTTTCATTTAAAACCCCATTATTTACTTACATAGGTTATTCAGTTCTATACAATTAAAACGTGGATTTCAGGTTGCAACAGAAAACTGATCAAACTCATTTTTGAAATAAACACTGAGAGACGATTCCTGACCTTCTGCACAGCAGGTGCCTGAGGTCAGGTCAGGTCAGGTCCGACGATTTGGATTCGACTCAAACAAAAATGTAACCGAATTATTTACAACCATTCAGAAATCAAATATAGAACAGCTAATACTCCAAATATGCACATATATATCCATATATACAACAATTTGACAGGTGCTTTTATCCAAAGGGACTACAATTGCATGCAATTCTACTTGTTTGGATTTTTACTCGCACTCCTCTGACTGTGCCACACGGCGCATACTGTGTCTCTTAATTTAAGGGTGTTTGGTTTGAGCAATGTAGTTTCTCAACAATCAAGACATTAACCATATTATTATTATTATTATGTGAAGATTTTGATCAGCAAAATTTCCGTTTATTTAACTGGTGTAGAATATTGACTATGAAGCATAGTTTTCAAATTAAATGTATAAGTTCCTTGAAGTTTTTTTTTAATGTTTAGAAAATCTGTGAGTATTTTATGGAGAAATATTTAGCTTTTTTATTTTGCTGTACTTCTGGTGCAAAGTCTTGTCACTGCACAACCTCTGCTGCGCCGTTTTCTTTGGTCTCCCTCAGAAAACTCATTAAATGGTTACAAAACTCAGCAGCTAGCTTATCTCCAAATCACCTTCCACTTCTCACATCGCACCTGTTCTTTAGCAGCTTCAGTTTCTTCCAGTCACATACAGCAACCGGAACAAAATCTCACTCCTCACATATAAAATCCTTCATAGCCTCACCTCCCTTACTCAACTTGTTCTTGTTGGCACATATATAAGAATGCTTCGATTCTCTTTCTCTATTCACCTTACTGTCCCTCTATCAGCAGCTCTGGAATTCTCTCCCTCCTGACCGCCGGAATGTTTCTTCTCTCACACAGTTTTAATCTCAACTTAAAACTCATCTGTTCAATCTCTCTCTCTCTCTCTCTTGTGCTAGCTTATTCTTCGTGAATGTCTTGTTTAGCTGCATAACGTTTCTATTACTGCTATTAGTAGTATTATTTATTAATAAAAAAAACATTTAAGAGGATGTTAACAGATTGTGAACAGGGAAATCCAATTTTATAAAGTAGTTTAACTGACTTCTGTCATGTTTTACTTTTCAAAACACAGGGACGATCAAATACATTTTTAAGTTGTATAAAGTATGCTTAATGAAATGGTCCTTTTTCTTCCACCCAAAAATATCATTATTTCTTGATAATGTAACAGGTCTACTTGTAAAAAGAATTAAATAAACACAAAGATAGAAATCCCTTGTACAAGACTCTTGTACCTAAAACTGAAGTACACGAACCGGGGAAAATATACCTGCTTACACTAAAACATCAGCATACATTTTTTTTGTTTAATTTAAATAAAAGCCCTTAACGTGCTCACCTTCATCATAAACTAGCGCAACACAACACTACACACCGCTAACTGAAGGCCATCAAATGATGAATGTGTTGCTGTGAGGGGCTTGAAAGGAGTCAAAAGAACGGATCGTTCCTTCCTCTAGTTTTGAGCGGTTCTGTGGAGCTATCAGGTGTTGAATGATTTATGTTCCTGAACGGATCTGGAGCTGCTGAGAGCATAGGAAAAGTGCAAGTGCCTCGCTCCCCACAATCGTCTTCATAAAGAACACATCTTTCACAAACTACACATCACTGGTTAATGGTGGCATTCATTATCGGCCCCAGCTGCCTGTGTAAAGTGACTCAGTGTGAGAGGACATGAAAGTGGCTGCCATGGATGTTGTTGGATATGACCCGACTGTCGTTTCTTCTTCAGTCCAGCTCCATCTGCGTGACAGAAAACCCCACGCAAGCAACTGCTCAGGCAGCCATACACTCCCCCACACACATGTCCACACCTCCACACAGACAGGCCCCAGGAGGCCACTGTAGAACCCATGTCACGCCTCCTGGGGCTTGTGGGTGGGTGTGAGAATGACTTTCTTTCTCCCTGCTTATATCGTAGTTTAAGCAGAAAAAATGATTGCGCTTGCCACCGCTGATGTTTCAGCGCAGTGGTGCAGTTTTTATCTGACTCTGCCAGTCTCAGGCAGTGACGAGCTGTGAAACTCATTTGTGGGAGTATAAATGAAAGGTGCACACACTTCTCCCCTCAGGCACTGAGCTGATGAATGCAGACTCTCTGAGAATGTAAAGCACTGCCGCACTGAAGTTAGCATGCTATAGATATGCTAATTAAAGGTTGTTGAGCGATGAAAGCCAGGAACATATTCCGAGCCGCATGCGAGTCATTTTATTGAGTTATCAATTGTTTTATGCAGCTTGCAGTTTGATAATATTTTGCAGGTAAAACTTAGTTAATTCACAATTTTTTTTTTTTTTTTGGAATTTTTTTTCACTCGCCCCAAAGGTTTTTAAATAGCTTGTGACATGTCATAATTTATGAATCTAAAGAACCTGGTGTGGTTTACTGGATAACTTTGCAAACTTCTCTTTAATAAAAAGCATGTTTTGTGTTTAGAGAGTGTGTTATTTTTTTTAACTATCGAAAAGATGATTTACAATGTTTGTATCTACATTCAGACGAGTCTCAATGACTAGTTGAAAACTTTTTCTTAACAATACAGTGTTTTTGCATCTAACAAAGTAAACATACTTTTACATCTAACTTAAATATACACCTTGTATTTTTATCTAAACTATTTCAGTTCCAATTTAATAGTAAAATAAGAAAGTCTTGGTGGTGGCTTACAACATCGATAAGTTAACATACTTCTTTATATTCACAAAACATTTTATTTACAGTGTACACCATTTGCTATTGTGAATGTATATATGTATATGTATACATATATATATATATACATATATATGTATATAAATGTATACATGTATATATGTATATATATATATGTATATATATATACATATATATATATATATATATATATATATATATATATATATATATATATATATATAAATATATATATATATATATATATATATATATATGTTCACAAATAAATGGTTATTACGTTCAGGCAGAGCATGTGATATCATTATTATTATAATAATGCGTAAAAAATAAGTTTTTTTTATTTAACTTTTTAAATAAAGCTCTTTACCATTTTCAGAGCATTATTCATTCACACACTGGTGGTGATGAGCTACTTTGGTACCCTAAGCTGCCCTGGGGCAGTCTGACAGAACGTGACTGCAATACAACCCCCTGAACACCCCCACACAACACAACCCACCACAGGGCAATGCGAGTGAACGACACAATAGCAGAATGGACCCAGTTGGGATCGAACCTCCAACCCTCCGGTCACAGGACGACCAACTGCACCAACTTTGCGCAGTATAGCCAATCTCTATCTTGTGCTAGCTAATTTGCTATAGCTAATCTTAAAAACAGCTCAAAAACAATTTTAAGGGGCTAAAGCTATCTTAGGTTCTTACCAAACAAACTTCACCCCCAAAACATGTCCTTTTTTTCCCCTCAAAACTCTCTAGGAAACAATCTAAGTCGATTTAGAAGTCAGATGTTGAATTTTACCATCCAAAAAAAATGAAGAATGGCCTGAACATCCTTACATGCCGAGGTCTCCATAAGTGTTGTAGAACTCCATCTGAGTGCAAGCTTGGATCCAACCCACAACCCAGGTCTCGTTTCGAGGAATCGGTGGCATTGCAATCCGGGCCGAAGCTTTAAAGTAAGGAGTTTTATAGCGAAGAACGATGGGAGAGTTCTCCTCGATTAGTGTTGGACAGTGATCAATAGAGGCAGATACCTCGAATACAGCAATGCTCTCGTGCTTTATTCGAGGTTTGCATGCAACACTCTGAAAGCAACCCATTGCTGCCCAAAACCAGGAACCGGTGACCAGCTGAGGTTTTTATTGTGAATACTAGAAAAGACCAGAAAGGCTTTCAATTTTTTTTATGAAATCGTTTTAAACCAAAGCCATTAGTTGGTAATATGTGGTCGTTCACCATCAACAACTGGTTGAAAGAGCTCCAAACCTCTCTTGATTCTTGCAGTCTCCATGCTTGATTGAAAATAGATCTTCGTGTATCTTATTAATGGATTTTTTTGGGGAGGGGGTCCGCAATTTAATAAGATTTTTTTTTTTTTTTTTCAAAATCCACGTGTCTTTTCGCTGCTGCGTTTCTTTCGGCTCCGAGTTCTCATGTCCCCGAGGCTGAGCAGAAGCCGGTCGGTCAGGTGTGGCAGACCGCTCGCTCGCCTCGACTGGAGCCTCTCACGAAGCCGCGTCCCCGACTGATGCTCGCCCTCTTGAAACAGCAAACAAACTCAAAGTGTTTCATGATTCACGACCGCGGAGCAGTCGAATGCCGCCGCTTCCCATCACAACACGTTCTGTTTCAGGCTCCCGTCTGCTCCGCTGATTTGCGACAGCAATCCACATGAGGTAGTGAGACGTCCAGAAACTAAAAATGAGGACAAAAATGGAATGCGCACTGTTCTAAAGAAGGTTTTAAGTTCGAACTGGAACGTTCGCTGGTCTCCGCGCGCGCCGCGGTCGCTGTTCAGTTGCTGTGGTGCTGAATGAACGGTCGGAGGCGCGTGGGAGTTCCGGTGCAGAGCGAACCCCCCTTTCTGTGCGTCTGCTCCCCCCGATCACACCGGTGAGTTCTCTTGTTCTCCTAAAACTAAACAAGAAAACTGAGTGCTACTTAATGTCCGTGATCATATGCTTATCATACAGGATTTCAAATAAAATCGAGTGAGTTAAATTTAGTCTGTTCTGCTATTTTTATCCTTCTCTATATATAGTCGCATACTAAAAGGATTGTTGAACTTAATGATTTTCATTGAGAAAGAAACAACAGAAAAGCTTGTTAGTTTTTGATAGCAAAAGACAAAGATGGATATGTTTTCAGTAAAGAATCAGCTGTTTGTTTGTTTAACTCCGTTAAGCAGAGAAGAGACCAAATGCACTCTGAATAGAGTTCATTTTGCTCTCAGGATTTTATGTGTAGTTGTTTTCACTAGTTGTTTTGTTATAAAAACAGATGATCAAAAGATTGTTTGTGTTTTAAAAGCAATTACACTTTTGAAACTATATCACTGTCTTGTTTAATTCTTTCTCTTCATGCAAACTCACATCCTTTTTTCTGGCACTTTCTGGCCAAGTGGGTCCTACGTTATGATTGATTCAACACACCATAATAATAACTGAACACTATGGTCAACAAAGGTTCTTATTGCAGTAAAGCATGTGTCTCCAAATCCGGTCCTGGAGGGCCAGAAGCCTACACACTTTCTGTTCAACCACCACAAAACCCAGCCGTTGTACTAATTAAGATCGTCTCTGAATGTTTGAAGCTAGAGTAGCATGCTCTAGAGCAAAGTTACAACTAAAATGTGCAGGGCTCCGGCTCTCAAGAACCAGATTTAGGGAACCCTGCAGTAAAGTGATCCTGCTGAGCTCTTGTGGGAACTGCTTGAGCATTAGGGACAGGACTGTCAAGCAATCCATCTTGCGAGAGATGATGCTGGAACATGGGGAGAAACATCTAGATTAGGGGTCTCCAAATCCGGTCCTGGAGGGTTGGAGCCCTGCACATTTTTGGTTCAACCCTCATGGAACACACCTGTTGCACTAATTAAGGTCCTACCTGATTGTAAGATGCTATAGTAGTATATATACTAGAGCAGAGTTGCAACTACAATGTTCAGGGCTGCGGCCCTCCACGATTAACTTTGGGGAGCCCTAATGTAAATATTATTCATTAAATGTATTCTTAAGGGCGTTCAGACCAAGACAAGAATTTGTGTTGTTAGCGAAGGATTTAGATGTTAAGTCAATGGGTATGCACAATATGGAATCATTGTGTAGAAGGCGGAGCAGGTATAAAGAGGCCGGTGCAGACTCACTCCTAGAGTAGTCATGTGAGCAAAACCCAAAAACCAACAATGACTTAATGCGGAGCCTACTGGAAATTGAGTGAGAAGAACATAGCGTTCATTCTGGAACATTAAGCTTCAACTATTTCTTGTTTATTTTTGGAGGTCTCTAACAACCGGTTGACATACATCCAAGGTTGAAAAAAGATTTCCTGATCTAAAAATATGCAGTTCATTTTACCGGAGTTGGTTATGATTCCCTAATTATTATGTTTTTGTTTGATAATTACAACTTACCCTTATTGTATGCTCGTTTCTGTGAAAGGCTCACACAACCCCTGCTTGCCTGATGCGACTGTTATCCACAGTGGACAGCTGTTAGCTCGATGTTTGGGGGAGGAGTTTGGTTTCCTGACATCAATGAATAACGCAGATGGAAGGGGTGAGGTATGAACGAGGGGTGAGGTAAGAATGTCAAATCATACTACTAAAAGATTCACGTTCAAAAGTAATTCATTTCAACGACTCTCGAATCGACTCTCTTAATAAAGATATATACTTCATATACACAATCAGAATCTGCTTTATTGCTGTCTGTGTGTGTGAATTTTCTGTGGTACAATGGGACTTTCAGTGCAAACAATATAAGTACAGTAAAGTGCAAAAACAACTAACAAGCAATTAACATAAGACGTTATGCAATCAGTTAGAATGATGTGAAGGACTGATTGAATTTAAACAGTTGAACAAAAGTCTATAAAGTGTAGTGAGCTAAGTGCAAAGTGCAAGTGATGAAATGTCTGAGAGTTCAGGTGCAGTTATCAGAATAGGATGGTGTAGAGCTTTGACTTCTGCAGTCGGATAGCTTGGGGAAAGAAGCTCTGTTTGTGCTGTACAGTCCGGGTGTTATTGGCTCTGAAGCGGCGGCCAGAGCTCAAAAAGGTGGTGACTGGGGAGAGTGGGGTCCAGAATGATTTTATTAGCCCTCTTTCTCACTCTTGTGATGTACAGGTCCTGGAGGGAGGGTAGGGGGACACTGATGATCTTCTCAGCCGTATGAACAGTCCTCTGAAGTCTACAAACATCTGTTTTAGAGGTGGAGCTAAACCAGACAATGGAGTCTATGTGTGTGCTCCACTTCAGGTCCAGAGAGATGATGGTGGCCAGGAACCTGAATGACTCCACTGGTGTCACAGTGCTGTTCATGATGGTAAGGGGAGGGTGTGCGTTGAGGGCTTCTTCTGAAGTCCACTACCATCTCCACTGTTTTGAGGGTGTTGAGCTGAAGGTTGTTTAGACTGCACCAGAGAGCCAGCTGGTCCACTTCCTGTCTGTACACAGACTCCTCACCGTCCTGGATGAGACCAATGATGGTGGTGTCATCTGCAAACTTGAGGAGGTTTACAGAGGAATCTTACGAGGTGCAGTCGTTGGTATAGAGGGAGAAGAGAAGTTGAGAATAAGAACCACTGGTGTTGCTCAAATCTGTTGGAATAATATTTATATATGTATTATAGATACTGAGAAGCAAATCAAAGTTCTAATTATGTTGACTATTACTTTCCCCCGCTGAACATTATGCCATTGACCTCTTACATATCTGAAGTGCAAGTTGACTTGTTTATGAGACATTGGTATATCTGAAACGGTATGAAGAATTTACTGAGATGGGGAAGTCCTTCAGACTCCATCCTATCTTGTTTTGGCTAAAGCAAACTCTATAATTTGGGACTTTTCTGTGTGAGCGCATCATACTCATGCTCTGATTTTCTAGCACTTACTTGCTTGCTCACTCTAGCTATCTCTCTCGCTCTTTCTTCCTCTCTCTTGGAATCTAAATCTATGTTTCGCACCACATTTATCACGTCATTTTAAACAAATTACTAGAGCAGCTCGCGCAATGTTGAATCCATGGGTATTGTGTAGGAACCTGCTCTGCAAAAAAAAACATAATAACAATGTCAAGGCAGATTCTTTTGTCCAATCAGGGATATTCCATGTATTTAGCCATTATTAGTCTGAAAACTGCTTGATAGTCCTCTTCTTTTATTTAATCGAATAAGAAAGTATACTTGTGTGTTCCCTTTTACCACCCGAGGCATTAGGTGAAAATGTCTGTGTACCCAGTAAACATTTGGGCCAAAACCTCCACATTCAAGAAAATGTAATAATATTTATTATTTTGATTTAATATTTAACATGCTGGTCCAACATTTTATAAAATCAATTAGTTACATAAAAAGGATTTACAGAAACACTTTCTTGTATGTTACAGGTAATTATTTGCACTGCCACTTCATGATTTTGCCTTTAGATGTCACCAATTCTTATTACCCATTTTCTTAACAACTTTAGGTTGTGTCTATAAATATCAAATTCCTTTTGTCCACATACTTCATGACCCTATATTAGACTTCAGGATTTGATCAAAAACAGCTTTATTGTGTAAGATGCCTGATGAAAAATGGCTTGTATTGTTTTCATTTATAATCATGCAAGTTTGATTAGGGTTGCAAAGGATACACCCACCAAAGAGAGGTCACATGAGTAAAATACAGTGATTTGTTTACTTCTATTTTTAGGCAAATATAAAATAGCTTTATTTTGGTTGCAATTATGCTGCGGTGACAAAATGTTACCGGGCATTGATTTTATAAGTGTGGGCCAGTGGAAAACATCTGGGCATAATATACATGACAAAAAGGACAACATTTTGGGGTTAACTCTTCCTATATTCCGATAGATTGCTCTAAGACAATTAACTGCAAACAACAATGAACAGGCTTTGTATATAATAAAAATTGAGACAATTTGAACCTATAGCGTTTCTTGTTTGGTAATCGTACTGGTTTCAACTGCTAACCAAGAAACAATAATCATCCTCGTAAAAATGAATCTATATTTACCAGCACATCTTATATACATCTTATATATATTTGCATCAGAGGGGAGATTTCACAGAACAAGAAATTCTCTCCTACTTAATTGATAGCTTTTCATGTAACCATGACAACCAGAGATAGACTGTCTTCACTGAGGCTGATCTCTTGTCAGATTTATCCATCGGAGATTAACATCTCTCAGCAAAAACAAGCTTCATGGGGTCGGTGGATGACTGTCATCAGCGAATCTGAGTTCACATTGGAGTAGGAAGCTCAATTCAGTAATTGTGGCACATTAAGGGAAAGGACTTCTCCTTAACGCATCACATTCAGTGAAGATCATATGTTCAAGAAAAGTGTGATAAACGGATGATGCATACCTAATTTACTGCAAGAGACAAGAGAATGTGTACTGTACACTAATAATATTCTTCATGATCATGTGGGTAAGTATGACTGTAGAAATGAAGCAATGTTTCAGGAATGCTCAATAGCATTCCTCAAAAGCAACACCAGAAAGTGAATATTTTCAATACGAAGTATCATGTAAATAATGGGGAGAATTTGATAAAACCATAAATACGTAAATGAACATTTTCACCAAACCAAGTTAAGTGTATTCCATTTCTTCATAAACAACAACCTAGCAGACGTTTTTGTTTTCATAAAATATTGATTTTACTGATGTTTCTGTATTGTATTCTGTTCCAATAAATATTTGGTTGGGGTTTGAATTCTAAACTATGGATCATGTGGGCTTTCGTCCTGCGCACTGCCTACTACAGTGCATCTACTACCTGTCAACACTTGGTTTTAACTTTTTCAATGTACAAATAAAATGTATCAGGCTCACCATCAGGGTACTTCATGCTCACAAAAACAGACACTATGTGGAGAGTAGGGTTGGGTTTGCTTGTTTTTTAAATACCGGAGCCATAATGATAATTTTATGACGATACAGGTTCCAAAAGGGTGCCTGAACCTATACTTTACAAAAGCCACACAACTATGGTGGATGACTCGTAAAATAATTTTTTTTGAAAAAAAAAAAAAAAAATGTAATGCTTAAAATTGAACAATATAATAAACGTTTAAAGTGTATATATGAATACATAAGTGAATAGATAACACAATAACACAACAACACAAAAACTCAGCTTCTCGGAGGGTCTTATTTGCGGTTGATTTTGTAAAAGGGAAAATGAGGGCTGAAGGGACTATCTCCACGTCCTTGAAATTGGACTGATGAATTGAATGAAGATGTTTGACCCCAACAGAACAGGGATATAAGTGGTACCGAAATGAGGCGCTGAAATTCACGTTTTGTTAAAAATATCATATAATTAACTAAATATTTGTCCCATGTTTTATCACATTTGCTATAGATTATTTTCCAAACGTATCTCTCTGTTATTCAATCCGATTCCACCAGCAATCCTAATCTCTGTGTTTCGTTTTTAATGCGTCAGGGGGAATTGATACAAGTCTGTATGTTTTGCATGCAGCTACTGTCTGGAGTTCTTTCACATTCATGATTTACTTGTTTGTAACACATTCTAATGAATGTCATGAAATTTTAGATTACTGTCAGGAGAATTATATTCATTGAAATGATCATTATGTTATAAACCTTATGTATCTCCTTTAATCCCTGTATTATATTTGATGAAGCTGAATGAGTGTTTCTGTGCCATTCTTCTGTGTCTTCTAACAGTCACTGATGTCACTTGCGTCATGTACTTGCTGTATTAGCTGGACTGTGTAATCTGAAAGAATGTCTGGTATTGATTCAAGAATTAAGAAAACATGTAACCGTGTCATGTTTACGTAAATGCATTGTTTATCTCTTCTGCAATTCTGAATAAAAAGAGTGAGGCAGGTCAGTACCAGAGATGGATAACACGGGGACAGCTGTTTGCTCAGAGCTAGCATTGTGTCAGTGCTGATTCTGGCCTCACGAACAGAAAGTATTATAATTTCCTTGACAACTACAATGAGGAGAGAGCGAGATAAAAAGTGAGTTAAGTTAGAAGGGGCTGGTAGCTAATGCATCTTTCCTCCTCATGCTTCTAAAAGAGCAGGCTTCTGGTGGGAAAAGGATGCCTCTGTCAGGTAGCCTATCTGTCTGAGACGGCCCTGTGCTAATGGACGTGTTAAGATGGCTCGTAATCCTTACATGGGTGGGTAAATAATCCAGGCATTCTCTCTTCCACAGAGAGAAGACCTGGAGCACTTTAGCAGCTCTTCAATCTGTGTAATGCGACTCAGTAGAGGAGCATCAGATACCTCCTTTGGTAAATAAGAAAAACTAAACACAGGATCTCTGGATATCTAAAGGAAACCAGGACAGTTCGAAAATCGCTCAAATGTTTGTGTTTAGAGAGCTCAGGGTGTTTATAAGTTTAGCTAAAGTGTGGGTAAACTGAGCTAGGAGCAGAAAAGGTGTGGAACTCATCAGAAACCTCTTTGAACCTGACCTTTCTGCTTTAATGAAATGTCATTTAGTATGATCTCCACGCAGATACGTGCTCCACTTTCTTCCTCTTCTTTCTCGCTTCTTGTAATAAAGTGTTGAAGATGGTGAAGCTCCATCTCTCATCACTATTCAATGCTACATCACAGATGCTTGGAGACCCCAGCTCCTGCCAGACTTTCAGTTTAATTACATTCAGTTCTTTCGCACACAGTTCACTGTACTGATAATGAGAGCTTTCTCAAAGGAAAGCGAAACATGGCTATAGCTTCACAATAATCGAACTCTTAAAAAACATGTAACAAATAATTATCGTAGAAGTGTTTTCATGAAAAGGACATCAACAAAGGAAATTGGACAAATAAAGCATTTCCTTGTAAAGGTATTTGTGGCGTGTGCTTGTAGAAGTGAGACGGGAATATCAGATTTCTGCTCACAGAGGGTTTGTTCAGCCATTGAAGAGAGCAAAAACAGGAACAAGTGTCTGCTGAAAGCTTAATCTAAGCACAGAGGTCTCTTGTGTCTTAGTGGCCATCTCTCTCTCTCTCTCCTCTCGGAGTCTTGAGCTCTTATTTACGTCACTAGCTGCCGTTTTCTAGTGAACTTTTTTCATGCATCTGATTGTGTATTATTAGATGAACATTTTTTCTAGCTGTTTTCGGGTGGGGTGGGCCGAGAGGGCACCGTTTGCTTGCTGGATCATTTTACATTTTTAAAATGTTTATTCATCCTTTTCACGGTTAAGTTCTTGAGCATGGAACCAGCGGATGTATCTCAAAACTATCAAACGCATGCTTGTGAATAGCATTAGAAGGGTTTAGTCAGTCAAGCAGCAGTTTAGGCCAACGAAGGCTTCAGGAGTCTTCTGCTTGCTCAGGGTACGTCCTGCTCACAACAGCGGACTGAAAAAAACAAAACAATAATAACAATCAACTTTAATAATAAAGTGCCTTTCAAGCCGGCTTCCTAAAGTGTTAAACATAGAACAAATGTAAAACAGTACAAAAAGGTACATGAGCAGGCAGAGCAGAAGAGATAAAAATGAATAAAACAAAGATAAAAACAAACTACATTTAGTCAGACAAAGAAATTAAAATCCAGGACTAATGTTAAAAGCCATAGAACGTATAAAATGTCAACAATCATAAGCCAGTTAAAAAAAAAATATATATATTTTAAGATGAGATTTAAAAATGATTTGAACCAACTGTTGCAACAGAAATTTATCGGAATCTCGTTTAGTTCCAAAATCAAATACATTTTCATTATAATCAATTTTGTTCAACTTTTGATCTTTAAACATGTCCTTTGTGATATAATGAAATAATTTGTGATGTTAATAATTAAAGGCTAAATGTGATAACCCCGAAAAACCTTACCACAACATTGTTTATTCATTTACAAGATGCTTTTATCCAAAGTGGGAAATTTAAAGGCAAAAGAACGAAACTTTGATATGATGTTTAAACTAAAGCCTTTGTTGTTAATTTTGATTATTGTCAGAAAGGAGAGGGGTTATTTGTGGTAATGATTTGCCTGTGTTTGTGCTGGTGAGCGTGAGCTCTCTTCTTCATGCATGAGTGCAGAGCCCGAGGGTACATATCCCCAAATGTTGACTTTAAAGGTTTGAATGATAAGATCAGCTGTTGCATGGGCCTTACAAGTATATCATTGTGTAATCGTGATAACACAAGCATTTTGTCATTTTGTTATTTTTGTTTCAATCATATTCAAAGGTCCCAAGCATCCAAAAAGTTAAATGTGAGCATCACATGCAGAAATATAGCCCAAAAAAATCTGCATCACACATTTTGAAAAAATGAAATTAAAGGGAGTAAACCCAAAAGGATCCGTGTTGCACAACTCAAAGCCTGCATTTTGCAAAACTTTTGGGTTTATTGCTGAAAAGGAATTTGATAAAAAAAAATTAACACTCTTTGTTCTGGGTTTGTGAGCCCATTTATGAGGTCAATAAGATTAAAACAGAAAAAAATGAATAAATGAAAGAAATATACCTAAAATTGTTGTGGACATGAGATCATGAGAGATGAACATCAAGAGTAATAGCAAACGTTCCATGCTGTTGATCTGTACAGAGAATCTCTGTGACCTGTGTGCACTGAGCCCTTGTGTGAGCATGCTAGTGAGTCTGTGTGTGTGTGTGTGTGTGTGTGTGTGTGCGTGTGTGTGTGCGTGTGTGTCTGTGAGAACCGTGCTGAAGCGCTTTAGCGAAGCAGTGTAGCGTGTAGGACAGGAGTGATGTGGCCTGAGCCCCGGCCCTGCGTTAATCCTGCCGTTTTCAGGAGCCCTGGCCCGTACTTGATGGGCTTGGGCAAGAAAAGGGCCAGCTCTTTCTCCTGCTCGCTTTCCCCTTTTTCGTTCCCTCACGGTCTTTCATTCTCTCTCTCTTTTTCTCATGCACCCCCCTCTTCAGCCCCAGCCCTGCCTGGAGCCAGTGTGCAAATGAACGAGTTCCAAGTGTTTACTCAGCAGTTCTGTTTCTCTCTCTCTCTCAACACCTTCGCTTCCTCTCTCTCTCTCTCTCTCTCTCTCTCTCTCTTTATCACTCAAACATCAGACAGACAAGTGACTTTTCAAGCATCCTTTTGTTTCACAAATAGAGGCATCATCACATAGTGTAAGAAGAACAATGTCTAACACTGGAGTACAGTGTTGGGTTAGTGTTATAGCTCTCATTATTCTTGAAAAATAAAATTCAATTATACATTATACCTCCAGTGACAATATGTTTCCATTAGTCTGCAACATTCCAATTACTTACAATCAAGTCCCTAAAGAGTCATGACAATGTTTTGGCCAATCTTACACTGAAGAATTTCATCCTCATCGTTTAGTTTTTTTTAAAAGGGTTTGAGATATTTTATAAAAGAAACATACATGTTTTCAAAGTTTTATAAAATTAGCCGAACTAATGGGTGTTTACTCCAGTGAGTTAAGACAATGCAGACGCACTGCTGCAGATATGTATTTGATCGCAACTGATCAAAACTAGCTTCACAGAAATATGACTGAAAATTTCATCCAGACATAGTTTTATGATTCAGAATTCAACTCTGAATCCGAACGGCTCAACGAGGCACTGCTGCAGTGATCACAGCAGGATGTGTCTCTATGGAAAGTCTTTTACTCGTTTGTTCAGTGTTTATTGCTAAATCTCTGTAATGTTAACTTACCTGTCTTAACATCAATTCATGATTTTATCTATTTTATATTGTGTTAAAAAGTGCTTGTTGAGTATGAGTATGGGCACAGCTCGGCTGCACATTTCTGTAAGAGTTCTGCTCCTTATTAGGTCATATAGAAAAACATAATAATAATTTTTAAACATTTTTTTAATACAGAAATTTTCAATCATAAGAGCATTTTTTTTAAATCTTGGGCTGTGCTTGATCATGAGAATACAACACTGTTGATAGAGTAATATACTTTTGGTGCATTACAATGTTTCTTTTAACCATGGAATTTCTGTGATTTTATTAGAGTAGAGAATAGAGAATAGTAGAGAATACAATAAGCTAAAGCTTGCTTAACAGCACTTTTATTCCAGATTTACAGAAGGGGAGGTTGTGCACAACAGCATGATGATTTTGCAGTTAGTCTCAAAATCTTTACCAAAAACATTTACTATTGGAAGTTACTTATGGTGGTTGCTCATCTAAAAACGTTTCATTATAATTAACTCTTCTGCATTGCTTAGTTGGTAAAAATGTAGTGTGATTATTAATGCATAACACCCAACACTGCTGGAGTCACTTGGCTTTATATTTGCACTTGATTTCTATTTTACCTCTGCACTTCATCATCTTAATAAATGTTTTTACATTTTCTGTTTTTAATCACTATGATTTTACATAACTTTTTAATGCTTGATTTTATTAAATGTACTTTCTTTTCATTCTTTGTTTCCAATGTAAAGCACTTTGAATTACCCTGTGTGCGAAATGTGCTGTACAAATAAACTTGCCTTAGTTACTTTAGTTACTAAAATATCAAAGGAGAAGCATCACAATGAAAAAGTCTAAAACTAAATTCCGAAAAGCACAGTCCTGTTCCTTATATTGAAAGACAATGTGAACGTGTGAGATGAAAGGCGTAATATGACGGGGATTACCGTGAGATGGTAGGCCCTGGGGCTGGTGCGGGGGTGACTGTTTCCTGGCTCTAGTCCTTGTTTGTCTGCCTGACCTGGCAGCACTCGGGGCAGATCCTGCTTGGATACAGCCCTGATCCCACGCCTGTCTGAAGCTGTTAGCCTGCCGCTCGCTTTGGCTAGTTGGGCTTAGTGCGTCTGGGCATAGCGAGGGAGGGGTGGGGGGCCATGAGTTAGAGGCCACCGCATGCTTTGTGCTTGGGCAGAACTGAATGCTGCAATGGTTGATGACTCTGATCTTATTCACCCATTTCTTTGTAATTAGTCAGAGCTGTATGCTGTCTGTGGAGTCTCCTCTTTTCATTGATGACACTTAAACTCATACCGGTTAGCATTTCCCATCACTGCTCAAAGCATACTTTCAGTTATAGGCACGGGCTCAGTTTCTAACTCCTGACCTTTTTGTAGATCCTTGTGTTGAAAAGCAAAGCTCTTGTAATTCCCTAATAGGTTTAACTATTCATTTTCAGCTGGAGATAACATGTGCATGCTGCTGTTGTCTCTCTGTAATTTGATCAGTAAAATCCTGGCTGAGAAGTTGATGTTGAGGGCTCTGATGGAGTTTTAGTACATGTCACAGTTTCATCCTGGAGAAAGAAAATAAAGCAGCCGTATTTACTTAAGATTCACTAAAGCTTCCAGAGCTCAATTGCTTTTTAAAGGCTTGTTTTTATTTTTCAATTGGTGGATTGGGAGTTGGTTTTGGAAGTCTGTTGCAGCCTTTCTGTGTGTTGTTTCTGTCTTGGATACACAGTGAACGCTGGGCAAACTTTGCCATAGAAAGAGAGAGAGTGCGATCAGAGATAGAGGTCAATGTGAACTCTTGTTTACCTTGCAAAACAATTACCCTCTATTGATTAAATCACAATTTTTTGTGGTTTGTTTTTGTTGCTTTCTATTTTTATGGGGGATAAAGCAAAAGTGAAGGCACATTTCGATCAGTCTCATTGATAGCTTTCAAATCATTAGAAAGGATTGCCAATCCAAGAATCATCATCATCATCATAATTTCTTTTTTCAGGAACGCATGGCCTCTCGGCCCATAGCTCTACATTGTTAAACTTTTATAACAGGCGATCTCCTCGTAAAGCCATAATATTTAAATAAAGCAAAATTTATAGCAGATACAGGGTTATACAGACTTGCTACATCATGATAAATTTCACCGGTAAACACAAATTCCTTTTGTAAAAGTATTTCCTCTGCAGATCTTCGTACAAAAAACATCCATAAAGGAAGTGTTTCTCACCTTCTATTGTTGTAGTGTTAAAATTGTCCTCACAAAACATACAGACTCTCTTCCTCTGGTGTACAGACTCACTGAAACTCTCCTGGACTAGAGTAGATTTGTATTGTGATTAGATGTTTAATTTCTTATTTTCCATAACTGATGTATACCATAATTCATGTGGTTTGTCTTTTAGCCTCTGATTAAGAATAGTGTAAAATGTTTGTATGTCACCCCCACCTCCCAGGCACCAGAGAAACCATACAAATACAAGAGATTTTTGATACGAGGGAGTTTTTCGGCTACTTTATAGCATTTTTAAATATTTTCTTGGGTATCGCTGACATGGCATAGACACTAATTGGAACTTTGTAAAAATCTGTTTAAAGATAGATCAAGTACCAAGTGAAAACCACCGTGGATTTGTTTGGGTTTTTTTGTCCATAAATTTAACAATTGACATTTATTGATTGAATTGATAATTCTGTGTTGTTTAATGGTTTGTTTAAACAACTAAGGGAAACCTTGTTAATCTCATTCCTCAAACTTTGAACCGAAAAGCACTTGCACTTTTAAGTCCTGCTCTCACTTTCAAGCTCCAGACGTAGCAGACCATCCCTGAATATGAGCTCAAAATATGGATACAATCCTGGAAAGCAGGAAATCTAACTACTCCTTAAAACTAGCAGAGCATTAGCCCTGATTTTTTACACTGAGCATGAGCTAAACTATTTTCACATTTATTTTACTCGATTGTTCAAAATATGTTTAAAGATGAAACATGCTAAAATACAGTAGGTAGAGAAGTAATTAATCTGCATCTCTCTAACTTCTCCCTCCTAATCCTAGGACCTATCCGAAGTCAGCGAAGAAGCAATTGTGTCAGACCATTTAGCCTAAAGATCTATCCAAGTAAATATCATTTGCACAAATTCAGTTTTAATTGCTTTCTATGTTATAACAGCAACACTGCAAGTGTTGACTATAAACGGTATGTTTACTGTATACACATTTAATTGTAGAAATGCTCTATAAAATGTTTTAGAGGAAGTATCTTTCATGAGAATGTTTTCCATTTATAAAAAAGTTATTCACTGGGTATATTTAATGATTTCGTAAAGCATTTACTAATGAAACTATAAATTGTTAGGTGACTGGCACTTAATAAAATGTCAAAATAAAGAGCCTATATCTTTACATTCTGCAACACAGCAAAACTCTACAGTTTTTGGAAGCAAAAAAAAAGCCTAAAAAACTTTTTGAAATGTTAGATTTTTTGTGATGGAAAGAAGTGCCACTCATGTGTTGGTCACGAGGTGGCCGGTTTCGTCACTCTGCCCGCTCTATAAAACTCCTCCCGACCCTCTCACCTGGCTAGACAAACACCTCTCCAAACTCCAGATAGGCGCACGCATGTTTTATTATTGCTGCCTGTTGAGAGCGCAATCTTTGGGACTTGGAACATTTTTGGCAGGCTGAAGCTTACATTAGACATTTTTATGAATCTTGCAAACTTTTCCTACTTCACGGGGATGTGCAACATGACCGCAGAGTCGCAGCACTCGCCAGCTGAGGCATCCAGCCCAGTGGTGCTGTCACCCAGCGCGAGCCTGGACTCCCCGCTCCCTCTCCACCCCGGCGCGCTCACCCACCAAGCTCGGACCAAGGATGGGATTCTCATCAAAGCCGAGCCTCGAGGCAGCAGCCCAAACATAGACCGGGAGGAAGTGCTTTCACTGGGGCAAACCGAGGAGCATCTCCCCGCCACAGGAAGCAGGCGGAGAAAAAGGCCGGTGCAGCGAGGGAAACCTCCATACAGTTACATCGCTCTCATAGCGATGGCCATCGCCAACTCCCCCGAGAGGAAACTCACCCTCGGCGGCATCTACAAGTTCATCATGGAGCGCTTTCCTTTCTATCGAGAGAACTCCAAGAAGTGGCAAAACTCAATCCGACATAACCTCACCCTCAATGACTGCTTTGTGAAAATCCCTCGAGAGCCCGGAAGGCCCGGGAAAGGGAACTACTGGACGCTTGACCCCGCTGCTGAAGACATGTTCGACAACGGGAGCTTCTTACGACGCAGGAAGCGCTTTAAGCGAACGGATGTCAGCACGTATCCCGGGTTCATGCAAAGCTCGAGCGCTTTCACCCCCACACCGATGGGTAGACAAACGTACTCCAACACCTTGTACCCGGGGGTGACGTCAGGTTACGGGTCTCAGCTTTCTGGTTCTCCACACCCGGCGATGCTGCATCACTACCAGTCTTCAGCCGGGGTCGCACAGGGTCAGCCACGGATGTTCAGCATCGACAACATAATCAGTCAGCAGACAGTGATGCAGAGCGATCTGAACCCGCAGTCTCTTGGCCTGACTGCAGGAGACCTGAGTAGCATGGTCGCCAACTGTTCGGTGTCCACCACCGACCCGGCCTGCTTCCAGACGCAGCAGATGAATCCCACCAGCAACATGCTGAGCAGGAACTCTGGCTCTCTGTCTTCGAACATGCCAAGTGGCTACTCGTACCCGTCCGCGACGTCGCCCTCTCACCTATCCGGGGTCACCCAGTCCGGCTTCTCCCCGGGAGGTTCGCAGATGTATTGTTCGGGGAACCGGATTTCACTGCCGTCGGTGCGTTCCGGTTCGTGTGCGGATCACACGGAACCGCTGCTGGGACTCCCCGGGCCCACAATGAACTCGTACAATAACTCGTACATGAGGCAAGCGAATTTCGCCTCTGGACTGGAGCGATACATGTGAAACTTAAAGCACTGCCCGTTAAAACCGTTAAACATTTTAATATTTTGTACTGTGTGATTTAACCAAGATAGACAAAATGTCATGTCTAATAAAGTTTACATTGAACTAAACTAGGAAACTGAGTTGTAAATAGCTTTTCCTTGTCCAATACATTTTTTGTTTAAGATGTTTCGTTTGTTTGCAATTGCTTTTAAAGACTTAAAAGAGGCAAAAATCATGAATAACTTAAATTATACTATTGTTTCAACAATCAATCAATTATATTAAAAATAACGCCTTCATATTGTGTTTTAGGTCTGTCTCTGTCCGTCATTTGTTTAGATAATTATTTTATAAAAAGTCGATCAGGTTTAAAAGTCAATGTGGAGCTGATTTGTTCACACATAAGTTTGTGACGATTAAAAAACACATTTTTGAGCCAATCATTTTTGTTGTTGATATTTTCAACTTGTTAATAAAATACAGACTAATTGAATAACATTTTATAACAATAGTTACTTCTATGTTTTTCATTTTTAAATCCCGAATATGACCAAATTAAAAGGTTCGTACATTTGTGCTACAGGAGTTATTGTTTTTGGTTTTTAAAACCTTAAACTCTGCATTGGTTAATTTTACATTGTATGTTTGATAGCTAGGGGGCGACAGACGCTCCTTTTGGGGAGAAATTGGCAGCGGAACATTAAGATCTTAAGCATTTCACATAAAATCCACCAGATGTCAGCCACCACAAAGTTACAAGCAAAAATCTTCTTAACAGTTTTATTCGATCAAGTTTAGCTTTAACTTATTTAGGGCAGTTCACCATCATTATCTATCCTAACGATAAAGTGAATTAATATCCCATGAATGTTTAATAACATTCCCGAAGAAGACGAGTTGCTGGTTGCCAGTGTTTGATCACAAAAACTAACGCTTTAAGTTTAAATGTTCTGTACTTTATTAAATCATTATACAACACAGCCATCATTACATATGTTAATTTATGTGTTTGATGTTTTTTGTTTTGTAAGGTTTACAAGATGACGAGACAGCGCCGTTGACTACTGAAACGTATTTAAGATGATTCCTAAGTGTCACCTGAAAAAACATAATCAAAACGTATTTATGACGCACGCAAGCACATATACATTTTACACATGAGGTAAAAAATGTAACATTTACAAAAAATGGAAAATTAGAGACAATTCGTCATTAAAAGAAGCTATCTATCTCTCTAAAATGTGCAAAGCGACTTACAGAAGGGGAGACAATATGCAATTTGTAACAAAGTCAAAGTCTATCTCAGCTTCTCTCTTTAGAAATTTTATCAACTAATCAATAAACCATAGCAGGAAGAAAATAAAGACAGAGGAGGAAAAAAAGTTTTATTTTTATTTGTTATAGTAGGTGTTCCCTGAAGAGAAGGGGTTTCAGCTGCTTTTTGAAAGCTGTTAGTGTTGCTGTTTCCTGACTGGATCAGGAGTTTGTTCCACCATTCAGGGACAGTGAAAGAGAAGGTTCTGTTGAGAGATCTTCTGCCTTTTTGGGACGGAACCACAAAGCGCTGTTCCTTCTCTGAACGAAGGCTTCTGGAGGGCAGAGAGACTTTTGTTTTACTTTTTTACAATCGCATACCTTAAGTGCACAACTGTAATAACATGTGCTCTAAGAATATAACGAAGAACTAAGCTTGTAACAACTCCAGCTTATGATAAATTAGAATTCATAATGAACTAAAATGGCATCAACACCTGATGTCAGCCAAGTCAAGAATTCAGTTTATTTTTACTTGAGTGAAGTGGACTTGTGTTATAACCATCGAACCTAAAACTTACTAATACGTTAATTAATCTGACCATGTCCCTGAAAATCGACAGCGAACCAAAATATATTTCTCTGCACCTTCAGATGCGCCAAATACATCAGATCTCTGGTGTTTGTCATAAGTTTCACCAGAGGAACACATCGGATTCATCTACATTTGGGGGACGCGAGATGACGACCATATATAACAATAATATTTTTTATGCCAGATAGGTGCAAAAATGCTATACAAAATCACTAACTCTCAACAAAAAAGGTATAAAACTGTACCTTTTGCCCGTCACTGGGGTGGTACCCTAAGGGTTCAATTTTGTCCCTATATATATATATATAGACTTTTGTACCATTAAAGGGGCAATTTTGTACCCCAAGGAAAAAAAATGTTCCTGAGTGGTACCTTTTTTACGCGGTACCTAATGGTCCACAATAGGTCCTTCAGGTACAATTTTGTACCTTAAGTGTTTGCAATTTTGTTCCTTGGGGTACACAATTGCCCCTTTAATGGTACAAAAATCTAAATATAGAAACAGAATTGAAACCTTTAGGGTACCACCCCATTGTAGCTTAAAAGGTACAGTTTCATAACTTTTTTCTGATATCCGAGATTAAACCCAAGTCTTCTCTGCAATTTTAAACTTATATTGTGACTATCTGGCTCAAGTCTGTTCAGCCATGGCACATCTCAGACATTTGGCCCAGTGGGTCTTGCATTAGTGTATCCACGTGCAAGGTTTAGTCATCGATCAGCCTGCGCTGTGGATCGCTTGGTGGTGGTGGTGGAGGTGGTGGAGGTGGTGGTGATGGTGGTGGTGGAGGTGGTGATGGTGGTGGTAAAGGTGGTGGTGATGGTGGTGGTGATGGTGGTGGAGGTGGTGATGGTGGTGGATGTGGTGGTGGTGGTGGAGGATGTGGTGGTAAAGGTGGTGGTGATGGTGGTGGTGATGGTGGTTGTGATGGTGATGGTGGTGGTTGTGGTGGTGGTTGTGATGGTGGTGGTGGAGGTGGTGGTGGTGGTGGTGGTGGTGGTGGTAGAGGTAGTGGTGGAGGTGAAGTTTAAACGTGTTAGTCCACCGTCACGCCACAACTCACCAACCAACGAGCCCACTTAAGAGCGAACAAGAGAAGGCTATTAGTTTTCTGAACTGTTTGAGGGTTCTCTTTTGTTTGAACTTGAGCATTTTGTCGGCACTATTTCTTCATTCGTTAAGCGTGTTCAAGACAAGAAAGAACTAAACTAAGTGAGATCTGCTTGAGCCCTGCGAGTTCACAACCAAAATTAGGAGCGAACGCTAAAATCATTTCTGATCGTTGTGTGGCGCTTTAAAACAATCTTTGAATATTTTTTTCAACACATAGCAAAAAGAATAACAAACAGCAAAATCTAACCCTAACCTCTTAGCTGTTCTCTGTTCACAATTTATACACACTTTATTATGTAATCAATTGTAGAACAATCGGGATTTAAATGTTTTTCAAGAATAATTTTCTTTTGTTTAGACCAAATTCAATTATTCACGATATAACGCATTTATGTAATATAGGTTATCATGTTTCTTCTTAATGAGACTTGCTCTTTGAAAATCAAATATGTGCTTTAAAGAATAAAATGTAAAACAGTTTTCAATATGGAAAGCATGAATTACATAAATGTTTTAACCCTGGTGTTAATAATGAGCATATCATTTAAAAAGAATAGTGTGAGAAAAAAGTGCTCCTAGCAAACATAATAAATTAATAAAGATGACAAACAAAACATGTAAATGCCTAAAAAATTAAAATATGCTCATTTTGCTTTAACTTTAAATCTAATGAGCTTAGCAATATTTGGTTATTATACCTACATACAGCCCGAATCCGAATTACGTTCTTTTTACATATTTATTTCTACATTTAATTTGCTGTTTGTTGTTTCGTTTGTGTTTTATGAAGTCTTTTTAGAATTTTACATAGCTTGAAAAAAATATTGTATTGTTAGCTTGTCAAAACCTTTCTTTTTGTGTAATATTCAAATATTAACCTAAGAAAACAACATTTATGAAGCCGCACAGTCAATTATTGTGTTGAGTCCAAATTGAATATTTTTTTAATTATTCATAAAGGTGCTAAACTATGTGTGTGCTTCCAGGTTAATAATTTCTTTATGAAAGAAGAGAGTTGTGTTGAATTCAAATGGTGTAACATCCCAACTTCTGTTTGTCGTTTGTTAGTCTGTTATATTTTCTATATTTCTTCTGCTTGAAGGTAGAAGAAGCTGACAACGCGTGCGAGGTGTGTTTGTCCTGGGCTGCTTGTCTCTGCTGAAGGTTCTCGCAGTTCCTGGTTCCCGACCAAGCCGACCACGTGACGACGCGCCTGAATAAATAGTTTTTGGAAGGCGCATGTGGGTATAGCCTACTTGGAGGGTCCTTCACGCGCAGCGCAGAGACTCTGCTCGACAACAAATGCTGGAAAAGCTAAATCCTGTAGCTGAACGGACAGACGGGTTATTCTGGTGATCTAAAAATTTACTTTTCACATGGACGAACTGCAGGCTCCATGAGAAGCGAATCGAGCTCCTCGCCGAGTGTCCACTTCAACGCGAGTGCGCTGCGCTCTGGACAGTTCGCGTGTAATGAAAGTCCGACGTGACTCTTCCTCGTGCTTTTTCGTTTCATAAAGTCAACCTTCCTTTGCTGGCTGTGAAGAAACGACTATACTGGCTTCTGGAGGACAGGACAAGGGACTGTGAGGACACGCGGTTGGTTTGCAGTTCGAGGCTGGATACGGAAGGCGAGAGGAGAAAAGTAAAAGACTCTCCAAGAATGACTCTGGGGACGGACATGTCTGACAGTTCTGCTCTGTCCGACGACCTGGACATCGATGTCGTTGGCGGAGATATTGTAAAGGAGGCCAAGTACCTTCACCATCATCATAGTTTTCATTTGGACAATGACTCTGATGATAATCTATCTCAGAGCGCGGGAGAGGGAGCAGTCTCCCCGAGCCAAAGCAGCTTGGACTGTCCGGCGGACCGAGGGGGGCCACTGGATGACAGCCGAGCCGGTGTGTTGCCTGGGGATAAGCCAGGGAAAAACGCATTGGTAAAACCACCTTATTCTTATATTGCTTTAATAACCATGGCGATTTTGCAGAGTCCGAAAAAACGGTTAACTCTGAGCGAGATCTGCGAGTTCATCAGCAACAGGTTTCCGTATTACCGGGAGAAATTTCCCGCCTGGCAAAACTCTATTCGTCATAACCTGTCTCTAAACGACTGCTTCGTCAAAATACCCCGAGAACCCGGTAACCCGGGCAAGGGTAATTACTGGACACTGGACCCAGAGTCCGCAGACATGTTCGACAACGGGAGTTTTTTGCGCAGGAGGAAGCGCTTCAAGCGACACCAGGCCAACGAGATCCTGCGGGACGCTGGGGGATTTTTACCGGGTTTTGGCTATGGACCGTACGGTTACAACTACGGCCTGCAACTGCAAAACTTCCACGCGCATCACCCCTATCACCCGCACCACCCAGCAGGCGCTTTCCCCTTCCAGAACACCCCTTGTGCGCTCCCGACGCCTTCGTCCATATTTTCCTCGCCGCACAGCCTGCCTTCGTTTCTAGGAACCGAGCTGAGAAAGCCTTTCTATCCTCAACTCAGCCCGACTCTTCCTGGCCTGCCTCCCCTCAAAACGGACACTAACGGTCCGAGTCGGCCTTCGTTCTCTATAGACAATATCATTGGAGCAGGCAGCTCTCCAGCGTCTCCGTACAGCGCACAGCCAGGTGGCCAAGCTCAGATCTTAGCCATGTTGACCCCCGCACTTGCCTCGGCCACCACCCATTTGAACCTAACCCAGGAAGCCCTGCTTCAGCCGGGCGCGCAGGCTTTCTCCAGCAAAGCGCCAAGCCTTAACAACTGCCATTTCTAGAGGGCTTGGCAGCAAATACACAGTGCACAGTCAAGTTTAGTCTGGTTGTTTCGTCATTTGCTAAGGTAGGACTTACATTTTTGCAAAACAAAAATAACGGCAGTTTCGGAATTCTTGAATAGAAAGTTAATTACTATATTTATGACTTGTAAATATGTAAGATTTCTAAGAGCGTACAAGGCTGAAAAAGGACAATCGGTCCTTGTAAATAGATTTCACCTTTGGACGACCAGAAGACCTTTGCTGGTCCGCCCAGAGCTAAATTTATTCTATACTCACTGATATGGAATCTCATGTTTTTGTTGCGTTTTAATTATTCATTGTTTTGTATATTTTGTGAGTTCGTGAAAAGCACTGTCAATACCGAGACTTAAACTCAGGATCTACTTGTTTTAAAGCACATTTCCAGAGACAATATAGGGGCTGTAAATAAATGACTGAGGATAACGACCCACTTCCCCTATAGAGCTATCTCCGAGAAGTGTTCTGGTGAGTTGTATTCCTATTATATGTCTATTGATAGAATATTTTCTGTTTTTATGTGAAATCACATCACCCTTTTGTGCCCGGATCTTGTGCTACGCTATATCCCGTTGAAAAAAATCTGTGAAAAGAGTGATTGTTCGATGTAAAGCACAAAACATTGTCCATAGGTCATTTTGTTGTGATGGCAAGAAATAAATGTTTGTGAGTTTTGAAGATGCTTTTGTAAACTTCCTTTATTTTCCTAAGCAGGCCTAAGCTGACACAATCAACATCTTAAAATATTTGCAATTTTTTGAGAAACAATTTAAAAATGACAGAACAAAAGATACACAATTCATTACAAGATACATATCTTGTGTGTTCATAAAGGACATTATATGTCCTATATATATATATATATATATATATATATATCTATATATATATATAGATATATATATATATATATATATATATATATATATATATATATATATATATATATATATATATTCGTCTTTTTCTCTTGCTAACTATTCTGTAATATTTATAGACAAGAGATAGGTCAAAATTCAGGTTGCGCCAAACGTGTTACATCGATCATGAATTACTTTTCAAACGATAAAATATAGCATAATTTCTGACATTTCCCACGCTAATATCTAATACGTGAGGATGGAGACACATGTTCCCTCTTGTGTGGCGCTTTGAGCAATAATAATTGACCAGATTCTGGTAAACGACAAAGAGCTTAAGCAACGGGAGCATCAGCTCTTTAAAGCCTGTAATTAAACGGGAGAGTTCTACATGGATACCCACGAAGTCTTTTGAGGATTCGTTGCTAATTTGTGGTAGCATTTTGTCATCTGGAATCTAATCCACAATAATGCAGCTTTTTGCCCATTTGTTGATGTTGTCACTGAAGACCTCGTCCCAAAGGCCTGAATGGGCCCCCAGCAAGTGGTCCTGAAGCTAGAGAAGCCACACACATTTGCTTCTGAAAGGCTATCGTCTTAAAAGACTCTCGGCTGTCCGCTTTCATGTCATCAGTGTTGTCTTGAGACCTGTACAAAAGAAGCAGCAGGAATTCAGCGTTCTGCGAAAAACAGACTGATGAATCCATTTCAGAGCTGACTGGGAACGCGGCGCTGCGCAGAAGGTGGATGAAAAGCCGCCTTTATTTACTTGCTTCGTGCGCAAATGGGTAAATTTGCTTCGTGGGGAGTTTTTGACAACTGGTTCTGGACTTAAAGGAAGGGTTGACTCACTCGCAGTTTTCCCTTTTCTGTTTTTTTCTTCTCTCGAATCGGTTCGAAGAGTGTCGGCTGTGGTCATGGCCAGTCATTTAATGCGTTATGTATTCTTAAACATAAAGGTAAACGAAACGAAGCAAAAACATTTGAAATTAGAAATGTTGAAATGCAAGATGCGTTTAAACATCGGACAAACGACGTTTAATCTCATGTCAACTCTTTTATAGTTTAGACCTGTACTTTATAGTTTTGGTCTTTCAAAAACTTTATGACGTATGCCTGTTTTATTATAATTTTTTTTAACTTTTGATCGAGGATTTAAAAAACCCAAGAAACCGTGTTTTAATGAACGGCACCCTAATGGCAAGGAAAGCTTATTTAGACCAGCAGGAGGAAATATAGCGAATTATTCTGTCAATGACAATTAAACGAATAAGCCTATAATAATAATAATAATAATATTTATAATAATAATCATCATCATCATTGTAATAATCATCAATATAATCATCATAATAATCACAATAACCATAGTAATCATAATTAACGTGATGCTAATTATAATAATACAATAACTAGAAACAAATATAACGCGGCAGGTGTTTTGCTGATGCTTAGAGGATAGAGATCACCTCAGTAAAAGAAATATTTTTTCTTTACATTATAATCGGGAAGGATTAAAATCTGCACTAATTCAATAGCTACTACTTCTATAGAGGTTGGTATATCACATTTAGTATCAGGCTGATTTAATAACTTAATTTCGCAAAGATTCGGCTCAGGCTCATCTTCTGAGCTGAATGTTCTGGAATAGAATCTCGGTGAGGTGTGGCTCTCTTTTAATCGGATCGTAAGTGTGAATCGAGTTTAAATCCCGCTAATTGGCCGTTCCTTTCGCTTTCGTTCCCCGCGCTTGTGGCACGCAGGGACCACCCGCGGGGGCTTCAGGCAGCCCACCTCTGCTTATCTCTTTCACTGCTTTAATATTCCAGCGTTTCTGAAGCAACTGCCTGGAGTCGCTTTTGGTGTTGTTCTACAGTCGTCCTTGTATTCTTGTATCCTAATTTACAACTGAGAATTTAATTTCCAGTTCAACATTTGTTGAGATGTAAATCTTAAAAAATGTTCCATTACGAATTGGTAGTTACACCAACACTTTTATTACTTTCAAAAAACTTATGCATGTGATTATTTAAACAGGTAATAGCAGTCGAAATGAACTATGGACATTTTTATGTATTATTTCATTAACAAAGTGTTTGCATATTTCGTGCATTTGATATTTAGATTATTTTTGTATTGTTTTATTATTGTTTTATTTTTTTATAAACGCATTTACATTTAAACTTTTTCACTTATCGGTTTTTTGGAGCGATAAAAAAAATATTTGTTAATTACTGTTAATCGATTGTAATTTATATACTCATAATGTTATGCAGGCCCGGGAACGATTGCTTATTTTAAAATAATATGTTAATATATAGATTATGCTTGTTTTATGTATAAAACAATTCTGAAAATAAATTTTGAAATAATTCTCTATTTGAAATCTGGTTGAATTGCTAGAAATTCCTAGAGATTAATAATAAAAAGGTTATTTGAACGCCCTAATAATCTCTGTGAAAAGCCAAATATGGACCTGGTATTATTAGTATTGATTTAATACTTTAATTATAATTATATATACGCCTGAATTACAACACCAGACAATATCTGCATGTATATCCCCAGTCTATGCAAAAAGTGGTGTAGAGACATTAAAAATTGAAACGTAAGTATCTTAGATATAGCACCTGCTGCAAGGATTTTTACCTTGCGGATTCATTTTGCTAAAAGTTAAACGCGTCTTTAATCTCGGTGAGAACTTTGTGGAACAAATCTCCCATTTCGGTCTATAAACCTGAACATGCTTTGTTCGTGTGCCAACTATAAATAACTAAACTCGATGACACTTTCTCTTCTTAGTCTGCAATTAAGCGTTGATATTTGGGACGCATTCTGCAGGAGCAGCTTTAAAACGTGCCCCTCCTCTCCCGTGTGTCGGGAACGCGCTCGTTTGACGTTTGAAAGGTGATATAAACACACTGGGAGCTCTCGTTCAGCTCATTGTGAAAGAATGCAGTCTACCGGGTCCCCTGACACCCTGGCATGTAGCAAAGATGAACAGCCACAATAAATTAGGCCTTCCCTCCCCTGACCAGCATCTCCCCTCCATGTTTTTCTAGCGCACCGAGGAATCCTCTGCTTAATTAATTTAGAATGTGTAAATAAAGCAGAGATACAAACCTCCCCTCTTCACTGGAAACAAAAATATTAACTTTGGAAGTGTTTGGCCCATCGACTCTGACTCACTGAGGGACACCTGCTGTTGGCTTGCTGGACTGCCATACCACACACGGTGAAGCTTGCACTGGCGGCACCGTGACGAATCGACTCCGATATTCGCGTCGAGTCTGTTCGGTCTCAGGACAACAACTCTGCACAAGTGAACTAAACAAGTTCAAATTGAATTCAACAAGTCTGAACGTGAACTAAAACGATCACTGTACGAAACCGATGCCACGTCTACTGGTGACCATCTCAATCAATGACAACCTTCCAAGATATCCGTCCGACTTCAGTGTTTTCCAAAAAGATCCGAGACGTGGGCGGGGTTTATCACCGAGTTTAGTAACGGTTTAGTGCTGAGGATTTAACTTGTGACCTAAAAACTCTTGGTTTGATGGAGAGGGCCAACTGTCGTCTGCTCGCGTCCATTTCGGTTTCCTCCAAAACCATAAAAACCAAATATATGAGTTATACCAGTGTCCACTGGAAACAATATATTTACACGATACTACAATCTTCCCAGCTACCATCACTAGGCTTAGAAAAATAAAAAAAATAACTAGTTATTTTAGCTTCACGGTCAATAGTTGTTAGATTTAATACCCTTTAGCAAAAACTGGTATTTAAATATACAGGAAATTATACATTATTTTGAAGAGATCTATCTTTTACAGCCTTTTTGTAAATGTACTATTGAAGTATATTATTTTGTGTTCAGCATCATAAACCAATCATTTACATTCTTTTGAGTTTTGTGCTCAGGTCTAAAAGGATGACAAAATTATGAACACAATTCTTTTTGGTGTGTAGGTGTATATCATAACCCTTTGAATGCTGTGTTATTTATACACGTGAAATATATTATAAAACATGGCTTTTTAAAGACTTAATTCCAGTCGTGTTTAAAATAACTTTAACAAAGTAACTGAGTGGAGCAGAGGTTCTTTCAAACCTTTACCAGTCGAATATCTTTTGGGGCAATTTGACTTTATGTTTTCCTCACGGCTGTATAGGTTTTTTATCCTAAATGTTTTTCCCATTGCCACCTAAAAATAGCAGCAACAATCATGTTTTGTTTTAACCCCAGTTTGATACTGTAAGATAAATTTGTGTATAGAATATATTTGGAAAAAACATGAGTCTGTAGGCAATAATTCTGGTTTACAGTATGAATTCTGTAAAAAGAATATGTGTCTGGCCCCCAAGTTGTCTGATGTTAATCAAAACCGCTTAACGTCTAAAAAACATCACGTTTCCATGTTTCATAAGTACATATATTTAAAGATGTAACAGCGAGAGACGTGAAAAGAGTAGCAAACGCAGACCAAATCACTATCGGTCAACGGTTGATCATATTTACCAACTTTATTTCTAAATCGCAGGCAGTTCGTGCTACAGGCTCGACATTTAATCTATTGATTCAAGAAGAGGGACACGAATTTCTCGCACTCACAAAAGGATTTTCCCTCAGTGTGAAAATCCAAAGCCTGTTTAAACAAAACAATGATCTTTTGGGGTTTCAAGGCTAATCCAAACACATTTCTCAACGGAAACGTGCTTATAGCTTTTCATCTCGAAATTTAAAGCTTAATTCCCGTGTCACTTATAACGGATCTATTTTCCACAGTAAAAGAAATGAGATCCACGTCTTTCCAGGCCCAGGTGAAAAAGAAACTTTGTCCGTGTAGGCATTTCATATCTGCGTAAACCAAAGACTGTTTTCGGAAAGAATGGGAAAGTCCCATGGTAAAAATGAAGTTTACTATCCAGAGTGAAATGCGATCAGAGAGAGGTCACGGGGCCAAACTTTTTAAGACTAATGTTTATTTAGAGAAGTGAGCGCTGTCTATGAGCCTCCCGCGATCTCCTCGAGCACAGCGCTAATGTCTTTAGCAGAGCGGCGCAGAGCTGACCGGACCACCGCGCGCGCGCCTCTCCCTCTCCCGCCACTGACGCCGAGGCGGGAACTCTCCACGAGGCCGCGTCACAAAGAGACACGAACAATCACAAAAATGGGGTTCAACACATTTCTTATTTTGACAGCCACCGTTAGCCAAACGGGTTTCCATAGAAGCCACTTGAACCGTTTATTTGAGTCGGTTTTATTTAGATAAGCACGAGAAACAAAATGTATTGACCGAGTGAAAACCTAATTGTTTGTGAGGCTCCACCGAGCTCTAGTGTTTTCTTACAGTTTGTAAAATTGAATTAGATACGGATAGGAATCTGACCTCGAAGCAGACCCGCGCATACTTCCAACTCCCAGGTTCGTCGTGTTTGTGGTGTTTTGTTTGTTCAGCTGGAGTGGTCATCAAACAGGCAGTGAATGTCTTCCTCGTCGGACTCCCTCTCGGCCTCGGCTCAAGCTCCCTCCTGAGCCGGTGTCCCCTCTCACGCTCTCTCGGACCTCGCCTCGTCGAGAACATGGATCCTCTGAGGGTAATCATCGAGGAGCACAGCAGGCCTTCTTTCGTTTCACCTGAAGAGGTTAAACCTAACCTTTTGGTGGGGTAATACAACACGCAGGCTCATGTTCATAATTTTATTAGAGCCAATTGCTGTTTTATGAACAGACAAGTCAAGTTTTGTTTGACCTCTTGCGTTCAGAATATATTTTAAAAGGCAGTTAAGGAAGAAAATTGGACAGGTAGCAATGGCGGTAAAAGTATCAGATTCTTTTCATTAATTTAACATTTTGCAATGTACAAACATACAGGTGAACAGTAAATTAATTAAGAGCAAAGGTACACAAATCACAAAAGCAAGGTGAAAAACGAAAATCATATACAAACAAAGCAAAGGTTTACAAAATACAATAACAATTTTTAAAAGCCAATAAATTAGTGATTAAAACAAGACGACAAGAATATTCGAGGTTTCTGAAAATTATCCAGTTTCAAGCATAAATTTTGCATTTTTGTTTTTCATGTCTTAGAGCGCTTGTCCTTATCCTTTCTAATGGTGGAGAATACTTTCACCCCTCAGAATCAAAGCTCTTAAGTTAGTCTTTGTTATTACTATTTTTAGCCCATATTTTTTATTTGCCTATTACAATTATTTGTTATAGTATTAAGATAACAATTGTTGTTATTAGAATCATATTTTTTTAGATCTACATTTATTGTTTCCCTTCTCATTAGTCAAGGTTTGTTTGTAAGGATGCATTATTTAATTTTGGAGTCCATTATGACACCTTACTAAAATCTTTATTATTTCTCCTTTTAGTTAGCATAATTCTAGGATTTCCTCCAATTCAAAATGCAGTCATATTTATTGGGGATTGGCCTTCGAAGTAACATTTTTGACTGGCAATGCCCTCAGAAGATTTTTGCTCTGTTTTGTCCATTGTAAGCAGGAACTGAATGTAGACATCTGTGTTGTGTTTCATAAAAGAGCAAACACCTGATATCATAACAGGAAAACGGTGCTTCAGGTAATTTTTTGGTCATTAACAGAAACACTTATCATATTTAATTTCATCCCCAACATCCTAGTTAGTTTTGCAAAACAGCTGTTTGTCAAACTTAAGTTTTTTTGTTTTTTTATGTTTATGCATTCTGTTGAATGTAGTAAAAAATGTTGCTTACAACTTAGGAGATGCATTCAAAGGACTGTCCAGATGCCACACCACTGAGATAAGGGCATTGAGAGCAGAAACTACAATGGCAAGGGAGTAAGGCATACTAAACATACTTGAGTGAAGAGGCCATGGGCAGAGAGTGCAGGAGGAAGCTCGCTGCACTTCACTCTTTTAGTCCCAGCTCTGTGGGTCCTGGTCACAGCAGTGCCCTCTGTCTCTAGGATATGGGCCAGCATACGGGCACAATAGCTTTGAGGCCACCAGCTGACCCAAAACACTTAATGTTCCACCACTCTCAAGCACCTTTCCTCAACTATAGGCTGTAGGATACTGGTGTGGTAATGAGAGAATTGGGTGGGTGGGTGTCTGTGTGCATGTGTGTGTGAAATGCCAAACAATATAGGTTAAAGTAATTCAGATTTGTTTAGTATCCGCAAAGTAAAAAAAAAAAATGCCCACAGAACAAAAATAATATTTTTCTATTTCTAAGTCACTTTGTGGAAAAAATAGAAAGTTTGCTACGTCTTGTGGTGATCTTCATCCTGTTGTTCCTTATTATTTTAAAATATCTCATAATGTGAAATATACAGCAAATATGATTTGATCGTAGCACACATTATGTATAACATTATTTTCCTTCAAATAAGAAGAAAATATCAAAGTAATATAGCATATAAGCTAGGTGTAATCTCATGAATCCGATTACAATTTTGTAAATCTAGCAACTTGAAACTAAAAGTTCTGAGCATAGATACAATTTTAGCATAGATTTTAAAAAGCCCTAATGCACTGTCTAAACCAGTTTGTACTGGTTTCTTTGACTGTTCATTGTCAAGGAAGGGCACCTATAGGAACCAAAAGATTGCATGAAGTATAGCTAAACTTTACAAACTTAAATTCAAAGCACAAGTAAGCCAAAAATTCTATAGTGAGTGGATGATGATTTTCAGATCACCTGATGTTTTCCTTCAATCCGTATAAGATTAGAAGTTGATACGCTGAGGTTTTTCGTTTGTTTGTTCACACAAGTAGTTGACCAAATATATGTTACATGGACTCACTCATCCTCTCCAAAATCCTTTCCCTGAGTCAGAGAAGATCAACCAAGGTGCACCATTAGTATTTCTGCCATTTTCCATTCCTCACAGCAAAGGGAAGAAGAGGTGGAGACTACTTAGCACTCCTGGAGAGAGTTTTGAAGGTACTAACCCTGCTTTAGTGGTTTTAGAGCTAAATACGGCTTCTCATTGCCTAATCCTTTAAGAGAGACCTATACATTTGTGTGTGCGTGGCTATGCATGAGTGTGTGCATGTGTAGTTATAGTCCCCTTAGCCTTTTGTTGTGTTTCGAGAACCTTTCTAAGGTCTATTTTTCTGTCCTGAAGCACCATGTTATGGAGGAACAAGTCTTTTGTGGTGTGTGTGAGTGTGTGTGCGGCCACACAGGGCTAAAGGTTCTGAAGTGGGTTGTGGTTTTCAGCCCCCAAGTTCAAAGCTGAGGAGTACTGAAAAGCGGGAAAAGATGATGAGACCCCTCTAATGCGCCTTATTTAAAAACTGTTGGGAATAAAGAAATAAAAGCTGGCCAGAAACAATGGGCGTCCAGGCTGAGAGGAGCAGCAGCGGAGGTGAAGTGCCCTGAGATTGCAGAGCAGAGGCTCGAACAGAGAAGCATCTGGCAGAACACGGGCTGCTTATAATCTGCTCTAATCATGCATGCCCTCAGCTAATTTTACTAAAGATTTATCATCTCTTGGGTTACTGCTTTTCTGTCCCTTTTTGTTGTGAGGGACCTCAGAGAAAGTATATGCTTCAGTCTCTCTCTCTCTCTCTCTCTTTTCTCTCTCTCTCTCTCTCTCTCGCTGTTTGTCTGACTGTCTCTCTGTCTGTCTGTGTGTGTGTGCGTGTGCGTGTGTGTGTGTGTGTATGTACATGAAGCCAGCGGAGAAAGTGACAGAGATGAGGTTAAGTGGGCTGTTTAGATGTAACAGATGTTGAGTGAGAGAGATGAGAATGAAAGAACATCCCTGGGATGGAGAAGATAGAGTGAAAATAATATAATTGAACAGCGGCTACACCTCTCGTAGAGGTCCATATGCGTTTGAACCTTGAGTGCTGGATGTATGTGGAGGCACAAACTGATAAATCAATAAAACGTCTTCTTCCTCTGATTTATCCCTTCCTCTGTTTTTCTTCTTTTATTTCTTGTCATGCTTTGGAGTGGGCCAGGAAGTTTTTTTCTGGGTATTTATGGGAGCAGAGCTCAGTGTGAGTGTCATGAAGGGGGAAAGAGGAAGTGAGCTGTGTGTCCACCACTGTTTGTCTTCCCCTGCCGTCCTGCCCGCCTCTGTCACACACCATTGTGCCCGGGGCAGATTGATGGGCAGCAGTGGCAGGAAGCTAAGAATGAGCTGGGAAAGAAAAATCCTGAAGCAGGTAGAAGGATGTGCTGCTCTGTTTTTGTTGATGTTTACTGGCTATATGTTAATAATCTATTTTTTTTAAAAGCAAAGCAGAATTTAATGACATAAATGGCTTTAAAGTTGATTAATATGCAAAAACTGGTCATTAAGATCAAATATCTGTACATATATTTCATGAAGAATGCTTGAGATTTAACAAATTCAAATGTAAAAGCCAAAATGTTCAGAGAGATGTCATTTTTCAATAAAAAATACAGTATGAATTTCTTCACCAAAAACATTATTTACTCAGTTAATTAATTTTCCCCTAATACCTAAGATACTTGATATCAAAATTTTCAAGCATTTTCTATGTCATACACATTACAAATGTAAATATTTAGCAAATGGGTTGAATTTTTTCTGTCAACCTTAAAATGTACAGGATGCTTTGATATCAATAAATGATCTAATTAAAAATATTCTAAATGTTACTTTTCTAAGCGATGTTCAAATGAAGGAAAGTACAAGAAGAGTTATGATTTCCTGGCTTCTCTCGTGTTTAGCCTTGTGTATCATACTTATATTATATTATATTATTATATTATATTATATTATATTATATTATATTATATTATATTATATTATATTATATTATATTATATTATATTATATTATATTATATTATATTATATTATATTATATTATATTATATTATATTATCTTTGTGCTGGAGTCACAGATGAATGAGAAGTGCTCATCCTGCTTTGAGAACCAAAAGCAGCACAAATTGAAAAGGAATCAAATCCCATGATTCTCTGAGTTTCAAACAGTATTTTGAACATAGATCCTGATGGCAGAGAGCAGGTATGAGCCAACTCTCTCACCCTCTGCTGTTCTTCTTCCTGTGCTCAGTCTTACACAAATTCAATTTAGCTTGCTTTTGTTGGCAAAGATCTGAAATGTTCCCTTTTTACGTTTCCAACTCACTTTATGATAATATTCTATCTTTATAGATCAATCGTAGACTGTGCCTAAATATCTATCTCTCTCTCTCTCTCTCTCTCTCTGCTTATCTCTCTCTCTCTCATCTCTCTCTTTCTCCTCTCTCTCTCTCTAATCTTCCCCGGAGTTTGACGATCTCTCTAGTCTCTCGCTCTCTCTCTCTCTCTCTCTCTCTCTCTCTCTCTCTCTCTCTCTCTCTCTCTCTCTCTCTCTCTCTCTCTATGAAAAGAGCACAAGCCAAGAGAAAGCGTGAGGTAGAAAGGTCATTCACGGGTAAATGACATCACTTCTCTTCAGCTATATGCCATGAGTTCTCCCTCTCCTCTTCCATAACTACACGCTCAAATGCATCGTTGGATTTTATATATTTATTATGAAACATATTGTACATATTTTAGTTGTTTCAACAAAACTACTTCTGTTACATTGGATAAAATTGAATATTTGTATGTGTTTGTGTGTATGTATATATATATATATATATATATATATATATATATATATATATATATATATATATATATATATATATATATATATATATATATTCATTCTTTCATTCATCTTCATGTCGGCTTTCTTCCCTTTCGGGGTCGCCACAGCGGAATGAACCACCAACTCTCTGGCATATATTTTACACGGCTGATGCCCTTCCAGCCGCAACCCATCGCTGGGAATATATATATATATATATATATATATATATATATATATATATATATATATATATATATATATATATATATATATGTATATATTTATACATATAAAATAACCAATAATAATAAGAGTTCATAAAAGTAAAGCATTATTCAACAGATTTCAAATTGCTTGGTTAAAAAAATATAGAGAATTTTTTAACAAGATGGAATTAGCTCTTTATTGTAGAATCTTATTACATAATTCACTCACAATCTGCTAAGTCTTAAGAAATATGTGTTATAATCAAATATATTCCACTTCTAGATTTAGTTTTAGAGCCTAAATGAATGTTTCTGTTTGATAAAACAATTATTTCATAACAAAGTGCGGAGATTGTCTCTGTGTTCATGTTTCTATGCCTGAAGAGGATCCTGTTGAGAGGAGTTGTGTACACAGATGCACATCTCAGAGAAAAAGGGAGAGAGCGAGAAAGAGAGAGGAGATTGGTGATGTGTTAGTGTGGAGAGGGCAATCGAGGGGATCGTCTTCCCTGCTGGCCCTTGCCTGGCCCCAACCACGGTTCTCCAGGGGTCCCTCAGTTCCACAGGAAAAACATTTCAGGCCCTCTCACCTCTGAACCCAGCCCTCGGCCTGTTTATCTTGGCTGCGCTGCTTGACAGCTTTACTGATGTTACATACAGCCACACAGGGATCGAAGGAAAGGCAGATAGAAGGCAAGAGACTAAGAAAGCCAGAGACGGAGAAATAGGGAGGAAAGCAGAAGGTAGAGTTGGTTTATCCAGATCCTAATCGCCACGTTTGGAGTGTTTTCTTGGAGGTCTCGCTCAGTACAGCTCTTTAGGGATGCTGAGGTAGACTTGGAATTGCAGTCGGGGGAATCAGGGAGGAAGAGTTGAGAAGAAAAAAGAAGGAGTTCCCTTACAGCTGAATGTAGCTGAATTAAGATGAAATCTTCAGCCATATTTTTTGTCTTTATGGTTACTACTATTGATCACAGGTTGTGAAAGAGCTTTAAAGCAGGCCTTTCCGCTGCTGAAATGAAAAATCAATCGGGTTAATGAAAAAATATATATGTTTTAAAATATTATTAATATATTAATCTTTCTTGCCAACTGATCAAGACTGTTAACACTGATGCTGTCCAAATAACTAAAGAAGATATTTCAAATAATTATTGAAGTAAATGTTTTTAAAAGAGCTATAATTCTCAAGAGGTTGCCAAATACGTTTATAAAATCAAATACAAGGAAATATACATATAAAGTTAAATAATATTTATTACTCACCTATAGGTGTGTCATTTTGTTTTTTCAACATCCATTTCATTCAACTTAAAAAACCAAGTTAAAAACTAAATAAAATAAATAAAGTACAATCAAAAGTGTTTTTTTTTTAAATATATATAAATCGCCAGAGGTTGCATTTATAAAATTCTAAAATCCATCAATCTATTTTCTTTTCACCTTTGTCCCTTAATCAGGGGTCACCACAGCAGAATGAATTGCCAACTTATTCAGCAAATATAATAATAATAAAAAAAAGCCCTTCCAGCTGTAACCCATCACGGGAAACATCTATACACACGCATACACTACAGACATATTTAGCTTACCCAATTCACCTGTACCGCGTGTCTTTGGGCTTGTGGGAGAAAATGTAGAAATAGGAGGAAACCCACGCGATCACGGGGAGAATATGCAAACTCCACTCAGAAATGCCAACTGACCCAGTCGAGGCTCGAACCAACGACTGTGAGATGATCATGCTGCCCACTGCGCCATTGTGACACCCCAATTTTAAAATCACATAGTCAATATATTTTTATATAGATCCCTAGGTCTGAGTGGAAGCAGAAACTATTTACATCAATGTTTAAATACATCAATCTTTGAAAAGTACCTAGTTTTTCTGTGAAGTTGTTCAAAACATAGAATCTTTTCATGGTTTGGAAGTTTTCTGTTTGATCTGCTTTAGAAAATTAAATCTGACTGGAGAAAACAACTCGTAACATCCTGTTTAGTGTGACTAATTTAGATCAAACTCCTGAAGCATATGCTTAGCTTCATTTATTTGTCTATAATCCCAAATTTTCCTGCCTGAGTGATTCCTCAAAAAGTTGTGTGCCTCAGTCAGATGGTAAGCCTTTAGAATGTTTTGTTTCCGTAAAGCAAAAGCTTCTTGTATATTTTCACAAAGAAGCAGTGTATTCTTACCACAAGAACTCAGCAGTCTGTAAAATATCCACCCAGAGAAAAAGCCTTTTAGTTTGCTTTGATTCGATGTAGTTATTTTGAGTGGATTTAACAGTGTTGCGCTGTGTTTCTGATGTGGTGCAGTACAATAATGTTTTGGGGGATGTTTGATTATTCTTTCATTTGTTTAGGATGATTATGTTCTGTTTGAAAGAGCTTACATCCGTCTGGTAGGATGGTGTTTGATTTGGCGATTTATTTCAGAAATACGATGTAACAGGTTGTTACAAGGACTGGATTTGTCTTGGTGTGTGTTCATGTCTTCAAGGCATTGTTGCTTGTGCAGCTGGGAAAGCTGTAATAACACAAACACAACTAAGCACAGCACTGCAGGTTGTATTAGCCCAGCTCATGTTTCCCACAGACCCAACTTCTTGGTGGATGGGGGGCGCTGCACATTTTCTACAGTGATTAATCACCTGAGACAGTGCCTTAGCAGATGTGTTTGTTTGTAAAAATGTTTGCTTGTCTTATTAGCCCCAGTGGTCACCCATTGAAATCACACCCTTGTGTCTGCTGTCAAAATACACCTTGTGCATGCTTCTAATTACACTGACTGGCACTTTTATTCTGGTTGTTGCTCAACAAATGCTAAATTCCAATGGCTTCGAAGAGTTTTCCAAATGGTTAACAGATCACAGCAGCAATAAGGGACTTTTAAAGGTGCAAAAACATGACATATATATATATATATATATATAGTACAGACCAAAGTTTGAAAACACCTTCTCATTCAAAAAAAAGGACTGATTGATCTTCATTTCTTAAAGTAATCATGACCACTTGTTTTTCTTTACTTAGCTGGGTTTTTTTGCCATAATACAAAATCTAACAATCTATTCAGTGGTACTATCAGCTTTGTATTCACCTGATTTCTGCACAGCACAACTGATGGTCCCGACCCCATTTATAAGGCAAGAAATCCCACGTATTAAACCTGACAGGGCTCACCTGTGAAGTGAAGACCATTTCAGGAGACCACCTCTTGAAGATCATCAAGAGAACGCCAAAAATGTGCAAAGCTTAATCAAAGCAAAGGTGGCTACTTTGAAGAAGCTAGAATTACATATTTTCAGCTGTTTCATACTTTTTCTGTTATTCATCAAGGGACTCTTCTTTAAAGCTCTGAGCCTTCTAACAGTCAGCTGTAACTTGACCATTTCACTATTTTCACAATCAAAAAGCTGAGTGATTAGCCTAGATGCCTTGTATAAGGAATGGTTTCTGATGTTTAAATCCATTGACATGTTCCTCCCATGCTTCTTTCTCTTCTAGGGCACTATATTTTCCTCTCGCAGTCTATAAACAGTCATGCTAGGTTGATTTGTGACTCTAAATTCCCCAGAACAGTCAGTTGAAGAGTTTTCAAAACTGAATGAACAGCTACTAAACTCAGATGGAAGAAGAGTTCATGTTGGATGCAATTCCAAGACATAGCCCCACAACTTATCTATAGACACTGAATTACGCATCCAATTGCTTTCTATCAGATCTGGATATTAAACAATAGTTTAAACGGTTGACTTCGGGCTTTTATTAGGCAAGACTTGCCTTCATCCCCTTAAGTCTTTTGACTCATCGATGATGACAATCTTTATGTGGGACTGCTCAGCCTGACTCCCTTTGTGAGGTCACATGCACCGCCTGCATCCATCTCTCAAAGCAAACGTTTGCTGAAGAGTTCATGTTCACCTTGTGTATTCATATTTTTTTTTCCGGGTGCTCCAGTTTTTCTTCCTCCCAACATAAAAGCATGCAAACAATTGAATTTGTTACTCTATATTTACTATAAATTAGGTTTAGAAAAAATGTCAATGATTACAACACATTCTTCCTAATCTTAACCTGGCCCCTGTAACACGACTAAGCAAGGAGTAATATATAGTCCAACTTCATGGCTGTTGAACAAATACATTGAAAGTCTATTCTCCCTATTACAGTTTTTCACAATTGCTATGACAGTTTTTTTCAATACATTTAACAACTTTCCTAAACTCTTAACACAATTAGCACAACATCCGTCTATCTAGGTTCTACAATTAACACATTTTTTGTTGCTTTGATACAAAATGCATTCAGTTAACACAAATTTCAAATCCTTGAACTTCTTTTACACTCGAGCTCCACTAACACCAAAAAGATGTCATTTTAAAGCAACATTTTTTCTCGAAGTGTTATGATTGACTAAATGTTTCTGTCAGAAGAAAACATGTGTTAGTGTTTTGAAAACTGAATTATTGTATTTTGAAAATGAATTTTGGAGTTTGAATTTTGTTTACTATGGAGGGTTTTGAGAATAAAATGAACTGTTTTGCCAGTTGTGTGTTTTAACTGATTTGGTGCGTAGTTAAGCAAACTTGTTAAATGTATTGAAAAAACTGTCTTAGCAATTGTAAAAAACTGTAAGAAAACTAATGTGAACCTGTCAGTTTAGTTGAATCTTAATTAGGTTTTTTATTAGCTCAGAGCAAAGGACACTGAGAGGATGTTAACTGAAATGCATTTGAGCCAAAAGATGTCCTGTAGATGTGATCTGAATTCTGTTGTGTGTTCTTGGAATTGAGTTTGGAATCAGAGAAGTTTCTGTGTCCCAGAATATAATAGTATAGCATAATTAAGTCTCTTATTTCCTCATGTTTCACATTGCAGACAGTGTCACATTTGTCCTTGTACAGCCTCTGAAAAGTGTGACGCCCCTGGTTTGGGCACTGCTTTCTGTGCCCATTATGTTTACCGGATGGTGTCGATCAGTGGTCTCAAACTCAATTCCTGGAGGACTACAGACCCTGCAGATTTTTGTTCCAACCCTGTTTCAGGAGACAAAGCAGGAGCTTCAACCAATCAGTGGAATCAGGTGTGTTCAGTTAAGGTTGGAGCAAAACTGTGCAGGTCTGCGGACCTCTAGCAACTGACTTTGAGACGTCTGGAGTATTCATTCATTCATTCATTCATTCATCTTCATGTCGGCTTTCTTCCCTTTCGGGGTCGCCACAGCGGAATGAACCACCAACTCTCTGGCATATGTTTTACGCGGCGGATGCCCTTCCAGCCGCAACCCATCGCTGGGAAACTGGAGTATTCAATTAAGGTCAATGCTTCGTTCTGAAAATAGTCAAATGTGTTTTTTCCTATATTTTTGAGTTCTATGTCTTTGTAAATATTTTTGTGCTTTGTTCACATAATGATTTTTAAACAGAGTCTAAGTGGTATATCTTTTCTTTCAGATTTATGCTACTTTCCTTCAGAGAACTCAAAAACTCCCCGTAAGACAAAACATTTTGGGTTTTACTATCCCCCACACACATTCAAAAGGTATTGTGCAGTAAATCTTCCAAGCCATCATCTATTCCCTGTGGAGCAATTTCAGCCATGCTTTAACGCATCACCTTTTTTTATTCACTGAGCAAAATGAGAATACCACTGTCCAAAATCGTAAACATTGCATTGTATTTTTCTTCCATATTTCATCATCTCTCCTCTCAGCACATGTGTTTTAATTCCATTGCCTTTTTGACATCATTCACACGATTCTCACATTGTTAAACACATTTAGTGAAAACATCAGCCCCATTCCTCAACATTCTACAGCGTAAGTTATAGCACCATCCATCCTGCTCTTTCAGCTGGGTCTGCCATCTCTGTGGAAACAAGGCTCGACAAGACAACAGCTGTGTGAACAGAGGTTGTGAGGGTCAGTCCCAGGCTGAGAGAAAGATCTGTGTAGGCCTGTCAGTAGATACATAGATTTTAACATCTGGTATAACCCGAGAGATATAGAGAGAGGGCAGAGAGAGACACCGAGAGCTAAAGTGCTCTATGTCTTGACATTGACAGCCTGACCCTGGCTGACCTTTGTCTACTGCTGTCCTTCACTCTACAGCAAACCAGGACATTAGTCAACCAAAGAGGGTCCCTTTCACCTTCTCTCTCTCCCTCTCTCTCTGTCTCTCATCTTATCTTACTGTCTCTCTCTCTGTCTCTCTCTCTCTCATCTCACTCTCCCCTTCATCACTTCTCAGAAGCTGGTTATGCAAACAAAATACTTATATGGTGAGGGGACCATTTGTGTGAAGTATATGTTTGTTTAACCTAGGCTACCATGCAATTGTTATTAAATTATACTCTGATGGCTGATTAAATTCTTTTAAGGTTTCATTAGGGGTGGTTGTCTGAAAAAATGTAAATAGTTGCTCAGCATTCACTCATATAGAAGATAGTGTTCCATTTAAATAGATGGCATTCAGGTTTGGTGACTCCAATGACTAGTCAGTTTGTTTTTTCAAAGCACTCCAGTTAAAACTAATTGTCTATCTGAATAATTGATTCTGATTGGCTGGCAGTTGCTGTATATTTCTTGATAACCACTCAGGTAGTTCAGGACAGTTTGATCACTCTATGTACCCTTCCATAAATTCATTAACCATTGTAATATACATTAGCTGACCATTTAATGCGCGCGAGCTAGACCACAGTTCACACATTTGCTCAACTTGGATTGTTTTGGCGAACACAGTATTTATAGTTATAGTTATAAGGTCAATATTTTACATCAACCGTCATTTGTGGAGCTCTCTGAAATGTATCTGAGAGATGCAGTCAGCCCTGGCACGAGGATGGAAAACAAGAGCTAACATTGCATTAGCTGCTGCTTCATTGAGGAAAAGGAGAGCATGTTGTGTGTTACTGTTCTCTTTTCTCGTTATAATTCCACATTAAAAGCAAACAAGGAGCTTCAAATTGGCCTTCGCCTGTTTTTATTCATGTTAATGCGTACATTAAGGAGATTGTAATGAAATGTTTCTTTGTTGATGTTTGTTTGTGTTGTGCAGAGATACATATTTCTCTCACTCCACTTTCAACTTGAGCTCATCCAGCTCAGTGGAAGTTTGAATTTGTTGGAGTTAGAGTAGGTTGTTAAAGATAATTGTTTCTTGTGACTAATTTCACTAGATAAACACCAGCGTTCAGTGATTAAGTATATGCAAAGCCTACTATGGGAAGGCAATAGACAGCTCTGAGTAAAATGCACTTTGTTTTTTTTTACACAAAATAAGCATGATATAGCTTTCACTTATTCTTTAAATCATTTAATTAATTTTTGTTAGATCCACCAGGTAAAGCCGGTCTGAATTGTTTTGGTTGTGGGTGCTAAAATAGCACCAGGCAGACATATGTCTTGAATCTGCTAATTATATGTTTGTGATTAATTATATTAAAGGTACACTATCTAATAATTTACCTTTACTGGACACATTTACAAAGGCACAGAAACCAGACCAGGTGAGCTGGGACAAAAATGTGATAATGAATATTTGCCACCAATTGACTTGCTGAGATCTATGCTGTTGCAGCACATGTTATCATGAGAGCAAACAGAAAATATGATGATGTCTGCACAGTAAGAGTTGAATTGACAGCTAAGAATCTATATGGTCCTTCTCTATATTTAGATAATTTAACACTATCTTTCAACTAGTAACCTATAAATGCATTAGGTAAATCGCTATATTTTTACATTAAGACATGAACAAAAAAAGCGGAGAGTTTTAAATAGTGAAACGCAAATATTTTTTTTAACTTTGTTTGAGTGTTATTTCTACTCTATTCAGAGTGTGTTTGGTCCTACTCTGGATAAAGTTACATTTATTCTCAAGATTTTACTGTGAGCTAAGAATATATTCATTTACTTATAACATAAAACTTCAAATAAATGCAGGGTAACAATTGTGACAGGTGAGCACAAAAAAAATGTTACAACAAAAAAATATGGGTTTGTCTGAGAAATAGTCAGAGGGCAGTCTGGGACCATCATTCGATGAGCGATGAGCAAAAGGAACAAGCTGATTTCTGAATGGATGGGGCCGTACTGCGAATGGGGCTATCTGGCTGGGCACATCTGTGGAATCCATCACTGGCTCTGTGGAGCGCTGGTGTGTTTTTCTGCCTGCCTGGCCTGAGACCATGCAGCAAAGCTGGGCTCAGGTTTCGGCTGTGTGCGGCAGGGGGCCGTCTCCTGTTGACGTGTGATGATTTAGTCAGGTGTGAGCGTGCACTTTCCAATTTGGGGGGAAATAAATTAGAAGTGATTTTTTATGGGTGCTGTGTCCCAGTTCCCTGGCTTGCAATCCACTCCTACTGTGCGCTGTCAGCCCAACTGATGTGTTTATAAAGAGCACTGAGGCTGGACCTCCGGGTCCTTTACTAACACACATATACAAACATACAGTACAGAGAGAAACTCAACCTCCACTTGCAGACACTTTCTGTTTCTGAAACTTTAAAGATTTGGGATTTTGGAATCTTTGATTAAATCCCTTGTTAAAAATCTGATTTATTATGTCGATTAGTTTTATATTGTTTTATAAATGTTTCAAGAGTTTACTCTAACATATTATAACAAGTATGAGTTTAATTACATTTTTGTTAACTACTGAACTGCATTTTCCTAAAATGAGTCAAAATCATAATTTACAATTACTGCAAAAACATCTTAGCAGTACAAATTGGTATTTGAGTTAAAATATTTTAAATAGTTCCTATTCATCCACATTTATGTCCAACTGAGTAAAATCAGGTTATTAACTTATTCATATTTAATGTCAAAGTGAATTGTATTAATAATTTTAAAAGGCATTGCCCCACTCACTGTTTTTTCCCCTTTGCAGTGTAAAGACTAATGTTTTTGCAGACAAGGCTACAGTGAATTACTTGAGCCTAACCAACCAGCCGGACGGAGCACCACAGGAGACTGTGCACAGGAAACCCAAACCCTCAATGACCTCCGACCTCTGCTACCGCTGCAACATCTGCATGCATCTGGGATAGAAAGTCAACACTTGGATACTGGAAAGAAATGAAAGAATGACAAAACGTAAGTGCACAGTAAAAGATTAGAGTAACGTTTATGAGCAAATGCCAATGACAGACCTAAATTCCTCTGACACCACGGTTGTTAATTACAAAGCCAGATTAGACGCTGCGCTAGCAGCCGAAACACCATCTCTCGAGATCCTCTGTGGTGATTCAGACAGTACCTTCAAGCCGAACTGATCTGAAATAGTAAGCTGGTAGTTGTTTATTTATAAAATGTTTATTTATAAAGAAAAAACACAGAATACTGAAAAACTATGGATAAGTCATTATATTGTAAGAACAGATGTGTGTCAACATTTGAAATCACCAAAAAAAAAGAGGTGCTTCTAGGACAATGGCAGTGCGTCCCTATGTCAGTAAAACATCTATTTCTCTATGTACTCAAAAACAATACAATTCACCGGCCACAAGAGTAGAAAACAAAAAACTGTTGGTTTTCCTGCATGATATAATTTTTTATAATAATACAATTTGTTCATTTATAGCACAAAAATAACCTGAATATTCAAGAAATCAACATTAACTATTTAAAATCAGGCACAGCTGAAACAAACATCTTTTATGTTTAGGATTATTCTGTAGAACCTGGTTTCTGCTGCTAACCCAAGTAAAAAAAACACATTACTGCTCAGCTTTTAGAGCCCCAGGGTCCCCTCACATCAGCGCTGGTTACTTAAAGTTCCTTTAATTAAACAAAACTTCACATTAAACAAGTTTCTGAAGCTTGTTTCAGTGTGTGAGTTTGCAGCTTCTCCTCTGAACAGAGCTCAAGGAGTCATTTACATTTAAATTCTGCCTGAGCTGCACCTTGAGCTTGTTAACCAATCACAGGTCGTTGTTATGGGTGGAGGGCTTTGTTTTGCTGTTACTATGAGCTTTTAAAGTCAAGGCTTCATTGCTTCATATTACTTCTCAACTATTTTATCAATATGGAGATGTTTTCTGGCTTTGTTAGTTGGTTGGATCAAGGTGTTCCAGGCACCAGCAAAAGAAGAGGCCGACCAGTGGAGTTCCAGAGTCTGAGGAAGCTTCAGGGCCCTTGGAGGACGAAAGGGACTGTCTGGATGATCCACACAGCAACACAGGATCTGAGGATCTGAGGCATCTAAACAGGTCAGGAGAGGGATACTGAATGTGGAGAGGGAGGTAGAGACAAGATGGGAGAAGGTAGAGGAGCAGGCCGAAGATTCAGCGAAGATTCAGAGGCAGAAATAGTGCTTGAAGGAGCAGCTCCTAAACTTATTATGGAGAAACGTGTCAATTCTTCGAGCGCATTATCCTCATCAAGATGTTTCATTTAGCTTTTTCCAAAACCGACTCCTTCAATGAAAGAACCAACAAGATATGCTTCCTTGAAGCATTCGTTACCTGCATTACCTGCTACAACTCCTTCAAGAGGCCTCTTAGAGTTTCATCCTGAACCAGCCGAGCTTCCTCTGATGAAGAACCCACCCATCTTCCTGCCTTGACCTTGAAAGAGACTGACACTAAACTGTCAGCTATACCTCGAAGCTGACAGCGCTGCTCCCAGAAGTAGCTGAGCTTCCAGAGGTGGAGGAACCCACTCCACTTCCTGCCTCTTTTACGAAACCTGTCCTAGCAGAGGTCCCTGACCAGCCTCTCAGTGTTTCCGGTGAAGTTACTGAAGATGAGACCTGCAGAAAACAGGACAATCACATAGAGGAGCTACCAGAGCTGAAGGACACCTGGAGATTTTCAGAGGAAAGGGATGATGACGATGACTCCCCCATTGCTCCGGTTTTCTGCCTGCCGTGTTTTTGTTGGTACCCGAGGAGGACTGTGTCTGAGCCTGAAGTCCATAAAGCTCCCAAGAGAAACAGAGTTTCATGAGTTTCATCAGCAGGAGAAGACGCTGAAGAGAAGAGATCCTGGACTGAACTGCTTTCCTTACCAGAATCCTCTCACCCTTACCCCATTGCACATTCCCACTGTAAATAAACGTGCATCTTAATTAAAGCTCAGAGATTCATGAACTTCTTCACCTTCACTACCTTTTTCATTTCAAATGGTTTATATTTGTTCAGTGGTTTGTTCCTCATAAAGTATTTAGTTCAGGAAGTTAGAGGAAATTTAAACTAAGTGTAACTTTTTTAGTTCATTGGTTACAAATATTTGAAAACTTAACACATTAATATTCAGTAATTAATTTAATTTAATTTAATTTAATTTAATTTAATTTAATTTAATTTAATTTAATTTAATTTAATTTAATTTAATTTAATTTAATTTAATTTTAAAGAAACAGTGCAGTGAAATGCTTAAGTGTGAATTCTTAATAAATATAATATAGTAAATAAAACATACTTTAGTTCTGTTTTAGAGGAAAAAAACATTAATATTGGAATATGAATACAAGGAATATTACATTAATATATATTTTTTTTAAGTTCCTCTTGTACAGTCGTTCTGTTTTGAGGGTGGTGAACAGCTCTAAAGCCTCGACGGAAACCTTATTGCTCTGCTGCTCAGTGTGTGTTCAGAGTTTTGAAAATTTGACAACATAAATCAGGTCTGATATGAAACTGAGTGTTAAAAGTATTAAAATCGAGCTGACCTAAAGAAACATTACTTTTAAAGGATGAAGTGTGTGAAATGTGTAGAAAGCTATTGATCAGTGATCAGAAAAAAACACTGATTGAAAAATATTTCTTTATGACTGCTAAATGATTGAAAATAAAGTTCAATAAATCTTATTAACCTCTCAATTAAATTCAATTATTAAATTCAAATAAGTATCAGCAAACAGTGCTTTGTAAATATGCTGTTTCATGTGAAAGAGATGTTACAGTAGTTGAGTAAGGTAGGCATACTCTATGAGATGAAATTTCCTTCTTAACTGTTGTAAGCACAGATTTTAAAACAATACAGGTACATAAAATTATTTTTAAAGAGGTTGTTAAGATTTATTGAACTTTGTATGACAATTATTTTATTAGTATTTTTTTTATTTTAGCCTGAAAATGCACCAAAATTAAACATTCACTTTGAAAGCACAGAAAAAATCTGTCCCCAAATATTTTGGTGTGCCCCTATAAAACCTAAAGTTAATTCCATTTTAAACAGGCAAAACTTCAGAGATTTTCAGAGGAATCACATTATCCTTGCAAATATGTTGTTACTGTCAAGAAGTATCAATACATAAACGTAGCTCGTTTTGGATTTTTTTAAGATGTGAAGTTTCTCACACAGTATATTCAAGTGTTAAAAGAACACTGGTGATGTGAACCTATAAAAGCACTGCAGAGAATTAAGTGTAACACACCAGTTAGTGTCTAATAGTTAAACACTAAATATAATTAAATTAACAGTTGTGACATAAAAAAAATGACAGTTTTGTTTAGACGTACGAAGAAAAATCACAGTTTTGACTTTAATCATTAAAACTAAGCAGTGTGTACATATTTATGTTTAACACCGGAGCAGTGCTTATACAGGTCCACTCCGGGGGCGACATTGTGAATTTAGCTGTGCATGTGATATCATATTTTGTGTTTGCACATACACACCTTTTCTTTGCTTTTTTTTTTGTTAGTTCATGGTTATTGCCATGATAATAGGAAAAAATACACCATTTATGACATTTACCTAAGAGAAATTCAATATAGGATACATAACTTGTGTGTTCATATAGGACATTTATATATATATATATATATATATATATATATATATATATATATATATATATATATATATATATATATATATATATATATATATATATATATATACATACATCTGTCTGTGTGTGTGTCTGTGTGTGTGTGTGTGTGTGTGTATAAAGTTATAAAGAAACAATACAGGAGGCCTGTACATGCATTTAGGTTTGCATATCTGTCTTCATGTACGTTCCATGTGGGGAAGACCATAAACCTGTTTAGGTTTCTTTAATTCTTTAATGATTTTTAAACATTACCTTTACATAATTACACTCAAACTATATATATTTTGCTGATATATTAGCACAAATGGCAGTATGGCAATACAAATACTAAACATTCACACCTATAAATACTAACTGTCTTTTCAATGCAGCACCACCTTAATTCCTGTATACAAGTATATATCTTTTCTAAGAAACATGCAAGCCACTGCAGAGGAGGAAGAAGAGGTTTTCTAACAGGGTTCAAAGTCCCACTTTATGACTGATGTAACATGACAAGGAGTGGCAGAGAGAGTGGGAGGAATATATTGAAGTATAAAAGGAAGTGAGCAGTTTAGTTTTCTGTGCAGGTTGAGGAGTAAAAGGGATGGGGTCAGTTGTTGGGTGGTCAGAAAACGGAGTGTTTTTGTGGAAACAGCTCCAGGGATTAATCACGAGATTCTCAGTTTGCTTCTTTATCTTCATTTCAATCTCACATTTGCTCCGTGAACTCAAAGGAATCGAATGTAAAAGCACCAACATACCCAAAGGCCAATTTGGTGGATTCTTGAGGAACACATAAAAACAGACGTCCAGTGTTGTTTTTCTGGATTATTCTCTATTAAAACTATTTCATTTTTATTCTTCATTAGTATAGTGCTGAAATCTGCTGAGCAACACTAGCAGCAGTACTCACGGGTCAGTTTTGTGCTGCTTGGCCAGACTCTGGGGCCCACTCCAAATGTCAAATCTGATTGGCATGATTGGCTACAGCTCTGTGGGCAGCATCCTGCCTTGATCCAGTGGAGAAAGCTGTCAGCAAATAGAGAGAAAGCTAAACACAGCTCAGCTGCACCTCCAAACCAAGCCTCAATGCGTTCTCTGGAGCTCGCTCGTGTGGCTTTTCCCTCAGCTTCCTCCTGTCCAGCTCCCTTGCTCTTCTCTGAACATTTACCGGAGTTGAATTGTAAAAACAAATCCATGCAGCACATTTGAATTGAAAGCATCTATTCAGCGACAATGATGTAATCCTTTAAATTCAGGAATCCAGCTTTAATGCAGCAATGGAGTGCTGGAATGTTGCAAGAAAAACAAACACGGGCCAATGGAAACAGACAAACCACATAATGGTAGACATAAAGGAAGAAAGCGTTTGAGAGACTCTTAAAAACTTTTTTTGTCTGTGAGTGAATTTGGTGCTTTTATTTAAAAGTAAATGGAGTGAAAGAACAGGAAATAACAGACAAACACAGAAAGTACTACATTTTTATTGTGCATTCATCAGTTTGTCAGAACTCGAAAAGTCCAAAACAACTATTTATGGAGGATTTAGTGTGTGTGCAGAGGGCTTTTCTGCTCTTCTTTTGGAGACAAAGATTAAAGAGCGAAGCTGCTCTCAATGAGCTTCCAAAGCTAACAGGAAGTCTTTTTGAGAAATCTCCTTCGGTCAGAAACCAGAACTCTAAAAATTGAAACAGTTTTTTTGGCAGAGAGTCATTTAACCTCCTCTTTTTAATCAGGGAAAAGGTTACAAAAGCTGACCTTTTGGTTGATATAGCTTAGTAAAAAAATATATTTTTAAAATATTTTTTTTCAGTGAGGGGAATGTAGTTGAGTGATGGTTTAAAAACCTTTTCGTAGCGACTACAAAGGCTGAGAATGCAAAATGTGTTACAAAATGCTGAAACCAAATACACAGTTTTTCTTTGCCCGCGTGTCCGTTTCATGGCCGGGTCCAGCTGCTGCTTCTCATCAGCCCTGACACCGATTCACCCTTGAAACCTCCAATCAGGCTCAAATCATAAACGAGCACAAGATAATATTTTCTTTCTTTGGATGGAGGTTTTAGAGGGAAATTCAGGCTTCTGTTATCTTCTCTTTTCTGCGCTGTAATGTGTTTGCCTTATTAATGGGATGGAAAGAACATAGGTGACAAAATCACTCATGGTGTCAGGGAAAGGATATATCAACTGTTGCCATGGAGAGCCTAGACTCCCTCGGCCAAAAAACTGATGCTCCACTCATAATCCAGGGTTATGCCTGTGACATATAATAACAGACCTGACAATCTGATTAATCTCCAATAAATCCAGGAAAAGCACCTAAGAGGATCTTGTTCAAATGATAAACAGATGGAATTCAGTCATTGCAGAGAGCGTCGTTTGATCCCGATATTCTGCTAATGTTGTTAAGTGAATTCATTTGTTAAAATGGACGTGTTTTGTCGTTTCTCACAAGAATAAAAGAGACCTCATCTATTTAACCACACGCGTGAAGGTGAGGAATAGGATATACGAGAAGCCATTTACAGCCTCCAGAGTGACGTGTCTGCAGTTTTAACAAGAGAACAGAAGTTAATGTTTAATTCAAAGTTGCTCAAATGGATGCTCACATCTCTGTATTCTGATGTAATGATATCAGCATTATTTTTCATTTTAAGGGTCACTTTTAAAAATATGAGTTGTGAAACATAAAAATACTTTTTTTGCAGTAGGTGTTTTATAGATCAATTTGAACTTTACTTTTTATTTAGATTAATTATTTAACTTTCATTGTGTGCTAATGTGAGAACCTTTTTGTTCTTGAGAACTTCAACATTCAATTAGAACAGATTTTTATTTCAGATTTCAAAGCTGGTTATTTTCTAAAAGATTAAACCTAAAAGATGTTGTTTTATCCCTTTATTTGACAATAAATCAATGGCTGAGATAGTTATGAAGCCTAAACTTGTTCTCAAATAATTAGAAGAATTTTTGATCAAATCTAAAAGGGAATGTTTTGTTGGGTCGGTAAAAACAGTTACTGATAATAGTATAAGCTTCTCTCTTCAGATACTTTACTTGCACTTCTATTTATTAGCTTCTAAACAAATAGAGTCTAGGTATGCTTAATTAACTGCTCTATTTTCCCCTCTTATCTTCAAATCTGATCACCAAAACTACTTTCATAAAAATGAGCACAAATGACAAAAGATACTTTCAAACTTTTACTTTATAAACATATACTTTCCAGTAAGATGTCTGTACTTTTAGTCAAGGATAACCTTGCAAATACAACCTTGCAAACACATATCCATAAGTAGTGTTCAGCCTCACCCTCTCAAGTTCCTCATTTCCAAACCCACTACTTATACTCCTAATGAACAGATTGTTGAAGCAGAAGAGAAAAATGACAGCCCTGAAGATGCCTCTTCAGACTGATAACAGATTCACCGAGCTCATCTCATCAGTTAGCGCTTTGATTAACTAATGGGGTGGCAATAATATTAGCCGACTTGACATAACACTCCAAACAGAATGATGAGGAATGTCTGGACAGGCCCTCTTGAGTCTCTACTGTGTAAGTCGAGAGTGAAGCTGATGAAAAGTTTTATTCTATGTTTGATAGATTTTAATTTCCATTTTTTTTTTCATTTGTCCATTGTGTAAAAGGTCATCTCACACTCCATTTCCATGTCTTTTCAGCAGCAACCTCATGGCTGGAAAACATTGTGTCAGGCCAAGACAAGGTAAAGCCCATATTACACACTCTTACAATCTCAAGTAGCCTTGACCTCCTGCCCAGAGTGTGGCTTTCCCAGAGCTCAACCAATACATCTTCAGTCACACATACACATACATGATCACACGCCACAGTAAAGTCACAGAACAAGGTAATTGCCCATAGCCGGGTGGGTCTGAGGGCAAGAACACGGTTTTACAGCAGACATGAAAATAAAAAATAAGGACTTTGTGGTTCACAGTACAGTTGGAAAGACAAATATTATTTTTTACGATGGAATGAAAAGACTGAGGCTAGATGTATAAAACACCTTAATGATTGAATAGCTTAGGTATTAAATCTTCCGACCCGAGCTCCATCAGGGAGCCTATAGGATTAAACTCAACAGGATGAGGTTGCATCTAGAGACCAACCGTATGAGTGTGACAATGTGGCAAGAGGGAGTCTAAACCCTCCCAGCACTTTACATTTTGACTGGAAAAACACTCTCCGTAAATCTTTGTGTTGGACAGCTTTTGGTGTTTTAATAATTACCTTTGAAGGAATACACTTTATGTTTTCAAGACTGTGGTGAAGGACAAAGTTTTGCGTTTAATCAAGCAGCAATGGAATCCAGTTTGTTTATACAGTATAGCGCAATTCACAGAAAATGTTTAAAGTGCTGTTCAAAACACTGTTTAAAAGAGACTAAATTGACCTCATGAAACAGTTTTACAATATCAAATAAAAATGACTAAAACACATAAAACCTAATAAAATAAACCAGGAATAAGATATACAAATGACCACCTGACCCAGGCAGAGAGAAAAGTTAAAGAGTTCAAAGGGGTTATAAATTGTATAATGGGTTAAATATTATGGGAGCCATTTTAACAAGGGGAGGCAGTGCGTTCCACAATCTTAGTTCCATTGTAGAAAATGTCCTGCCCTCTAGTTTTAGGTGTAGACTTTGGAACCACCAGAAAAACAGTGCTAAATACATTCCAGCAAACAGTGAGCTGATGTAAGACAGGTTGATATTATCTTTCTTTTAGTTCCTTTTAGGACACGTGCCACAGCAGTTTGTGATTACTTCCACAAATCTGCTGGACATCTGTTTAAAATCTTCAAACCTGTTGCCTTGTCAGATTAAACTTACATTTTATAGCACACACTGCATTAACATATATATTTTTTGGTACAAATTAAAATAAGTATAAAAAATCAAAAGCTATGAATTTCAAACTTTTTGGAATAATCCTCCCAACTCTGTACATAAAGTTTAACTTAAAATCCTTTTGAAAGCAGTTATGTTCAAGAGCAGAAATTCTATTCTCTTTGTTTTGGAGATAGGCTAAACCCCTTTTAAGAGCACAAGTTAAGATTACGTGCTTTTAAGAATTGTATTGATTTTAACTTAATTAAAATTTTATTAAATATTTTATATTATTTTATTTACATTTCTGCATTAAAATACTAATTGAAGGTTTTCTACTATGTTTAAATATGGTTGTCTTAAATATTATATCCTAATTTTTGTCATACTTATTATTGTTATTATTAATTATTATTCTTATTATTGTTGTTGTTGTTGTTGATGCCATTATTATTTTGAATAATGGCTTTCGTATATATTACTTTATACAAATATATGCTGCCTATATGCCGCACATTAATTGTAAGCACATTATATTACGCCATTATTTTTGCATGTAAATGAAGAGCACTGATGAATATATTTTCTAATTAAATAGAATACTTTGCTAATTTGCTTTTAGTTCTGTTTTTAGCTCACCCAACAACCTCCTCAACCATCCATTTTAAAAACCTGCCGTTTTTTGCTGTTTTATCCTCAGTATAACTTAGTAAAATCATATTTTGCTGACAAAATATGGTTTTTCCCTTGTAAATATTTTTTCAACCAGAATAGTCAAACGCTACAGTTAGCTCGGATCCACCCTAGCTTGTGTTATATTTGGACGAAGAAAGATTCTACCATAGTAACAAATGAGTCCCACCCAAACATTTACAGTCTCTCTCATCTCAACTCAACCTTGAAAACAAATTTCCGCCCTTACCTCAGCTATTCATTCTTTCCGAGACTCCTGCTGAGGAATCGCATTATTTAGTCAAGCATTTTTGTGGTTTGCAGAGACAGCGACGGTGCTCTTGTTTGGATGATCCTATGCACAACTCAGATGGAGAAGATCAAAGACAATGAAGGAAAGGACCTCAGAAGTCCGGGCCAAGCCTCATTACCAGTATACATCCTCCTCTGGAATGTTAACACTGAGGTAGGCTGCGTCAGATTCTACACATATGCCTGTCTCGGTTCAGTGCTTTTTAAAAGCAGCTATTAAAACCTTTAGTTACATTACCTGAGGCGATTGTGATGAATATGCTAATATTTGAGCATACCAGAGAAATTATTCGCTTTGAATATGTATTTTACCTCTCGGGCTTAAAAAGAATCGTTCAACAATTTAAGGCAGCATTTACTATTTCATGAAGTGTGAGCCTTCTTCAAACTCAAAACTCTTCTTGCATTTTCATAAAGCTCTGGATCGTTTTCAGCCTGGCTCACCTCTTCAGCGACAGGTGGCCAACCAGGAAAACTTTGATTCACATGCGACAGACAGCAAGGAGTGTTCTGTTCGTAAGTGGAAAAACCTCATTTATCTGTCTCCATCTCATCCTCTCTTTTTCTCACCCTCATCCACATTCTGTTTCAATCCCAGACTTCTCTCCAGCTGCATTCCTGATGGCTTGACTTCCTCCTGGTAGCCATTATAATATAGGTGCCTTTGGGTGGTCCGTACTCAGTTCCTAATAGTTTTCTACTGGTGTAGCCCTTGCTAGGCCCAAGGGCGAAGAGAAAGGGAGACAGAGGGCAGTTTGTCTAATAAAACCCTTGTCCAGACCGCTGTACGTCCCTCTCAGCACTTCCTGAACACTGCCCCCTGCCAACCCCAACCACCTCCTGTGCTTCACCTCTAATGGGACACAGCTGGACACCCCTATTACTTTCTTTCTTTGTATTCATTTTCCTCTACCCATCTTTCCTCCATCAGAGCTTTTCCATCTTTGTCCAGCATGCAGAAGCGTGGCCTCTGCATCTGCTTTTGACTCATACCATGCCCTCTGTTTGTCTTCTTCAGTCGTCTCAGGGCTCTGGGACAGATGTGGGTCTGGATGAGCCTGGACCAGCTGGGTCTGGCTCTGTGATGTGGCTCAGAGTCAGGATGTGTGTGGCTACAGATGGGATAATGCTCATTTACATACATCCTACAGCCTTTGGGCGCTTTCTGTGTGTGTTTGTGTTTCACACATCAGATGGATCAGTTCTATGGATGTTCTCTCTCTCTCTCTCTCTCCCTCTCTTCCTCTCTCTCTCCCTCTCTTCACCAATCATCCTCATCCACCTTGTGGGGAACATTTGTTCTGCTGACTCTCCTTAGTGGAAGAGGGTGCTGCTGAGAGTTGCTCTAGGACTTTTACAGTACGCTGGCTGAAAAACAATCACCGCAGAGAGTTTTATGCAGCCTGACGGCCTATTAAAACACACACAGGCCTCCATGGGATCCCAGGACTGCTGTTAGCCAGATCTAGAGGTCACACAGTGACATTTGTTCATAGTTTTGGCAGAACGTGATGTCTTTACATCTTCGACAACTTGTTTTGTGAGATGTGAATATGTGGGTGGGCAAAACACAGTTTCTAATCACAGATGTCACAGTAAAAGTGAAGAGCGTGTCTTTGGGAAGATCAAACTGTTGGAGTTGATGAGGGGGTGGATGGGAATTGAGCCATTTGGTGAAAACTGCGGTCTGGATTTTATGCTATGGTTTGTCTGAGGAGAGGATGGCAGAAATCAGTTGAAAGAGATTTTAAGAGGAAAGGAAATTAAAGAGAGAACAGAGTCAGAATTACTGATTTTATCTCGGTGAAGAAACCAGTGGCTTTGGATTATGTTAGTCAAGTTTGCTTTGAGTTAGTCAGCATCAGCAAGGACACTCAGTATTGTTTTTACACTCTAATAAAACAGATTGCATTTGTAATGGATTATTGTAATGAAAAAATTATATTATGCTGATTTTGTGCACATTACCCAATTGTACATAATTAATGACTGGTGACTAATATTTTGATCAAGTTGAATTAGCTTTCCTAACCCACCTGATTTTTTTTCACTTGTGTAGATTTTTTATACTTTTACATTTGTTTGGGTACATGTTCACTAAAGTTGCAGTACTTTCACCTGAGTACATTTATTTTTTACTCTTTGCACCCCTGGTTGAAGGGCTCTGGGTATCAGACGCAGACGTCTGAATAGGGATGCTCAGACCTTCTTCAGTTCTTCCTGGATAATAATAGTACAGAGTTACTTCTAGATGGCTTGAGCCTTCCATGTGAAGTCTTTTGAATTCGGAAATACATGGAATTCTTCATTCGTGTCACAGAAGAAATTAGAAGTGGCACTGGTGGAGAGCCCCGAGCATCACACAGCAGAGGATCAAGCTCAGCTGAAAAGAATGAGCCCAATGACAACTTGAGAAAAAACACAGCAAGAGGAAATAAAGAAGATATTCCTATCTTATTCCTATATATATTAGATTTTTTGGCGAAATTAATCTATAAGCAAGATAAAGTTGCTTACCTTAAGCATCATTCTTTTTCAGATCTTTAATTATATGAATTATTGTATCTCTTTACAAATACCTAGTTCAGACAATCTCTCTTTGAGTTTTGAAAAGACATGTGCCTGAGTCAGATCATGTATTCCTTCATCAATTATGGTCTGAATTACAGATGAAGTTAATAAAAGCTTTAATTCAAGTTTAAAATAAAATACAGTCAAATTCAAGAAATAAATCTTCACCTACATTCTGGAAGATTTCATCTAGCTCAGGACCCTCACTCTCAGATGTACAGAGCTGACACTCATGTTGTGGTGGGTTTGCAAATATTGCATCATGTAAACGCTTATATAGATTATATAGACTTTTTTTTTTTACAACACAATAAGTTGTTGTAAAAGTGCAAGATCGGCAGTGACAAGGCCTCTTACTTGAATACTAACTTACAGCCGCTATGTTAATATGGAGTTAAGAAGTGTAATTCTTTTTAACTTATAATGTATTGCGAATTACAATAAAAATTTATGAAATGTGAAAACAAAAATTTTCTGTAGAATTTTGCTGTAAAAACTACAGCAATTTGTTAGTGTACTATTTGGCCTATCAGTCCATGGGAACTTTCCGATCTTTGAGACTTCTTTGTTACGACAATATTAAACAACGAAGAAAAACGTTTACAATTTTCAAAGCATTACAAGTTTATGCCAAACACTTTATCAAGATAAACAATGACTCAACATGTAAAATAGGCCAGAATCTAAAGCAAAGTAATGTCACCATTAATCTTGATCCGAGCCGGCCCCTTCTGTGAATACAGTTAAAACAGATTCAACTAAAGTTAAGTTTTCATCAAAGAGTTCTTTTCTTGAAGATCAAATTACATTCAAGCACCGTTTATGTTACACTGTGTTTGCAAAACAGTTAAAATATTTTACTTTAGAGGAGCAAATGAATTGAAATGGGACACGCTCTAAATTGGGAGTACGTAATCCTGCTTACCTTGTTACTGTTTTATAAATGTTTATAGCTATAAAACTGCACAATTACAGCATTATGGCACAAAAATCTTTTCAACAGCGCTATAAAAAGTCCAGCACTCATATAAAAGAAAACAATCCGTGACATTCTGAGGCTGATGATAAACATATGTCCGTTTCTTCCACTGACCAGTTCTTCAAATAGAAAAGAGTTTCAGACCCCACTTTGCACTCGATCCGGGGAAATTTCCTGGTAGACATCTTGTTTGTATATTTAATGAATAGGACTGCTCACTTCTTATGATGTCATATTAACATGACATTTTAGCCACACTTGTGTATATTGATTTGCATGACCTCTGGCTTCGGTTTCCTCTCTAGGCCACTACTGTTGCGGATGAGAGAGAAAATCTTCAATGAGCTTTAGTGACTAGAGTGCTGGAGTTCGTCAGGAGTTTACTGGTGGCACTGGCTCCAGTGACAGGACGAGACTGCGTTCTGCTGGGGCTCAAGTCAACAGAGTCTGGCTGCTGGAAGGTAAGAAAGTTTACCTGAAAGTGAAGCTTGGTTTGCATTCTTGCCGACTAATGTAGCATTCCACGAAAATTCTATTCTCTCTCCAATTTATAGATGCATGCGGTAGAAAATGGTAAGCATAAATAGTAGGTTTTCTTTTGTACAAAATCCTTAGAGCAAAAACTATTTAATTCTGAGTTTATTTGATCCTTTTCTGGGTAGAGTAAAATGACTACAGTTGAGTTGAGAACAAACGGCCACATTTGCACCAAAGGCATAAAACGTGTATTTTGCTATAGAAAAAAATGATTTTTTTTTGTTTCTTTCTCAAGGTAGCAAAAAGGTTTAGCATAATAATTTTTAATGTAACTCTAACTAGAGAAGGACCGAATAGACTCAGAACAGAGTAAATTCAACTCACTAGATTTTACTCTGTAGATGTAAAATAATTCTATATTTAAAACTGCACAACCCTGTAAAAGAACAATAGATTCTTTATTTTTACTGCACATTTTTGAAGATATTGGGATATACCGTATCTCATAGGTATTTTTTTTATAAAACAGAAACAAGTAAATAGTTTTCTTTAAATTTTTGTTTGAAAAAGAAGCATTTTTGACAGAATGTTTACATGAAAAGCTACGTTACAGACCTGAAATAGGGTTTGAGAATACATTTTTGTCTCGGTTTGATGTGCTTCCTCTAACTTTTCTGTCAAACAAGTATTTAAAGAGACAGAAAACCCAATTACCCTGAAAAGAAGGGAAATGAGTCTAAGCGCAAAAAGTTTTTTTTGGGGTTACCACGTTTGGCCACAAACTTACATTCTGCAACTTTCATTAATTAGAGTTTAGTCAGGAAGGAAATATCAGACTTGAGAAGCATGCAACTATTTACAAAGTTCTAACATTAAAGGGTTTTTAAAAAATGCTGTTTTAAATGAATTAACACAATTAGAAAATTTAGTTCGCCATAAAAAACATTTTTGAATAACAGCTTGTTGACTGTTCATATAAAAAAAAGTTTATGTAAAATTTTGCACAAAGAAAAACCTCTCTCAAACTGCACCAGTTTGCAGTCAAACACAATTTCATTTAAAATCCATTTTGGTCAAAATCATCAATTCTATACGCCCTTAAGTTTACCAAAATGTCTCGGTTTGCGTTCTGGGTCAGCAACACTAAACACATTCACAGTTTAGCTTTACAGCACAAATAAAACATGGCGAGAGTGTTTGTCTGCAGGGTGACTAATGATTCATGCTACCTGACCAACAACTGGACAGGTTTAACTTCTGCTAATGTTTAAAGCTCAGTTTGTTTTTTCAGTGTCTATTGTTGTCACTGTTGAAAAAAAAACATCTGTAAAAATATCTTAGATAATAGCTCCAGTAAACATTTAATACGCTAATTTCAGGTGCTGCCAGACAGTGTGAGAGGCTTTTGTGCTGCATGCTCTCTGCCGAAAGCTCTCTCCAAGAGCCAGGTGAAAGGCAGCGTGCCAGCTGCATTCTGCTGAAATGTTCAGCTGTTGTCTCTCTGGCGCAAATCTCAAATTTATTCATATCTGCCTGCTTTTTCCTGCTCTTGTCTGGTCCATGCAGACTGTATTCATTTTACAGCAAAATACTGACAGCTGCGGTGAAATCCATATAGATTAATAGTTTAAACTAAGATTTGTTTAGCTCTAGAATGTTAAACATCTATTGCTGTTTAAAATAAGATTTTCAACAAGGGATACCTTTTAGTGTTTTTTGTATTTATATTCAAAACTTCTTTATATTTTTTTGGACTGTGGGAGAAACCCAGAGTGCTTGAAGTTAAAGCCACACAGCCTACAGAGAGAGTATCCAAACTGCACCACAAAAGACTCGGGCTGGAATTAGAATGACAAACCACACTTTAAAAACATTTTCAAAGAAATCTACCTTTCAAAAATACACATGTTAAAATGTTTTATTTAATAACAAACATCCTCTATCCATAGAATCATGTTTTAATGGTTGCAAAAATCACCACACCCATGTGTTGCTCATATTTGTATCGTTGTGTTGTAATGTCAAAAGTATTTTTGTAGAACATTTCATTCGTTTTTTTTAAGAACAGAAATTTAACATGAGTTACTGTTTTTTTTTTTTGTTACTGTACATTTTTTTAGCACAGATTTGTAAACAGGAAATATAGCTTAAAAATTTGAAATTCCGCGAACGAAAGTTCAGGAGGCGCGATCAGAAAATAAAAACATATAAAACCGCAACCACTTCACTTCCAATTTGACGATGAAATGCAAAATCCCCAATACCCGTGAAATAAAGGTAAAATGACAATTAAACTGGCTGATTGAAAATATAATACAATATAAAATTATTTAGAAGTTAAACATAATTTTGCTAATTTTCTATCACCATTTTATTTATATAAACATTGCCAACTTGAATAATTTACTGGCATTCTACATAAAACAGCACAAGGTGTTTTACTGTAAATGACAGTAACTGGCAACTTTTCTATTATATGTTTTATTGTAAGCTTGGAAATAAAAAAAGGATAAAGATCATGCACAACATTTCTTTACGTTGCATCTGTTACATATGAAATGTAGACAGATTATATGAAATCGTTACAAATACCTTTAAACATAACTAATTTGCTACAACGGCAACAGTGGCTTTATGTTAAAATGTATCGATAATTAACAATTCACATTTAATTGTTCAACATTAAAGATATATATTTTTAATTTAATCTAAACATTTGCAATCCTCAAAACACATACGTCCTTAGAACAAAAGTGCCGTCATTATTCCAATAGCTCCTGATGTTTGGCTACACTTTTGTTTAGTGTCTGAGACCAAGCTCTCCTTGGGTGCCTTTTAAAAAATCAAACCTCATTCATATATTGTGCAATGTACTACTTTTACTTTCCTGTTTTTATGCAGTATTTGACTGTTTTATGAAAATACAGTAAACGACTGTAAGATATCACTTGTAAATATACAGTAATTGTATATTATTTGATTATATTTGACCTTCAGTACTGGATTGTCAATACAAATAATCATGTGTACTCTGGATAAGGATCATTAAATACATTTTACTGTATTTTACAGTGTTTTACAGGTTAATATGTTGACTCTAGGGTACATTTTCTGTTAACCAGCTTACAGTCTACAACATTTAGTTCTGAAACATTTATCAGATCATTCTCCTCCTCTTCCATCCACTTCTTAGAGGTATCCCAGCCTCTCTTTGTGATTATCTCAGAGCTACAAAAGCCCCATAACAAACAAACCTGCAGAAGCAGACCCTTCGTGAGGCCAAGCTTCACTGTATGTAAGAGCAGCCTAGGTTTCACCTTGCACGGAGGTCCTGGATGGCCTCTGTCTTGCTCCTTACCCCCAGAGAGAGCCATTCAGTCGCAGGACCTAATGAACACTCCTGGCCTCATTCACTCCTACAATGGGCTTCTCCACTAGCATTGAGTGCTAGCACAATAGAGAACATCGCTCCAATTAAACCCAAGGGAACAATACATGTGCAAGGGGGCCAGTGCTTGGGTGTTGGGGGTGGAAGTTGCTGGGGGCCTTCTCTGGGTTCTGAAGTGGAGGGTCACAGGGGTAGCAAAGGTCTCAGAGCGGGTGCTTCTGAGTGCAGGGTGGCTGAAGTGTTGGTGTGTGTGCATGTGTGTGTGTGTGTGCGTGCGTGCACATGCGTGTGTGTGTGTGTATGTATGTGATGTGCTATTAGGATCAGCAAGCAGTAATTATGGGACCACCAGAGACCCTCTTTGGTCAAGTTGAGGGGGCCGATGGCTGAGCTGAAGAGAGAGGAGGAGCAAGAGCTATGATATTGGTGACATATTGTCATACTGCTTTGCTGCAGGTTAATAAATGGAATTAGCTGTGTGCGTTTGGGGTTGGCCACAGTTAAAGCAAAATGTAGAGATGAAGGGAAATATTTCATTTCTGTATTTTGTGAATGTTTACTTTGCTTTAAGGAACATTCATGTTTTGAACTTTGATTTTTTTTTTTTTCACCCACACGAAACAAAACTGATAATAACTTAAAGGGATAAATGGCAAATCATTATTCATGCTTAACTTCAAAGCCAGTTTTTCCACTTTAATTATCAGATTATTTTTACATTTTCTTACAATCTGTCTTGATTTTCTTTCTTTTTATATGGTCATGCAAACAAAACTAGTTAAAACAAAAGTTAGTAAATGATCCCAAACCTGATTTTTCTTCTAACATTCTATTTTTCTGCAATATGTATGTAAACAAAACTTTTATAAAATGTTTTTTATCATTAACAGATTTGCTACAGACCTTTTAATTATAATATATTTTTTACAGTTACATACAGTAGCTACAGTACAGATTATACGTTATATAACAATAGATCACTATCTGTTAGATTAGACATATTATATGAGAATAGTTAAGTGAAAAACCCAGATTTAGAAAGACCATGCTAACTGATATGACTTAAACTTACAATTTTAGAAATTAAACTATTTTTAATTTATCAGTGAATCTAACTTTGTTTTAGTGCGCTGACAAAAAAAAGTCCATGACATTTAAAGACATTATGATTTATTATAAAGTCAGGACAAAAATATAGAGATGTAAAGTTCCAAGTGTAAAGTTGGCTGATAAAACTATAATACAAAAGAAAATTATCCAAAAGATTAATTGAGAAGCATTGTGAGATTTTGAGATTTTCACATTGTGAGCATTGTGAGATCAAGAGATTTTCTGGTTTTGTAACAATCCAAAATTCTATTGGGGCACCATTTCATCTCCGTCACTGCCAATGTCATTTTTGCTGGAATAAATAAGTGTTCATAAATTTATATTGAAGATGATTGTTTTGTTTTATCTTTCCTCTAATTGCCAGTAATCAGCTTACCAGCTCTTCTCTAATCTTTCATCGTAGTCTCAAAATTGACAGTGTTGTATTTTTTGTGGCATTTTTCACTCTTTAAAATTTTTTTTTTCAGAAACAATTGATTGAACATTAACCAAAGCGGAAGGACACAATCCAAATATATCCAATAAATGTGAATTTTAGATGAAGCAGGCCCCTGAGCTCATACATTCAGAGTTTTCTTTGTGACTGAGGTGTGTAATAGAATCGGGCAGTACTCTGGACATCTTTGTTCCTTGTAGTTCCCAGTGGTGCTCGCAGGCGCACAGGAAGACGCGTGTCAAACACGGAGACAAGGAACCTCTCTCTGCACAGGCCACACAGGAACAGCCACAGCCCCACAAGAAAGGCAGAATTAATGCTGTAAGTATAAACACGGCAAAGAAACACAGGAGAGGTGCTTGGTTAAATAACACAGGTGAGGGAAGCTGCTCGGAGGGGACAAACATTCAAGCTGAATTTTTAAAAGTAAAGTTTTAGCATTGAAAAAGGTTACGAAAGCCCTGTGCAAAGATTCCATAGCCGTATTGTGGTTGTATAACTAATTATTGACATTTCTTCACAAAATAGACAGAGGTCTTCAGAGAGGTGACATTTCACAGGGCATGGCAGCCAAGAATACCAACAAACTGATGATGAGAGTGGAACCAAGCCCCTGAGTTTGCCCTTTCCTGGGCCTTCAGACAAGATGAAACAGCTGCTATTGACCCGGTGTGTGTCAATAAGATATAAAAATAGAAGCAAGGCACTTGTATTGGATGCTAAACCATAAATATTTGAAGGTATATCCATTATCTTCACTCACATTGCCTTAACTGGGATCACAGGCACATCTGCAGACTGCACATTCACTCACTGGTCCCTCAAAAATTCACACCTAAGGCCATTCAGAGTCTTCAATTAACCTGCCCCATGTTTTTTTTCAATTGTGGGAGGAAACAGAGTAAATCCATGCAAGCATTCTCCACTCAGAAAGACCCCCAAGCCTCAATTGCTTCCTTCCAGCTCAAAGGCAGCAGCATTACAAACTCCACTATATGTGAACATTGTATCGTGAATGTCAGAAAAGTCTGCTGCAGAAGAGCCAAATAGCAAGTATTTTATGTACCTGATATTAAAGCAAATTTTGATACTTTTAACCAAGTAGATTGAAGGTGTAAGGAAGCACGTAGCACCATTGAAACCCTACTAACAGAGAGAGAGACAACTTAAAATAAAAGTAAAATTAGTTAGCAGTATTTGACATGCTGTCTGATTCAGTTACCTATTAAAATTGATATAATATAATTAAAATTAAATTAGTCAGCCACCATCATAATTCATACATCTTTCTTATTGCAAGTTAACCCTTACAGGACTCGTTATTTGTGCTCTAGTTTTACTTAATATCTCTCAGTGTTATTTAAGTATACATTTATATTTTGACATGTATTTACTGTATATATATATATATATATATATATATATATATATATATATATATATATATATATATATATATATATATATATATATATATGTGTGTGTGTGTGTAAAAAATATTTATATTTATATTTATTTATATATGTATATGTTTATATATTTATATATATTTTTATATATTTATTTATTTATTCATTAGATTTGATTTTAATTTATATAACTTCCATAGTAAAAACAATGTAATTAAAATGTTTATGTTTAATTACATAATTGTTAAATAAAATTAAACATTAAATAAAGGCATAATTAAAATTAAAACATAGAGAAAATGTATAGCTTTTATTGCCCTTTTGTGATCTATTAATATTACAGTTAAGCTCTATTTGTTGAGTTTGTGCATTTTTTAGACTATTCCTTATCTGAAAAAAAATCTTGAGGAATGATCTTTATAAAAAGTTGAATCTTTGTCAAACATTAATTATTTTTTAAATGCACTTAAAAGTTTAGATTTCTAAACTCTTGTTTTAATCTTTTGTGGCTGTGATAAAAATACAATGCTTTTATTTGTAAACCTCTTTGCTTCAGATAAATGTAAAATATGAAAAGCAAAAAACTTTTGACATAATTATTAATCTGTACGTTCATTCATAAAATCACAAGTTTTTTGTGTATGTACAGTAATCTAATAATTAAAAATAAAAAAAATGCTGCTAAATTACTGTACATGCACAACAAACACGTGTTTAAAATTTGCACATTTACATTCACAATTTGCATAAACACAACCTTTACAATCTGCACAAAAGTATGTCAGCACTACCCTGACTGCTAAAGCGCTATAGTGCATTTTTGAATGATCTGAGATGATTCTCTGTAGCAGCTGCAGAAAGATCTTGAGGAAGGTCCTATTTGATCCATGCTCTGTTCAGGGCTAGAGGTATATCTTTATGTTCATGGGATCAATCTTCCTGTCTGACCTTAAAGGACACACTGAGAACTCTTCAGGATACAATAATCCCGGCTTGTTACATGTCTGCCTGACAGCTGACAACTGTCCTCTGAATGTGTGCATGTGTGTGTAAGAATGAAAAAAAGAGTTGAAGTGGATGATGAGAGTCTGTGTGTGCCTGTGAGTGTTACTGGTGCACTAGTAAATAGTTTCTCAGGTACAATGGCTTTACTCTGAGTGAAGTGGTCAGCATCAGATGGATAAACCTCTGTCATTTAACCCAGCGGTGCTAAGAGCCCTTAGCATCATGCTCCGGTTCTTCATTCTCAACCGTCTCCAGGCCTCCTCTGCACGGCTCCATTCACAAACCAGCCTCATCTGCCCTCAATTTACTCCTGAAGCGACCTCTGACCTGTCACTACAGCATTCCTTTCTTTATTACACAAAACACCAGATTGTTTTCCAATGAAAGGGGGAATAAATAGCGTGGAATATTTGCTAGCCTACTCGAGTGGAACCAAGCTTTGTTATTGTAAATCAAAGGCGAGGAGCGAACTTGCTAGATTGCAAGAGTGCTGAGACTGAATTCAGAGGGGCAAGTCTGATTTAAAGCGGCAGGTCTGCATTTGACTATGTTTTAGTTCCAGCAAACGCTTTCCTTTATGTGTGTGTATGTGTAATAAAACCCATAGGGCATTTTTTCGGATTAAAAACTCCAAGTACTCCGTTGAACTCGATCTTTGTGTCGTTTTTTTGCTTCCTTTGAGTGATGGAGGTGAGGAGCACGAGGTGTGTGTGTGTTTGGGGTATATCATGTTCTCCCTGCTCTCTCCCACAACAGATTTATGGGAGCTTGGGCCTTCTCTAAATATTTAGATTTCCCTCTGTACCCGAAAGGATTGATGGCGTTTGATGTGGGCTTCAGGGAAAGCTGGCATTGGCAGGCCCAGCCAAAGAGAACCACTTGTGTGTGTGTGTGCATCTCTATTCACACTTCGAACATGAAGGTCTTTTTTTAAAGGTTGCCTCCCTTTTGTCTTAGACCTCAAACTGATTGAAATAAAAATCAAAGTACATTTTGTTCTCTAGTCTACGGAAGTCATGAGAGGACGAAAGTAAATAAAAACTCTTGTTATGATGTGATCATTACTTAATTATATCATGATCATGAGATAACAACTCTTGTTATGACGCGATCATTACTTAATTATATCATGATCATGAGATAACAACTCTTGTTATGACGGGATCATTACTTAATTATATCATGATCATGAGATAACAACTCTCTTTATCACGTGATCATTACTTAATTATATCATGATCATGAACTAACAAATCTTGTTATGACGTGATCATTACTTAATTATATTATGATCATGAGATAACAACTCTTGTTATGACGTGATCATTACTTAATTATATCATGATCATGAGATAACAACTCTTGTTATGACGTGATCATTACTTAATTATATCATGATCATGAGATAACAACTCTTGTTATGACGTGATCATTACTTAATTATATCATGATCATGAGATAACAACTCTTGTTATGACGTGATCATTACTTAATTATATCATGATCATGAGATAACAACTCTCTTTATGACGTGATCATTACTTAATTATATCATGATCATGAGATAACAACTCTTGTTATGACGTGATCATTACTTAATTATATCATGATCATGAGATAACAACTCTTGTTATGACGTGATCATTACTTAATTATATCATGATCATGAGCTAACAACTCTTGTTATGACTGATCATTACTTAATTATATCATGATCATGAGCTAACAACTCTTGTTATGACTGATCATTACTTAATTATATCATGATCATGAGATAACAACTCTTGTTATGACGTGATCATTACTTAATTATATCATGATCATGAGATAACAACTCTTGTTATGACTGATCATTACTTAATTATATCATGATCATGAGATAACAACTCTTGTTATGACGTGATCATTACTTAATTATATCATGATCATGAGATAACAACTCTTGTTATGACGTGATCATTACTTAATTATATCATGATCATGAGATAACAACTCTTGTTATGACGGGATCATTACTTAATTATATCATGATCATGAGATAACAACTCTCTTTATCACGTGATCATTACTTAATTATATCATGATCATGAACTAACAAATCTTGTTATGACTGATCATTACTTAATTATATCATGATCATGAGATAACAACTCTTGTTATGACGTGATCATTACTTAATTATATCATGATCATGAGATAACAACTCTTGTTATGACTGATCATTACTTAATTATATCATGATCATGAGATAACAACTCTTGTTATGACGTGATCATTACTTAATTATATCATGATCATGAGATAACAACTCTTGTTATGACTGATCATTACTTAATTATATCATGATCATGAGATAACAACTCTTGTTATGACGTGATCATTACTTAATTATATCATGATCATGAGATAACAATTCTTGTTATGACGTGATCATTACTTAATTATATCATGATCATGAGATAACAACTCTTGTTATGACGGGATCATTACTTAATTATATCATGATCATGAGATAACAACTCTCTTTATCACGTGATCATTACTTAATTATATCATGATCATGAACTAACAAATCTTGTTATGACGTGATCATTACTTAATTATATTATGATCATGAGATAACAACTCTTGTTATGACGTGATCATTACTTAATTATATCATGATCATGAGATAACAACTCTTGTTATGACGTGATCATTACTTAATTATATCATGATCATGAGATAACAACTCTTGTTATGACGTGATCATTACTTAATTATATCATGATCATGAGATAACAACTCTTGTTATGACGTGATCATTACTTAATTATATCATGATCATGAGATAACAACTCTCTTTATGACGTGATCATTACTTAATTATATCATGATCATGAGATAACAACTCTTGTTATGACGTGATCATTACTTAATTATATCATGATCATGAGATAACAACTCTTGTTATGACGTGATCATTACTTAATTATATCATGATCATGAGCTAACAACTCTTGTTATGACTGATCATTACTTAATTATATCATGATCATGAGCTAACAACTCTTGTTATGACTGATCATTACTTAATTATATCATGATCATGAGATAACAACTCTTGTTATGACGTGATCATTACTTAATTATATCATGATCATGAGATAACAACTCTTGTTATGACTGATCATTACTTAATTATATCATGATCATGAGATAACAACTCTTGTTATGACGTGATCATTACTTAATTATATCATGATCATGAGATAACAACTCTTGTTATGACGTGATCATTACTTAATTATATCATGATCATGAGATAACAACTCTCTTTATCACGTGATCATTACTTAATTATATCATGATCATGAACTAACAAATCTTGTTATGACGTGATCATTACTTAATTATATTATGATCATGACATAACAACTCTTGTTATGACGTGATCATTACTTAATTATATCATGATCATGAGATAACAATTCTTGTTATGACGTGATCATTACTTAATTATATCATGATCATGAGATAACAACTCTTGTTATGACGGGATCATTACTTAATTATATCATGATCATGAGATAACAACTCTCTTTATCACGTGATCATTACTTAATTATATCATGATCATGAGATAACAACTCTTGTTATGACGTGATCATTACTTAATTATATCATGATCATGAGATAACAACTCTCTTTATCACGTGATCATTACTTAATTATATCATGATCATGAGATAACAACTCTTGTTATGACGTGATCATTACTTAATTATATCATGATCATGAGATAACAACTCTCTTTATGACGTGATCATTACTTAATTATATCATGATCATGAGATAACAACTCTTGTTATGACGTGATCATTACTTAATTATATCATGATCATGAGATAACAACTCTTGTTATGACGTGATCATTACTTAATTATATCATGATCATGAGCTAACAACTCTTGTTATGACTGATCATTACTTAATTATATCATGATCATGAGATAACAACTCTTGTTATGACGTGATCATTACTTAATTATATCATGATCATGAGATAACAACTCTTGTTATGACTGATCATTACTTAATTATATCATGATCATGAGATAACAACTCTTGTTATGACGTGATCATTACTTAATTATATCATGATCATGAACTAACAAATCTTGTTATGACGTGATCATTACTTAATTATATTATGATCATGACATAACAACTGTTGTTATGACGTGATCATTACTTAATTATATCATGATCATGAGATAACAACTCTTGTTATGACGTGATCGTTACTTAATTATATTATGATCATGAGATAACAACTGTTGTTATGACGTGATCATTACTTAATTATATCATGATCATGAGCTAACAAATCTTGTTATGACGTGATCGTTACTTAATTATATTATGATCATGAGATAACAACTCTTGTTATGACGTGATCATTACTTAAATATATTATGATCATGACATAACAACTGTTGTTATGATGTGATCGTTACTTAATTATATCATGATCATGAGCTAACAACTCTTGTTATGACGTGATCATTACTTAATTATATCATGATCATGACATAACAACTGTTGTTATGATGTGATTGTTACCTAATTATGTTGCGATTATGACAACTGTTGTTTTGATGTGATCATTACTTAATTATCTCATGATAATGACATAACAACTGTTGTTATGTCATGAGCATGAGATACAGTTGAATAATCATGATCAGATAATCAGATCTTTTTTTTATCTTCCTCCTCTAATGACTTCTGTACAAGTCTTCTAACCAGACTGAAAAATAAAGGAATGAAAATGTGTTTTGTTTGGTTTAGTTTTGGCGTTTTTTTTTTTTTTTTTTTTTGAGGTCCAATTGATTATATTAGATACCTGTGAGCTTGGAATCATACTTGTGTGCGTGTAAAAATTCACTTTCATTTGCACAAGTTTTTGGTGTTTGTCAGGGGAAGATTTTATGATAAATGTTCGCATTTGAGGCCTCTCCTACTGTTTTGCTGTGTTGGTCCTTCGCTTCTTGTTCTGTGATGACAAAGAATGTCATGAGACAAGTGAAGCGACTAAAAAAAACAGCTCTTGTTTTCATGTTCAATCTCTCTCCCACTCATTCAATTTGTCTGACTCAAACAAGCTGAAGCAGCAGACTGTGGAAGGGACTGTATTGTCCAAGCAAATGATTACAGCGGTTATTTAAACATAAACATGATTCCAGCAACTCTGATGATAATGTAAACTCCCTCTTTTTGGGTCTGTGTCTGTTTAACCGTGGGGTGTTGGAACATTTTTGTTATAATACAAGCCATCATTAAAATCCAATGATCCAGTGACCACTACCACTGACATACATCAAACTGTTAGATAACATGAGTTTAATGCTCGACAAAACCTAAAACATTTTCTTCACTCCTACTTTTCTTGTATTTATATTTTAGGTCATTTTTACAAATCGTTAAATATAATGTTAATTCTTATATAAAAATATTGATCAATCTTTCCCCAACCTTTTATTAGCTGCTTGTGTGTTTCTCCCATGCTCATTACTCGTCTTCATTGTTAATCTTTCACCAGTTTATCAGCACTCATTTTCATCTTAAAGTTTCATCTTCTTGGTTTCTCAGCTGTTTATTCTTCCTGAGAAGATTACTCAACCTTTTATAATAATTTTACTTATTTAAAAGTAGTTTTTAGAATGCATACCTTTATTTCGGCCTTAATATATTTCAATGTAAGTATATTTACAAGCGGATGTTTTACTTGAGTAAAAAACAATAACTATCGTTAATCAAATGAACCAAACATTCATCTTCTTCATGTCGGCTTTATTCCCTTCCGGGGTCGCCACAGCGGAATGAACCGCCAACTCTCTGGCATATGTTTTACGCAGCGGATGCCCTTCCCTGCCGCAACCCATCGCTGGGAAACATTCACACACACATTCACACTTTAACAACTATTGTTCTTATTCAATTCACTTATTCCGCATGTCTTTGGACTTGTGGGGAAACCGGAGCACCCGGAGAAAACCCACGCGATCACGGGGAGAACATGCAAACTCCACACAGAAATGCCACCTGCCCCAGCCGAGCCTAGAACCAGCGACCTTCTTGCTGTGAGACGACCGTGCTACCCACTGCGCCACCGTGACGCCTGAACCAAACATTGCATCCCAAAATTCAGTTAATGGTGTCAGAAAACAAGTGCTAACCTCCCACACACACTGGACTGCTCAGCCCTATACTCAGACCACAGGTGAAACAATTTCCAATTCAGTTATATTTTACAGCTGTGTTTAGAACAGAGTCGAAATTAATGGCAGGTTTAGACATCAAACCTACAGCTCTTAGCCACACACCACTACCCAGTAATATTAGGACATGATGAAAATACTTATGACTGACCAGTATTATTTTTGCTACAATAACCATAATTGAAAATATAGATATAGAAAAATAGCACCACTGCTTTAAATAGTTACTCAAGTACTCTGACCGGCTTTTTACTTCTACTTGAGTAGACAAGTTTTTTAGGCTATTACTTTTACTTAAAATTACTCAATTCATTTTTTATTCCACAATATTGTGAAGTGAAAATATTTTTTCACTTACCCACTTGAATTGTCCCGTGTCTGTCTCCTTCCCAGAATAAGATCTCTTTTGCTGTCCGCGCAGACTGCTCAGGATCACCAGAGTGGGTGACTATTTCCAGTTTTCCCACTGTTACGTTCCTGTCCTTGTTTAGGGGTTTGCAAGAAGGTAACAAAGAAAAAAATCCATAAAATTAATTGGAATTGATACAACCAATTGAAAAGGATGCACACTAGTCCTCAGTCCCTGAAAGAAAGTTTTATTTACAGTGAGTCAAACATAAAAACTGTAACATATGCAGATTGTTTATCTCACAAAGGAGAACATAATTCACAAAAAGGCATAGGACAGTCTCCTTTTAAATAACAACATAACTTTACTTAATTTAAACTTTTAGTTAATCATGCAATAGGACACAACACAAAAGGACAACCCCACCTGGTACCCTTCAACCAAACAAACAAACCATTAAGACTACAACCAGTGCTTTAAAGAAAAGTAACTTTACTCACAATTTCAGTCTGGAGCTGAGGAGTAATGTGTTGCTTCCAGATGAGAGTGAGTGCCTTTTAAACTCTTCTCTCCAGACCCAACACAACTCCACTAACAAGCCTCTGTTGAGAGGCTAAGTGAGAGAGATTAACCCAAAGGAAAAGAACCTTCTTTGATATAATTAAATAAAGTACGTTCTTGGACGTAACATCAATCATTTTGCGACGTTCAATTAGACTGTGCTATTAAATTCACTCTGGCATCTGTGTTTTTGACTTCATCTTGAATTTGTCATTGTTTTACATTGAAAGTACCAGGACATAAGATGTAATTGTATCTACTGATGCCCCTGGAAACATAATCAGTTTTGGACCTTGACCCATTTGATTATTTTTGGTCTTTCCACATCATTTGCTTGGCTGCTCAGATCTTGTGTCCAAATGGCTAAGTAGAGACCGTCACTCTGTGGTTCTCCTCTCTTGTGCCACAGCTATCTTAATGCCATTTCTGCTGCTTCAGTAATAGAGCAACTGCAACTTCTCTTCCATTTTATTTGGATGTATTCTAAACTGCTTCAGGCAATGAACAGGGGCCGTGAAACCACCATTGGGAGACACCTCCCTCTTCACCCAGCTTGCTAACAGCTTCTAGTTTGTTTGACAACAGGTTAGCGGAAGAGAATGCTTGGTGGACTCTGCACTGCTTTGAGTCCACGATTATCTTTCAGTCTCTAGCAGAGGTCAGGATGCGTGTGGGTGATCTTCCTGGAAAGGGTCACCTGCTCCCCAGTTCTTACAAACAAGGTGGTTTCTTGGAAGGGACAGAACTGCTTAGCCTTTATGTATTGTGGAATGCCTCAACCAGTATCACCTTTAACTGCTATTGGGAAGTTTAGTAGGGACATCATGTCGCTTCCAGGACTTAGCAATCAAGTCCCCCTTTATATTAATGTAAATGAAATTAAAAAAAAATGTAAACAGTAAATTTGTTATTCAATTATTTATTTTCAAAACTATTTGTTTTATTCTGTGTTGAAGTAAAATAAATAATTAAATAACAAGCGTGCATTGCATTTTGATTTTGAATTTTCTTTTTTGGGACGTCATTGAACTTCTGGCTCACACTAAGGATCCCCAAAAGGAAAGTTCTCAACAATGCAGTCGTAATTTCTTACTGATGGCTCTGAAGATTGGTAAATTCACCAAATTCAGGGGGGAGAGCATTATATAAAGCTTTGGAACAAACTCCTGAATGTTGTTCGGAGCTCGTCTACCCTCATAGAGTTAAAAACTAGATTCAAAATACTCTTTAGTTATCTGGCATTCATATTATTGGATCCTGTTATGTGCTAGAAACATACAATTGTTAAAAAAAAACAACGAAGTTCAATGTACTTAATTGACTTATCATTTATCACACACACACACTGCAGCTGATGCTAATACCGTTTGTTGTGTGTGTGTGTTCTAATCACTGTTTGTTTGTTTGTTTCTGTTTTGTTTTTTGTAAATTTTTTCAGGTGCTCTTGTTAGTTGATGGATCTTATGTTCAAATATTATTTATGCAGGGGGGGAGATTAGAAACTGCCCCAGTCAGAGAGGCTCCCTGTAGGGTTCTTCCCAAGAAGGGTTCTTTCACTGAAGCAGATCTTTTCAATTTTGATATAGTGAAAAGTCAAAAAATCTTGACACCATTTTTAATTCAATCTAAATATTATGTGTGGAAGCAAGGAAGTGGTGAATCTGCTATTCTGTAACAATAATTATTATGACAAGACAGGACACAGAACTGAGGCATGGTGAAAGGGGGGAGGGGGGTCCGTGTTTTAATTGAATTACAGAACAGACGATTTGTCACTCACAAAAAACTTTATTTTTTACAGACACCTGGACTCTTGCTTCCAGCCTTCCACTTGAATTAAAATCATTTTTAGCATTTTTAACCATTAATAATCATTATAATGTGGGAAAAATGAGCAACAAACCCAAAAAGGCAGCCACTGAAGATGTCCTGGGGCTTCTTGCTCAGAACACTACGAGCATGCAGAAAAAGTAGAATTGAGTAAACTAATGGAGACCGAGATAAAGAGTGTTTATGTGTGACATTGAGACACAGAGGCGCAGAAATTGAGAAAGTTTGGCATACTGCTACAACAGGAATGCACAGCAGTGGCATTTACTTCATGGGGATTAATGGAAGCAGCTCCACTTCACCTCTCTCTCGGCCACAGATCAGCCATTGTGGGGAGGGCGTACACTATCCACACCTGTTGTGTCAATAGTGAGGTTGGAGGTTTGTGACAGTAGCAGTCTGCTAGTGTTCAGCGCGTGCATGAAAGCAGCCAGAGCAGTTGAATAGTATGAGAGAGGGTCTAAGAGGATTTACCTCTTTTCCCTAACTCCACTCTACTGCCTTGCTGACTAATGGATGCAATTTATTACACAATAATTTCACCATAAAGGCTGATCAAATCCTCCAAATAGGTCTTGTAACTCAATGTGGCCGTGACCGAGTATTCCCTGTTGCTTAATGAAATGTCTGTTGATTCAGTCATGAGTCGGACGCAGAGGAGAGGATACTGTAAACTCAATAACACAGAGCTTGATGAACTTCAGAGTATGAGAACAGAGGAAGAAAACTTAGAATGCATTTGCGCTGTTTCCACTTGAATTAGTAGTTGGTACTTCTAAATGATTCATTTAGTGGTAATATGAGAAGAGAAAATATAAAATTCAAAATCAATATTTGTTTTTGTTTTTAATATTTGTAATGTAATAGTTTTTCGTACAAGTACATTTATTCAGAATGTTTAATTTCAGTTCACTCAAGACTCACCCACATATTTTTTACTGGAAACAAATGTTCATCGTGCAGCATGTGATTGACTTTTAATCTTATAGTTTAACTTATTGTGACACTATTTACCCTATGTCTAGTAAACTCCATGATAGCTTTAAAGTTTTGGCAAATCTTGCCATGGCATGACATGAATTATTCTCACCATGAAAATAGTTACAGAAACGGGCATAGAGGAAAAAATAGGGAAAGAAAAAACAATATCAGTTCCAAATTGAATGTTCTCATATCATATCTATCTGTTAGTAACTTTCTTTTTAAAATAGTAAATTTTCGGTGAAAGAAGTCATTTAAAAACCTAAATCATTTGAGATCCTGTCTTTATCAATTACATTGTTATTACATTTCAGTAAATTAAAGTTATAAAAAACGCTTGCAAATGTGTTTAAAAAACTACTGTCATGGCTTTTTTGCCACCTCTGTCAGCTGCAGCCCCACAGCAGAGGTGATCTTGTTTACACATTTACATGTAAAATAAAAACTGCAATTACAGCAAATTATGTGTTGTTTGTGATGTTCTTTTTGCGCTGGAGCTCTGTTTGACTGGGGTTAATGAGCAGGAGACCGGGCTCTCATCAGCCTCAACCCATCATGTTCTCACACACCCCGACACAGAGCTAATTGGGGGCAATCACTCAAATAAAAAGGCTCGGGGAGGGACCCTCTCTCACTCTCACTCACATACTATATCACTCTCTCCTCTCTTCTTGTCTGTTAGCCCTTCCATTAAAATGCATTGCCCTTCTTCCGTATCTCCACAGAGTGAACTATCCAGCTGGCTTTGTGTGGAAGAAGAAGAGGCAGAGCGAACGAGGAAGAGAGGTGAGGGAGAGAAAGTGAGAGAGCTCAGCCTTGAGCAGGCAGGCGCCATTGTCTTTAATCTGTGAGTTCCCCTATCGAAAGTCAAAAACCAAGATGATAACATTAGATGAATATATATATATATATTAATATATTATGTAATATATACAAGATAAAAATATACATACTTTGAGCTTGCTAATCAATAGAACAGAAAAGCAGTGTCTAGTGTCCTGTTCAAGAGTTTGTTTTTCCTACTTTTCTCCACTTTCAGCTGTTTTCATATTTCAAAACCATCTGCGAGGCATATCCATTTTTTTTTTGTCAAGGCATCATGAGTGTTTTTTAGAATCATGTCATGGTTTTCAGCTTCAGGCCCCCTAGACATAACTGTTCCGTTCAGCACAATCTGGCAACCAGATTTATGCTGAAGTATACAATTTTGTCAAAATACAAAATGGATGTTAATCACAAATGCCAGAATGTCCATTTTTGAATGCAAATGTTTATTATTAATATAAAACTAGTACATTAACTGAATATAATTTGTTAATGTCTCTTGGCACCTTTATTATGACAGCTTTGTTTCTTAATTAAGCCCCGGTCTTTCTGAATACTGGATTCTGATTGGCTGGCAGGTGTTGTATATTTTTATGGACGTAGTCCAGGTCGCTTTGTTCACTTTATGTATACTTGTGCAACATTAATAACAAAGTAACAAGCAATAGCTTTACATTGTGTGGTTCTTCACCTCCACATTGTGTGTTTAAAATTGAATAACGCATGCTTAATAGTTGTATATCCCTTAAATACTGCACCTATAATAATATACACAGTTAGATAGAGCTGTATTTTTTGCAGTGTAAAAACTGGAATCTTTGAGATGAGTTTAAAATTGCTGACACATTCGATATAAAGTTAATGTCACAAACATCTTTTATCGCTCTAGGTGAGCTGTCTTCAGAAGGGCTCAGGGTTCATGAAGCAAGAATTAGATCATTATTACGTGCCTCCTCTTGCTAATGAAACATTATTACATGAAGCTGAAATGAATTGTTAAACTTGTTATATTTTTGTCTTCGTTTTCTTACGCGTTTAGACATGCTGCAAGGGTCTCGTTGGGCACCGTGTGGTGTAAATATCCTTCTTCTTGACTGAAAATGTAAGTTCACGATATATTAACCCAATATGTTACCCAATTATATTAACCCAATATATTAAAGAATCAATTGCAGTGAGTCGCAAACAAAGCTGTCAGTATGTTACTGTAAAAAACACATGAAAAGTCTAACAGTGTACAACTGTAAGCATTTGTATTTGTATTTTAGACTTGCTAATGAAACATCATTACATGCAGCTGACATGAATTGTTAAACTTGTTAAATTTTTGACTACACACAACCTTTTCAAGCTATTATGCACTAAGGATATTCAGGTCAGAGGTTTACTACAATCTGAATAGCAAAACTAATCTGTTTTTATACTCCTTACGCCATAGATCAGTAAAAAAAAATGCATGTTTGCTGTACACAAAAGTAAACTGAGTAGTGTTTTCAGAGACTGATTTATTTCTATGTAGGACTCCCTGTTTGTTCTTGACAGGGGTGTTTTAAAGCGCATGGGATCTCAAATTGAATGTCATCCATTTTAGTTGTAACTTTTGAAGTCGTTTTGATGCTAAGACATGGACACTTGCGGAAATAGCTGGTCCATGTTGTTCCAGAGGCAAAAGCTTGCAGTAAAGAGGCCTGCTCTTGATTGCCCCATGGGAATCAAGAGACTGAGGCTGTTGGTCTGGAAGTGGCAGAAAATGAAATATGCAGAATGATTGGGGAGCTCTTTAAGTGAAGAGGCTGCATGGCCTGATCGTGTTTGGAGTCAGTGTTGAGATGCGAATGGCGATGTGGGATGAAGAGGCTGCTTGGAGGCTAATAGGGTGGAGCAGGAGAACTATTGAGAGAGGCAACCCCACTTAGCTTCTTTACTCCCTCTCAAATCTCTTTTTTTTTCCGTTATCACACTTTGTTGCTGCGATCGCAGGCTTGTGTTAAAAAGATTTTTAAGTGGGGAACGGCCTAGAGTTTTAGCTTTTGTTACAGGCTTTAGCTTATGTTACAGAAGGAATGTTTAAGTATTTATTGCTGATTTTTTTACATACCTATTCATATTTTAAGTCTAAATTTAACTTTCCAGCTTTTTTTTCATGAAGATAATTCCTTTAAAATAGAAATCAGATGGCATTTTTACACAAGACTTTATGAGTCCTTAGGGAATTTATTAAATGTTTTTAGCTAAAAAGCGTGTTTTTAAAATTATATTTTGTGTAATTTCACTCTATGTTGTTATAATTTATAAAAAAGAAAAGTAAAATAATAATCCAGTTCAACCATGTAAACAGAAAACCCAAAATGAACAGTAACTATTTGGCAACTTTGCGGCCAGACATTTAACAACTTTTAATAGTTTTTAAGTGCTTTTGTAATTCGTTTAAATTATTCTTCAAAATATGCTATAGAAATTTTTGTTTTTCGTCTATTTTTTTTTACTAATGTAGATACTTTGCCAATTCCAGTTTTACTGGAGTGTGTTTATACATTTTCCTCAAAGAACATTATGGATCTTCTACTTATCCAAAGTGCTTAGATGAGCATTTCCTTCAGATGCCAACTCATCTTTTTTAGCTGAACTACAGTAACTCTGTATTATTCAGGACTTGCCTCTGTGCTCTCAATCCTTCTATGACTTCAAAAAAGCTTTAATTTTTTCCTTGATGAATGTTGCATCTCCCTTCTCTCTGTATTTTCTTGAATATTGATAGATGACAAAAACAATTCTTTAATAAAGAGGAAAACAATTATTTAAATATTTCAATAGCAAGTTTTTCCTACAATAATGATTATTATTTTAATCATAAACTTCATCAGATATGTTGCAGATATGTTGATTTTTCTTGCAAACCAGCTGAGACGTATTGTCCAAATTGCTCTTTAGTTTCGTTCTGATTTAAAACACCACACTTCACAACCTAAACTGTTACAGTTCAAAGGACAAATATATACTCCAAATACTGTCAAGAAAATGTGGACAACCACTAAATATCTTGGAGACCTGAGAGTCTGGTGCCATTTTTCATGCCGCAGCCAGCGTTCAATAAAAACAGCTGATCAAATATTGCAGGAAGGTCACGAATCCAAGTCAAAGTGTTCTGTATTATCACATTACATTAAAAAACATGAGAGCTGTAGCCACAGCACTCAGCTGGAGTGTGTGTTAGTGTGAATGTGTGGTTCAGTGTCCTCCACAGAACAATCATGTTACACCTCTCCAGTATCAATTAAAAGCAACAGTCCGCTCGCCACTCATCTCCTGCTTCTGTTTATCCAAATCTCTCTCTCCCTCTCTCCCTCTGCCAGAGAAAACATTAACATAAGCTCTCTCTCTCTCTCCACGAAGGGCTGCGTTGCTGCAGAGACACATCCGTGTCCAGGAGAGCAGCTAATGAGGGGACGTCAGCGAGCCGTGCAGGGGCTGATGGGTAAAGCCTCACCGTGTTGCCGACCAGAGAGGACTAGTGTAATTGTTGAAGCCCTTGTCTCTGTTGATACAGGCTCTTCAGAAAGCATGTGATTTAGCTAAAAGCCATCTCCAGGCCAAGTAATTAGAGACACCATTTAGAACTAGCATTAGCCAGATCCACTGTTATTGACTCGCACAAAGGACACACACACACACAGACATACAGCAAACACTCTTTACTACCAATTTAACGCCATGCGGTGGGTGTCATTCAAGCTATTTGTGCTGAGATTAGTTGCCTAGTGTGACAGAGAGAGTAAGTGAGTGGACAAGTGTATGTGGTATGTGTTTCTTAATATGTTTTCTCTCCATGAGCAGGGTGTGCATTGATGTGTTTATACCCAGAGATCACTGTATGTACTCCGATAGAAGCAGTACACTTGACAGCTGAAGGATTCGGGGTGTGAGTATAAGAGCTGTTTGTCTGTGCTTCGCTGGGTTCACTCTCTAACAGTGCTGGGTCATGGAGCCACTTAAACCCATCCCGAGAGCACACATGCACAGACTTTTACTCTGAAATATTGCAGTAATGTTTTTCCAGTCGCTCAGACTTTTTATCGTTTTCATACGTCTGCATCAAAACCTTATATTTTGTCTAGAATAGTTAACATTGATGTAATATAAACATTTGCTTTTCTTTTTTATGATCTTTTTTGTTCTCTTTGGGTTCGAAATGTAAATTAATATGAACTATATGCAGTTCATGAGGGGAGCACTTGCAGAAATGAGCCTTGGTAGCGCAAGCAGAAATTGGCACGTATAAACCCATGCCAGGCAAGATAAAAAAAGTGTGGCGAAGAGGTGGTGGACGGTTTTTGCTGTTGATCGTTCAATGAGACCTTAAAAAGAGTGGAACTCCAAACTTAATGGTAGACTGCCCAGCGCAGGTTAACTGCGTGTTCTCCTGAACCTTTGTTTATAAACATCATGTGTTGGTCATTTAATTCAATTGTTCCATTCAAAAAGTTCAACTTATTTTATATTCCATATATAACATATATTGGCATATAACAAATCGGTATCTTTGGAAATTTTTGCGTAACATAGGGCCATCAATCCATCCATTTTATTGTCAGCTTTCTTCCCTTTCGGGGCGCCACAGTGGCGTTAACCACCAACTCTTCTAGCATATGTTTTGTGCGGCGGATGCCCTTCCAGCTGCAACCCATTGCAGACAATTGGACAAACGCTTCTACCCAAATGATTATACCGCATGTCTTTGGACTTGTGGGGGAAACCAGAGCACCTGGAGTAAACCCACGCAATCACGGAAAGAACATGCAAAAACCAGCGACCTTCTAGCTGTGAGACGATCATGCTACCCACTGCGCCACCGTGATGCTACATGGGACCAGTAGTTAGAAAATATTTTTATAATGTTGGCCAACTGAAAAAAAAATAAGGTGAAAAGAAGGAGTATCTTCAGCACTCAGTTGCACATCAGTTTTGTAGTATAACAATTTTATTGTCATATTTTATGTCCGCCCTATAGCGCAAATGATTTATTTTAACCCTTGTGTGGTGTTCATATTATTGTTACTCAGGCGGTGTTTGCGGGTCTCGTAGACCCATTGGCTTTTGCAGATTTTAATTCACCCAATCAAAACATTTTATGTTAAAACCTTGAACAATATTTCCTTTAGCCAAGAAACAAGTGATATAAACAGCAAATATACTTTATTTATTGTTCTTTAACCTGATTTCTTCACGTTTAGAATTTGAACCATGTGTGGTGTTCTCATTATTGTTACTTTGGTTGGTGGCTCTGCTGGGCCCATAGCATTTTTGTGCTTTTAATTCACACAATCACACATTTTTATTTTAAAATGTAAAATGTTATGTTTATGTGTGATTTATGTTTGTGTGGGAAGAGAGAATAAAGGTAAAGAATCTACCATGAAGAATCTACTGGGGTCATAAAAAATCTGTTCTGATATATGTTTTTCACAAGAAATGAGCCAAGCCCAGTGAATCTCAGCTTCAAATAATAAATGCTTGTTTAATTTTACTTTTGATGAAAACTGAAAATGGGTCCCACGGACCCAAACACCATACAAGGGTTAAATGACTTCCTCCTTCATGAAGAGGAAATTATACAAGTTTAAAAGTTCATGGCCACATCCACTGAAGCAAATGGAAACCACTGACTTAAAAGCAGAAGTAGTCGTGCACAAAGTCCATACTTTGTTGGGTGCTCCTTTTTCCTGGAATACTGCAGCAATTCAATGTGGCATGGAGTCGGTCAGCCTGCGGCATGACTAAGGTATTACGAGAGCCCAGGTTGCTCAGTTAAGTGTATCACATATTCCTCTACTATGGGTCAAAGGTAGGCAAGTTTACCTGACAATTAAGAACAGGGATACCATGGTCCTTAAATAAGGTACTTGTTTACAAGATTTATTACTGTGTGCAGGTGTTGAGTTCTGTTGGAAAATAAACAAAAGTAAATAGTTGGAAATCAAGGTCCCTGAGTCTGGCGGAGGAGAGGAGAGGCACAGAAGTTGACAGAAGTTTAGTGTAAAGTTTCTACAGTAAGTGTCATCTGCTGGTGTTGGTCCACTGTGTTTTCTGAAGTCCAAGATCAACACAGACATCAACACACTTTTCCAACTGAACTTGGAGCCAGAATGTATTTTTCTTCTTCTTCTTTATTACTGTGGACCGTAGATTGTCTTAAGAAAAAAAAGTCAAAGAATGTTTTTGGTTGTTGTTTTTGAATCAAAACAGTGTTTTTTCTCATTTTGTGTTTGGAGAATTGTGCAGCTTATTTTTTCACATATCAACAATATACTGAATAAAACAGTCAATGTCAAGAAAAACAAGCAGTGAAAAAGGATGAGTAAAACTGTCCAGAACATAAAATAGATGCAGGTTTTTAAAAACTATGTTAATCCAAATAGACCTTTTTGAAGCTGCTTTGAAGCAACTACCAAAAGGAGCTACATAAATACTTAGATTTATGTATGAAATGTGATAATTTTAATGGATGTAGGATCTGAATGGGTTAAATAATACGTTGATCACCCTGTAATTTAAAAATAGTATGATGGCTTTGCTCAATTTAAACCCATCAATGTTCCTGGTTCCAATCTGGAAGCCTAGTGCTTGTGTGAGCAACTCTGGTTTCAGTAAAAGGAATTTGTAACACTGACCATAGTACCCCAAATAAATATGGCTATGAGACGAGCTTGCATCTTTTTCAAGGTTTACCGATATCTTCATCCAAATGTAAGCTGAAGTTCCTGGAGACCATCACTGATGAGGATTAACATACAAATCACTAATTTTGAAATTATTGTTTAGAGAAAAGAATGCATTAAATCTTTATTTAAAGTGATCCTTGTGTATCTCCATACAAAGAGAAATTAAATGAGAAGTAAGGCAGATTTACTGATAAGCAGCTCAACTGTCAGGAACGTTCTTCTCTGGGTCTGGTTTCTGACGAAACCTACTGGCCTTGGATCTCGAGCTTTTCCCAGATGTCTATCAGAACGTGTCCCTGTGATACAAAACAGGAAAGCCTGATGGAGACCAGGAGGGAAAAGTCAAAACCTAACGTTTAGCGGCTCTTTAACGGTTAATAAAATCAACCTCCAAGAATAGCGTTCCCTGGGTGGCCTCTGCTGAGATGAAAAAGCGAAATGTGATCGAATTTACTGGAATGGAGTGATAGGCTAAAGCAGGAGCAAACAGAAAGAGAGGGCGAGAGGAGCGTCTGCAGAGAGGTGACGTTAAAAAGATCAGGGAGCCCCTCGTGGCACCTCACTCGCTCTCTGTGTTCTCTTTATGGGTTACCCGATTCCCTGACAGTTTGTTTTAAATTTGACCATGCAGATGTTTCTCTGGGTGAGTGACTTTTATAGTTTAGAAAAGATTATATCGGTTTCCCGCAGATTGTGTTACTGTATTTAAAAAGAACTCAGCGTGGAGGAAGAAAGATGGGTGAGCGAGCAAGAGGGAGGAAAGGGAGAGAGAGGCCAAGGGGCCTGAGGGAGCAGGGGCCCGGCGCTGGAGGAGAATGCTGGAGGTCTTAAATCCTTGGGTCTCAGTGGCACAAAGACAGTAGAAGAGAGAGACCAGGAGAAGCGGAGCCAAGTTCAGGGGAGCTATAGTTGGGCTTATTGCATTAGACACAGATTCTTTCTAATTTCAAAGGACAACATAAGCGTCAAATTTGAGGATATTAGTTTTTGATAGGCAGCCGGGGCAAAGAACTCAGAGGGGGAAAACACACTGTTCCCATTACTGACTTCAGCTTCCACTTCTGCCTGCCAGAGAACACCACACACAGGCACAAAGAGACAGCGTTCTTTAGTTCTCTCACTCTGACGCGTGTCTCTTGGTGATTCTTTTTTTCCTCTCTGTATCCATCTTTAATGTAAGTTTCTGTACGTGTACGTTTGCATGGGTTGCACGCTGTTGCACTTAAACCCAGCACTCTGATACGAAAGATTACACAGTCCATAGGAACAGGCATCTGAAGTTTCATAAACATTTTGAGCGTTCACGTTCCATTTCCTAAATTATGTCTGATGCCACTTGGCAGGGGCATTAAGGGCTCTGAAAGACACAGGATTAAGGAAGTGGTTTGAGTGGGCTAAACAACGTGCGTTAGGTGGATGGTAATGGAGAGTTGAAAGGGGTTGTTAGGGAAAATGAAGAAAAACTTCTCTGCTGGCTGTGTCGGAAAGCATTTACCACTACTCCTCTGTCAGGACAAATTTAAAAGGTCATCCGTCCTCAGACTGGAGCCTAATCAAACCCCATCAACACCAAATCTTACTTTTCCTTAGAAAAACAAGTAGGAAACCAATGGAACAACATCTGACAGATTGACGAAATGGAGAGCACTAAGTGAAGTGTCAAACAGGGATTTGTGTTTCTCTGTTAATATGTAGATTTCTATGTAGAAAAGTAAGTTTTTTAAGATCTAAGGGTGAACTTTTGACACTGGTTTGCAAAGCTCGGGATTTATCAGAAATCAGTGCTTTGTCATGCTCTGTTCAGTCAGTCTAAACCGTCTGTTAATGACTCAGGCCTTTCCCAGAATGCTGAGGGTGGCTTCAACCCATCCTGCATCACAGCTTCATGCTGCCTGCTGAACACTATCTGCAGTCTGTGCTTTACATTGATAATTTCTTTATTTATTTATTACTTATTTACTTACTTATTATTTTGTTATTTTTTTTCATGGGAAATATATTGTACACTGAAAACTTTCTTTTCTGAAATTTGTCATGAAAAAACACATTTTTGCCATGTATTCATTTACGAAGACAATTTTAAAATGATAAGTTAATCATTTTAAGTTAAAAAAATAAGTTAGTAATTGTTCATGTGCTTTCGAATGCAACACTATTATACATACATTATAAAGAAAACTGTGTTTTTCTACGTACGTAAAAAATAATGTTAATTGTATACAATTGTACTACATCCTTGTGTAGTAGCATTTTATCTGCCAGTAACATATCGGTGAGTAGCCTAATGTTTTTTTTTTATTCTGTCACCAAACTAAAAATGCTCTATTGTTGACATTATAATTGCTCAACTCCATACTATATATTTCAGATTGTCTGCTTCTTCTTTTTTTTTCAACTAATATTTTCAGCACATTCTCAGCTGACATACTATTAAGTTTTTTTTTTTTTTTTACTTTGGTTATAGTATGGACTCATGCAACTGCAGATGCAGCTATAGAATGCTTTATGTTTGGTGACTGAATTAAAAAAACATTAGCCAACTAAACCAAGATGTCCCTTCACACTCTCAAAAACACAAATATTTAAGGATTTCTTTTCAATATGAACCCAATTCTATTTAAAATAAAGATTTGAATTTATTTCAACTTAGACTATTTTTCAATCTTTATATTCTCTTTACGTTTATTTAAATGTACATTTATGCATTTAGCAGATGCTTCTGTTCAAGGCGACTTACAGTAGAGGAGACAACATACAATTTTTCACACAGTCAAAGTCTATCTCAGTTCGCTCATAAAAGGAGTTGTATCAACTTAATTGTATTTCGCCCCTTACCACCTGAGTTAAAGTTGTCTTGTCTACAGATTTTTTATTATTTTAATAATGTGTTTTATTATCTTTTAGCATCCCTATGTGATAGTTGAAATCATACACGTGCATGGTTGATTTTGGGTTCAAATGCATTCTGAATGTACTGGAAACTTAAAGTAAAATTGCAAGACTGATCCCATAAATACCTGCTAGATCCTGATCGAGATGATTTAACCATTCACATCTGTGCAGTGCAGCCACACGTCTGTCCATCAGCTCAAATAAACTCCTCTCGAAGCAGAGACACACCCTGCAGGACAACGCTCTCTCTCATGCATCGCCTTGAGCAAGCTTTTAGCCTTTTGGTCTGCTATGACTTTCTAAACATTATTCCAAGATATCTCGCCTTTAGAATTTTCTGAACAAATTGGGTTTCACTCTGTTGCAGATTTGGTGTAGATACATGAAAATTGAATTAAAGCAAATTAGATTATGTTCAGTTACATCACATGGTAACTTTGTGTTTTAAAGAGCTTAGTTACAGATGGTTTCTTTTCTACACCTTTCCCTGGTCTTGCAGGGAAATACAACAACTGCACATTTTTAAACCAAAGGCTGCAGATTAATGTCCTGCTTCCACCACTTTAGAACCGGTCTTGCTTCCAACTAATCCAGACATGAGATTGCCTTATCTTTAGATTTACTAAATTCTTGCTTTAGATGAAAATAATGTTTTTTTGTTAATGATTATCTATTCGTGATTGTGAGCTTTTTAATATTAAACACCACAAGGTTCAGTGTCATAACGGGATTAATTCTGCGATGTAAGAAAAAAAGTATAGAACAAATTTTTAAGCAGGTTCAAATACTTTAAAGGTGTTATTTAAAGTTACTTTAATGCCTTTTAAGATCTCGTGACTTAGCTCATGTTTTTAAATTTTGGATGGATTTCCACAACATTTAAGTCCTCTTCACTCATAACTTAAATGGAACGTATTATGAAAAATCTACCTTTGGAAAGTGTTTAAACATAAACAAAACACACTCATGTTGATGTGCTGGACTGTCAAGGAAAACAAATTACATTTTCTTTACATAGAAACTTTGCAATTCTTGAAAAGCTTGCAGTCATAGCAAAATTTTTGATGATGACTTTGCAAAAACTGGTTGATTAAACATGGTTTTGTGAGCTGTTAAGATGACTAAAGATTGTAATAGGCTAACTGGAAGCGTTGTGTAGAAGATCCCGGTCAGATATTCCATCCATCTCTGATTCTGCTTTACTTTACAGAGTATTACATTTAATATCCTCATAAAGCAACCATTCTGAAGGAACATGGGGAAACACCCCGCTAAAACCCAATGTCTCTGAAATGTGACTTTTTTTAAAACTTCAAAATAATTGTAGAAAAAAAACTTCTATATTGTATTCTAAATTTTATAATTATACAGCTTGGTTTGTCCAGGAGACAGATGATGGAGATATCACATAATATAAAAAGAACATAAGGAGCACACTTATAAATTTTAATTGTTGGGTTGATTACTAAAAATGTACATTTATGTGACTAGTCTGCAATTTCACTATATCACTTTAAAGTTGGTTGGCGTATAAAAAATGACTTTTTCCTTTTAGTTCCAGATTATTTCAATTCAGCCTCAATAGTGGCTAGTTAAGTAAATAGGACCTCTTAGCCCCGGATGTAATGTATTTACGCTGACTTAATAAACTCAGCTATTGCATGTGCAAATTTTGGTTTAATTTGCAGCACATATCTCCATCGATGGAATCCCTCCATATCTATGGGCTTTGACAGCTTTCTCAGATAATGTCTTAGACTTTGATGTTCATCCCCTCTGCCTTGAAAATGAGGGGTTTGTTGGTTTGAGGCGAGGCGGTTGTTGACTTGATTTTCTTGAATCAAGATGAAAGAGCAATCTGTCTTTCTACCGCATTTGATCAGTCAGTTCCAGTGAGTTCTGCTCGTTTGGGTTCATCATGGTCAACCTCTGATCCACTCATGACTATATGATAGAGGTGACAGCAGAAGTGTTTGAGAGCCCCTGACTCTCAGACTCAGTGTTATCAATGACTTTGATTATTATGGGCTCGCTGATTGAATGGAAGTGCTGTCATTTGCCTGTAATAGCAGCACAATCAGCCTCTAACACACAGCCTGTATTGCTGTGGAGGGGCCCAAGATTTCTGCTTTACATGCTGTTTACACTAAGTGACGTCTCTGATGCTGTGTCTCTGCTTTCTCGTCTCAGCTGTCCCTGTAGATTGGCTTTATAACCATATATTACACCGTATGGAGAAAATATATCTCCTTCCAGATTCAATTGGGAACCTCTTGGCTTGATAAGCTCTTATCAAGATATTCCTTTAATCTGCCTCTTCATTAGAGCATGCGTGTAGGAGGGGGATGCCAGGAAAAATGTGTTGCAGAGAAATAGAGGAGGAGGGAGAAATGGGAGATTGTGAGCGGTGTCCTGCCTCGAGTGTTTTTGTCTCACCTTTAATCTATGGAAATGTGTGAATCAGATGAGAAGTAATTGTAAAGTGGAGTTTCACCATTGAAATGTCTGGAGAGCGTGCTTGATGAGACAGGCGCCAGATAATCGCAGTCACCTCGCAGGACACTGATGATGGGGATGGAATTAATTTGTGGTGGACGAAAACAAATTAAGGCACTCTGAGCTGATCTCTCCATTAGACAATAGCATGTATAAATATTTGATCTTATGTGGTGCGAGTTTGTAGAGGTTCAGCACATGCTCATCCAGATGAGAGCTTACACTTCAAAAGCTTGGCTCTTCTTAACCTGCTACTTGCACTCGTCTATCTCATCCATCTCATTACAAGAATTTTTACTGTATAAGCACTAGTTTTTTCCTTGACCATTTTGTTTCTTTGTCCTGACTGAAAATTCTCCAATAACTTGCAGAAAAAACACATGGCCAAATGCCACAAATAAAATTATAAATTAATGTTTAGTCACATATACACATTTTTACATGAAATAGATGTGTAGACATAGATTTAAAATAGAGGGATCATGCAAGCTGATAAAAATGCAAACATTCCAAGAAAAACAAATGATGAAATCAAGCAAACCCCTCCTGTTTCTTTAAACAGTTTCTTGTGAAACACAATTACTTTTATCTCCATGGTTGTTTTAGAACAGCTGTCTAGTGAGTGTTTCGTTAGATTTTTCTTGAGACAGATTAAACCTTTAAAGTATGTCATCAATAGACAGCCGTATCAGTTGAAGTGCTACTGTAGATTACAAGCAAAGAGCATCATTGTGGGTGCTGTTAGCTTGATTAGCTGACAACAGTCGACTGTAATCATCTCAGCTTGTGTTAATGAGCGTGTCGGTTCCTTGCGAGCTGCTCCTCCTCTCCACCGCTGACTTAATGAGCCAACTGCTCTAATGAATGAGGTTTAATGGATTTACTGCTGTTCAGGGCTCTGAGGTACCATGCTCCCTGGTGTCAAATGCCCTTAATTGGCCAATTGAGTTGACCCAAGTCCATTCGATTGTAAAATCTTCTGCCATTTATTTCTAATTAAGTCTCTTAAAGTCAAACTTTGTTCAACATTAGAAATGTTTCCCAGAATCCCTGATGCTGGCTTCTCTCTCTCTCATCAGCTTTTCTCAATCTTGCATCACTTGAAAGTTGTTTGACTGCTCTAAGTGTTTGCTCTGGCCAGCTGTCAGTGGAGCGGTGCCCTCTAGCTTCTTGATCGATACTAAATTAGTGTTAATAGATGTCAATTGATCACACATCCCCAGGGTGCATGGCATGACCACACACTGAGTTTGACATCTATAGGCTTAAAGACTATAATCCAAGGGATTTAAAGCCACAGATGCAGTGCAACACTGTCTGTCAAAAATACGATTTAAAATTAAAAAAGGTACGTGGGTTTTTTTTATTACAGTTTTTCACAATTGCTAACACAGTTTTTTCAATACATTTAACAAGTTTGCTTAACTCTTAACACACCGAATCAGTTAAAACACACAATTGGCAAAACAGTTCATTTCATTCTCAAAACCCCTCATTGTAAACAAACCTCCAAAACTATTTTTCAAAATACAATAATACAGTTTTCAAAACACTAACACATATTTTCTTCCAACAGCAAAATTGAGTCAATCATAACACATTGAAAAAAAAGAGACTTTAAAATTACATAGTTTTGGTGTTGGTGGAGCTTGTGTGTAAAAGAAGTTCAAGCATTGGAATTTGTGTTAATTGAATGCATTTTGTATCAAAGCAACAAAAAATGTGTTAACTGTATCGCCTATCTAGACAAATGTTGTGCTAATTGTGTTAAGAGTTTAGGAAAGTTGTTAAATGTATTGAAAAAACTGTCTTAGCAATTGTGAAAAACTGTAAGATTTTTAGCATATGTTTTCCATTCTTTTCCAATATAAGTTTAGAAATTTTCTCTATTCATCAATGTAAGAAAAATTGTAAAAGAAGCGTTGAAAGAAACTAAATGAGGAAACATTGTTGACATGCTGTGTTTAAAAACTTTTCAAAAAAGTCCAAATATGTGAAATGCCAAGACATACAGAGTGACTAGAATACCTTGTGGGTAATATTGATTTGCCGTAACCTTAGTGATTACACATAGTGTAGGTTCGGGAACATAATTTTGGAAGTAGCGATCATATAATTAGCGAACATCAGCAACTGATTCCAATCCTCCTCCACTCCCCAAGTTATGAAACAGTAGCAACTCCACTTGCAATTCAACGATTAAATGCAAATTTCCCTCCTCTACCCCTATCTCCACATCTTCCTAAAGGGGTCCCCAGACCCTAGGTCACCTCTCAGCCCTGGGGCCCTTCCCTGGACAGCTCGCCCAGTATGCTATCCCAATCTCGCCAAACTTGCTTGCTTTTCTGGGCTAATTCTATGTAAGCAAACTCATGAAACTTGTTTAAAAGTACAAGCCTATGCTGTAGCACAGTTGGATTTGTACTGCTGAGGTTATTGTTTAGCTGGACAGGCTCTCTGTTGTTTCATTGTTTGCTATAAATATTCTTTTCTTTGTATTCCAAATGCATTTGTGTGGCCCGTTTGACTTTTTTGCTGTGATAACTTTTAGATTCATGGTTTAGTGCTTTTGTTAAAAATAGATTAAAATCCAACTACGAGAGCATAACTAAAGCTTTATGTTCAACATCTTCTTGCTATTGCAATTCAGTCTTGTCAAAAGTAGCTCTTGTAGCTCTTGGATTAAGTTTGGAACATGAGGGTTTTCAGAAGAATGAAGGAAGAGCTTCGAAATTGTCTTTGTTTATTTCCATCCTCTCATACCCATATTTATTTCTAAGCTGTCATTCAGCTTTTTTCAGTTAATTTCCCCCATTTCGCTCTTCCCTGCGGCTTTTTTCACACACAAGCTCTATGACAGTGCTATTGAGAACAGAGAAATCTGGGTGACCATCTGTAACCAATTAGTGTGGTGCAGCAGCCACCCAAAGACTCAGTGACGGATGGAGCTCTTGTATTTATAGCCAGGGTAATTGGCAATACACACACATACACTAACATGGATTGTGCTGCACGAATACACTTTTCTCGAGAAGTGTGAGAGAGAGCAATGCCAACTCCCTCCAAAATATGATTCATGTTACATCACAGTTTGATAGCACAGATGTGAGTGATCCTCCCTATCCACGAGTGAAGGTGCTTTGAAGATGTTTAGGCTGCGTGTGCTCGGCAGCCCTGCCAAAGAAAATCTCCAGCTTTCGCAGAGCAAATGATCTGGAATGAAGGTATTAGTTCGGCCATCAGTCATTGTGTAGAGGACGAGGTGGGAAGATACGGAAGTCAGGGCCGAAGCTGTACATCTCAGCTATCTGTCCAGCACTGTCAGCACGTCAAATCCACATGAGAAAATAAACATGGGGCACATCTGCCTCTCGTTAGCCTGCCATGTGGTCCGCTGATAAATAGGCGAGTCTATTTATTGGAACACAACAAATTGGCTACAAACACTGACATGGAATCGAAGCGCTATAAATACTAGACGCGGTGAAAGTTTTAAAACGTGCTGCAGGTATTTTATGAGGGTCCTCGTTTTTCCTGCTTTCTTTTTATATACTTGCTGCCATTCCTCTCACTGCTTTCTTCTTCTTCTGCCAAATGGGAGTGGGCTCTCTCTCCTCTCTCTCCCCAATCTTGGCTGTGAGAGATCAAGCACTGAATGTCGATACTCTGTACATTTAAAGCCTTAAGATTCCTGAATGAATTGTCAACAGTGAAGCCCTAAACCCCGTGTAATTACGTATTTGGAGTTTATCTGGGTTTATGCAAAAATGCACTAGTTCCCCTTCTTTGGTGGTCCCTAAACAGATCCATATGTCCCGAGTGTTTCCCTTTTCACTCCTCCCTCGTTGTCGTCGTCTCTCTCGCTTGCTCTCACCACTCCTTTGATTTGGAGACTGTATCATTTCGCATTGCGTAGGTTAGTTGGTGGAGTGTTTTTCTTTTGTTGTGTTTGTTTGCCGTTAGACACTTTCTCTTGCCCGGATGAGCATTGGGGGTGTGGGAGATCAGGGTGGGACAGCTTGCGAACACAATTTAGCCACAAAGCACAACCCTGCCGAACCAAACAGGAACACACAGTAAATGTAGGAAGGCCTTGGATCGTGTGTGGGCCTGTTTTTCCTTTTTTCCCCTTCTTCCCTGCTTGAGAAAACCGATCTGTTTTAGAACACGTGCTAAATATTACCATATTTACATTTTCCTGTTTGAAAAAGGCCAAGTCAGGAGGGAGGGCGCTGGGTTTGCAGTGAAAAGGTCTCGAGCCGGGTTAGGCTCTGTTTGAAACTCTAAACCTTTTTCATGCTTATTTGTTTTATGATTCTGCAGGGTACTGTGTTTACTCTCAAAGTGCAACATCTGGATTAGATAATTTGTTGAGAATTAACCGTGAAGGGACGCTTATCGGCCTATTCCGAGTAATTCTCTGCTATTTTTACTTTACAAAGATAGTGCTTTAGTTCTTGTGAGCTTTGTTATTCCTATAACTTCAATGAAAAAAGGAGAAAGTGTGTATCACGGTAATGGAATTGGCCTTTAAACAACGTGTCCAAGTTCTATAATCACATTCATGGTCTTTGATCTGCAACGGGCTTTTTGGAAGTTAAGCATGTGGTTACTGTTTGTCTAAAGGCCACTTCTCTAGACTACACAGAGAGTGATTAAATCCTTTTGCTCAGTCATATTTCTGTTGTCATTCAGCAGCTTTTTTGAGACTGTTATTGTAGCGGGGCTGTGTTTACTGTGACAGGAAAAGAATAAATGCTCCAAGAGGGAACTGTTTACTGCCAAGAATGGCTTTGAGATGGATGAAGCAAAGAAAGATAGAAAAGAAGATTGAATTCATTTTTGAGTGTCTGTTTGACAAGAAGCAAAACACACTAGGGTTTACAGGTGTTTTGTTAATGAATTTATAACAGCACACAGAATATAACCTCCCAGCACAAGTTTATGTTTTAAAGAAGAAAAAAAGCGAAAATAATTTTTTTTTTATTCTTTTCGTACACCAAAGATTATCAGAAGCTTATCAGCATGGTAGCAGCATTTCGTGAGGTTTATTAATACATTTAATAGCTTTAAAGTCTTCTTTTAAAAAGCCAATTGATGACTCCTAGGACTGCGGAGAGCTCTGATGGGAGCTTTGATTCACGGGAAGCTCCTTCGCTCTGCCATGCAGGGTTCCTGTACAAATGTTGAGCTATATGCTGTTCCAGATGTCAGTCTTATTTTTATTTGAACCCTCAATCAAAGCCTTCACTTTCTGACAGAGAAGCTTGTTTGCTACTCTGTGCTTCTTGTAGCATGCTGGTTTCGCATAAAATAAGCACAAAGTGTCTGTTAAATTACCCCTTCAACAAAGGGGGCAGGTTTATCATGCAAATGATGCTCGTTCATCAGGAAGAACCAAGAGGGATTAGTGGAGTGACTTACTCTTGGTGAAAGATGAGAGGTCCCAGGAGCAAGCTCAGAGCCCCCTTCATTCCATCACTGGTGTCCCAGGTCTCCTCAGCAAGCACATGTCTCTAATACATGAGAGCAGATGTGTGTGAGACAGGATTGGTGGGTTTTTTATTGACTCTGTCCATCTGTTAATAAAGTTGCTTGTTTTCTGTGTGATTGTTTGAGTGTGCAAAGCAGAAGAACTATTGGAATTGAACAAATGACAGACGAACGAACCTGATGTAGTTTGTATTTTTTTTATTACGCACACTGTGTTATTTTTCTATATATAACATAATTTGAATCACTTTCCCAAAATATTTTCCAGGTTCTAAATTTGAAGCTAGAGGGGTTTTTTTGGTAAAATTATATAAAGCAAGTTTTGCTTTTCACTGAAATGTTTTATTAAAAAATTAAAACTACAGATAATAAATACAGATGGCATTTCAGTTTTATGTCCTCCTGTTAAGCATATTTTTTTCTGTACCTCAAGAGGTTTCATCAGCAACCAGTAAATGTCATGAGTGTGTCAGTGTGTTTTGTGAAGGGTCTGAAAACGTGTGCTTTTCCCCTTTTGAAATATTAGTAAATTTATAGACATTCCCTGTGCTTAAGGAAAGCCTTACATTCCTCCTGACTATATAGGCCTCATGTAATATTCCACTTTTTCCATCAACATTTTTCACTCATTTCCCATTATCCCATTAGCAGTATATCTCACAGATTTACGTCGTCTTACTGGCGATTTCATCATGAACGGACTGTTCCTCTGCTATCTGCCTGACTTACAGGACCCATAGGTTGTCGAGTTTGCAAGACCATTTGAATACACCAAATCAAAAAAAAATGAAAGGTGAATCTAATCCATTGAAGTAAGAGACATTTTAAAGAATTTTTCTGAAGACAAAAAAAATATGATAACATAGCGTGCAGGTTTTGAAGAAGTATGATAAATACAATACTGAGCAAATATGTTGTTTTACACAAACAAAGAATTACCTGATATCCAAACAAAACATTTTGTTTGCAAAAAATATATTTTACAATTAGCCATCTTCTTGTCAATGTAGCATTAGCCTAAGCACAAAAATTAGCAGCTACCGGCCAGGGCCAATTTACAGTTTTTTTTTACTGTTACAGTTTTTCACAATTGCTAAGACAGTTTTTCAATACATTTAACAACTTTCCTAAACTCTTGACACAATTAGCAGAACATCCGTCGAGGTAGGTTCTACAATTAACACATTTTTTGTTGCTTTGATACAAAATGCATTCAGTTACAACAATACAACTTTTAAACGCTTGAACTTCTTTTACACTCGAGCTCCACCAACACCAAAACTGTGTCATTTTAAAACAAAGTTTATTCTCAACTTGTTATGATTGACTAAATGTTGCTGTCAGAAGAAAACATGTGTTAGTGTTTTGAAAACTGTATTATTGTATTTTGAAAATGAGTTTTGGAGTTTTGTTTACAATGGGGTTTTTTGAGAATGAAATTAACTGTTTTGCCAATTGTGTGTTTTAACTGATTCGGTGCGTTAAGAGTTAAGCAAACTTGTTGAAGGTATTGAAAAAACTGTCTTAGCAATTGTAAAAAACTGTAATTAGACCAAAAATACAGTTTCTGTGTATTTAGGACCTCTCCAGGTAGGCCAATTGGTTCCTCATTTATTTCCGACGAGAATTTAAGGAGGGCATTCACCAGAGAAGTCCACTCTTCTAGACTCCATGAAGCAAAACTGTTTTTGTTTGTAATGATGCAAAATTTTAGAAATTGTAAGAATGGATGAGGCAGTTGACACAAGTTGTTCAAATTTTACATCGATGACACTTTTTAAACTCAACTTTAACGATCACTGCGTTTGTGTATAAAACATGGTAATCCTGTCCAACTTAGTCTTTATGAAAACTCAGAGCTTTACAAACTAAATATAAAATCCCAACCTGCATTTGCACTGTGTAAGGCAACTGATGAACATAAACTTAATATGGATTGTAGCTTATAGGTGTTTGAACTTTCAAAATCCTATAGACTTTTCATAAAATGGTTTAAATTACTTGATTGAATTGAATTCAATCGTATGAGGAACAGTCAAAGCGTTTCTTGATGTCTGGTGAGCCGTTTGAATGAACACGTTTCGTTCTAACGTTTTTTTCACTTGGACAATTTTCTGGATGGAAGAGTGATTAGTCACTTTTTACTTTAGCGTAGTCCGTTACAATTTAATGTGAATGAATGTGATATTAAGGGCCCTACGATCGTAGCCTCTGCGGTGACAGTGTCTAAGTTAGGCCAATGTTTTGAGCTTGTAGTAATGATCAAGTGCAGAATAGCTATACAACAGCCTTGTTGTTTTAAACTCCTCAACACATTACAAAAATAGTGTAGTAGCATATATCATAACTGCTAGAAAACACTGACCACAGAAACTTTTGCTCAGAGCAACTCAATGTTTAAGAGGTTTGCTCTATATCCATCGATTAAAGAACTAAGAGTCAGTTTAACAGCACTGGTTAGAACTTGCATATATACGCAGGTGATTTGAATCTCTCTGGTAGCAGTGCTTGACGAAAGTCAGGAGAAAGAATTGGAAAGAATGAGCAACCAACTAACATCATATGTAGCCATAAGGACCTGCACGATTTCTAACTATTGCTGCAAGCTTTTTATAAGTTATTGAAACACAATATATATTTTCATTTGACAACACAAAACATTCGTTTGTACTTTACCTTGCTGTTTTTCCAAATAGAAACCATGCTTGTGTGAAGAACTTCACAGGGACATAGTAGATTGTGCAGCATGTGATCTTTGTCGCTCAGTGTGTAGCTTTCTCTTGTGAGTCTCTCTGATGATTCTCTTTCAGCTTTGTCTGCTCTTGGGCAGTTTTCTGGGTACTTCACTTTGATCTCAACTATAAGTGCTGTGACAACAGCCTTGAAATGTAAAGAAAATAGCCAGATGTTTTCATGATGAGTATGTGCTGTATTTTGGGTTATTATTCATGCTCTCAATGGCATTGTGAAACATGCGCATATTATGCATTATCATGTCCAAATTTTGTTCAGTTTAGAGATTTCTTTACAGAACTTCATTGTCTTATCTTTTTTTGTAGGAAAGTCAGATGATTCTTGCTGAGATCACTTGCATGTGTTTTGTTTTTTTTTTGTTTTTTTTCACAAATGACGTTTACAGGTCTTTAAATAATCTATTTTCATTATCCATTGGGACTTTAATTTGTAAAAAAAAAAAGATGGTTTCTGAAAATTATATTTTGTTTGATTAATTTAGTCTAGTTAGATTAATTGAAAACATCAAGATTTGCTGTATCTTACAAGAATGAATGTAAATGACAGTCCCTTACACGACAAAGTAGAAAACACTTGTAAGACGTTTGATTCCGTTAGTGAAATATCTTCGTGGCATTCTTTTTGTGGGTTCGAAACAATAAGCACTGTCAGTTGTTGATGTTATTGGGCTCATATTCACACGTTTGCTTAAATATCTCTTTGCATTAATTTGTATGTTTTTTTTTTTGGTACTTTAAACATATGAAAGTCTGTTTCCATGTTTACTCCTGTACACAAAACAACAGTGAGCCCTTGCTTTCGCTCTCATAAACACACTTTTCCTTTCAGTCTGTTTTTGCTAGCAGCACTAACACACTTCATGAACACACAAGCTTTTCTCTCTCTTTCCTTTCAACCATTGCACCCTAGAGCACAGAGCTATCCCACCCAGAGGACTCTCTTGGGGTGATTTGGGGGGGACAGAAGCTCACACACAAGCAGCTGTGTGTGCGTGCGTGTGCGTGCGTGCGTGTGCATTTGTGTGTGTGTGTGCGTGTGGGAGGCTTTGATCAAAGCCATGGGGAACAGCCAGTGGAGGTGCCTGCAGAATGTGCTGTGATCATCGAGAAAGGGTTGGATTTTGGATGGTGGTGGTGGTGGGGGGGGTCGGGGGGGTCCATCATATACTCATGTACTGAGTCACTCTTCCACTGCACAGAACTAACACCTGCTTATCTCCTCAGCACTTCTTTAAACTTCGGACCAAAGTAGGATCTCTGATTATATTAATTAAGATGAAAATCCTTCAGCTATTCTGTGAAAATGAAAAGCTCCCATTGATTTTCATATAATTAAGTGCAACAAGGGTCACATTTTGTGAGGTGAGTGGTTCACAATGGCACCAAACATGATTTACAGTTTAATTTATCATTTTAAACAATAAATATAATCAAAATAACTACATATATAACTATAAAATGTTATGGAATGAATGTGTTAAAACAAAAGAGAAATATTTGTTTAACTCAATTTATTTTTTTAAATGCACAGAAGTGAATGAAGAGTTCGGTTAAAAAGAGGAATTCTAAAAGTTGATAAGATGAAAAAAAAATTTTAATAAATAAAAATGTAAATCTCTGGCCAAAATAAGAATACTCTTGGGATATCAAAGACATGATCATGCTTTACTGAATTTTGTAGAAAGAAAATAGTGCAATTGTGTTTTTTTTGCAGCCTGCACGTGTTTTGTCTCGATGTTTTGTCTCGATTATCTCGATTTAACTGATCATGGCTAGCTCCCCCTTCACCTGGAAAACTGAGCATTGAAAACGCGAGCCTAAAATCAATGCGTGTTTCCAAACAAACGTTTGGCATGAAAGCTTTGTTTGCTTTCTCAGAGCTTCCTTCCGTGCATGGCCGATCCTTCTCTTTTTGGGTGACCTCCTTGAATCCTGCATCAAAGGCACACAGATGGGATGCTGTCTGCTCTTATACTCCTTCTCTTCGTCCTCCCTATACTCACAAGTCTCAGTGTCCTCTCTACAGCAAGCTCCTGCCACAATACTGTCTTGTCCGAATAATCCGCCAAAAGCAACTGCGACTCAAATCGGCCAGTATTATTTTACATACATCACAACAAAACAACCCAAACTAAAAAAAAAAAAAAAAATATATATATATATATATATATATATATATATATATATAATATCTATATATATATATATATGTATATATATTTTTAGTTTACATATGTATTTATACACACACACACACATATATAATTAAAATATATTTCAGACCCATCAAAGTCTGCAGACAGACACAATTAGAGACAATATTATTAAAGTTTGTCATTTTTCTAACGTATGTTTGCACTTTTTAAAAGTTTGATGGCTTTCTATTTTTAATGAAACGTGACTTTTATTTGGGCACAGAATAAATATATGTTTGTTTTCCCTAAATGAGCATCCCAAACGTTACGCGTTTATAACTCAGTCTTAATCGAGTGTGTTTAGCTTTGTGTGTTATGTTTCATGTATCCGAAAGGTGCTGACATACCTGGATGCAGCCCAAAGTACCCAAACCAGAGCTTTAACCACTTCTTAACAGTACATCTTCTTAGAAGGAGTGAGGGCAGAGAGATGAGGGGGTTCGGAAAGTGTAAAACGCACCACTGAGCTCATGCGCAACAGTGATTGAGAGCCCTAATTGCTCCTCAAGAATAACCAAGATCAAGTCTGATCTAGCTTTATCTAAAGTAGGGACGTTTAGTTAGTGTGCATTAAACACATCCTCAATCCCAGGGATCAACGGCATAGTTAGGGAAGAAAACAACTTTCATGCTGTTTGGACCAACACGAAACGGGTTCTATTTTAACTTGAAAGGGAAGTAACTGTCATTTCAAGCTGTTGCCATCATTGCAAGCTATGACTCTTTTGAGGGGTTTAACTTAGTGTTTACAAAAGAATCTAGCAGGAAACTTGAAACATCTGGCACATTGAGATCTAAATAAATGAGTTTTTTCAAGAAATTATGAGCAGTTGTATGAAATATGCCAACTGTGGTCACTATGACCACAAATAAAATCAAGAGCTGCTGCAGGGAGGGCTGAGGCGAGTATATGGGGTGAGTTTATTCTTCAGATGCCAATGTCTTATGATCTGATGGCAAGAATATTCAGTGGAAAATATTCAGTGTTTCCCCTAAGTTTACAGATTGAGGATTTTTTCTTTAATTATTGGTAAAGTCACTTTTTCTCAAGAATTTTGTGTTTTATAGTGAAACTATTTGACGTTTTATGCCGTAATGTTTTTGTTTTTTTCAGTCTGCTCTTAACTATACAGAAATTGGATGAGCCGGCGATGGTAGCATACACTTGTGTATGAAAGGAGAGGATTGATGAATATTTGGTTAATAAATTGATCGTTGTGAAGCAAAAACTGTTCACAAACTGTCCGTTTAAAGTTTATCCTTTTTTCTATTCTTTCTTCCTCTGATTTTCCTACTATAGTGCAGCGTGATAATTTTAAATCATCTGCGCAGAAGAGTAGCTTGTAGGAAGGGCACAGGGAGGACATTTTTCAGAGCAGCATGAAAAATATGAAGCACGCTCTTTATTCCCTAGAAAATAAAAGCAGACATATGTATATTGGACTTTTATTTGTGTGCGTGTGTGCGTGCAGGGGTGTGTGCGTTTGTGTGCGTGTGTGTGTGTGTGTGAATTTTTAAGCTCGCTAGAGGTTTTTTTTTTTTTTCAAATTTAAAAAGTAAATAAATATAAAGCATTCAAAAGTCTGTTGAGTGTCTTCTCAGCTGCATCTGCAGCATTGAAAATAATGCCAAAACATCATTAAACTTTATAAATCCTATTAATTTCAGACGTTTGAATCAGATCTCACATTGAAGGTTACATTTTGCTTTGGAGCAGAACAACACGACCCAGGAGAAAAGCCTGACGAAGACCCTGTAAGGGAAAACCACACTAATTTGGTTGCAAAGTGACCACCCCACCTCACCACAGCCTGACACTCGATCTAACAACTTAACCAGAAACCAAGAGCTTCTCAAGTAACTTCCACCATGTAGGTATATGAGAACACAGTCCAGCAGGTTTATTTATCTGACTGGAACTAAATAAATGTAGCACATTTAATTAACCGCTCAACCCCACACAGTAGCTTGGCCCTTTCACTCAAATGAAAAACACATATTCTAACTGAATTGGATCTGAACATTAAATCAGAGGATGTGGGAGTGCTGGGTTGAACTTGTCTGAGTCTTGGTTCTGAGAAGAGGTGAGGAGCACAACGGCTCCAGCCTCAATGGGCCGCCTGTTTCTTCCCACCATGCCAGTGGGTGTAGCTGTGTAATCTGGCCGTCTGATCTGACCGCCGCACAGCGGTAGCCTCTTCACGCTCCGTGCCAGTCACCCCAGCAGCCTTTGAACTCGCCGGCCAAGAAAGCACCATGGGCCCCTCGCTCCCCCTCATCTGTCCTGTCTTCGTGAATGATCAGCAAAATAATGATGATGAAGAAGCATGAAAAGAGACAGCCTTGAAGATTTTCAGCGTGTTGTTAATAAGCTTGCAGAGCATGCTGAGGCGATGAGGTCAGGCTGAATTAGCGCTTATTGCTGGGTTGAGTGACACACAGGATTATCGCTTGTGCAGAGAAGTGAAACAGCTTTCATCAGCGTGGTGCTGGAGCGCATGCGTTTGATGTCTCAAGAGTAAAGGAATTATTAGCGTATTATGTGAAAGCCGAGGTGGAGAGACAGTAGCACGGGGCATTTTATGATCCCTCATTCTTGAAGAAACAAGTGCACCTCGAGATCAAGAACAAGAGAAAAGAGGGTTCTTAAGACATTCTCCCCTATAAGACTCCATGCACTCTGTCTTGATCTTTACACACAATGTTCTGAGCGCATCCTCATTCACTTGACTGCTCCTTGTTTCTTATGTGTTACAGGTCACTTCCTGGGGAATCGTAGTGTGCTGGACATTTTGCGGCAAGAAGGGTATGAGGTGATGCACACACCGGCACAAGAGACCTTCACACAGTAAGTATAGATAAATAGAGTATTTTCAGACCAGAGACAACTTGGAATGTTACCCCCCCATGTTCCAGTCTTAATAACAGTGTGGGTGCAACTGGTCTCAAAGCTTAAAGACCTCCATATATCCTCAGCTACATCTGTAATTCTCCTATACACCAGTATGTGGTATGTGTTCTGGTGCCGAATGGTAGCATTTATGTCATCCAGGTGAATACTGCTCACTGGTGGTGGATCAGGAGGTATATCAAGAGTACTGAGGAAGAAAAATGCAATGCAAAAATAAGTTATTGTTACCATTTTCGAACTGGATGAGAGTGCACCTCTCTGATGGATTATTTGGAACTTTATGATTGCTCTATCTGAGAACTGGGAAGCTTCTGTTGCTATCCCCATGGTACAAGTTAGGAGTTAGTAAGCATTTAGTTCTCAACATATTATTTTCTTAGTGTCTGACTCCTGAACTTGGTTAAATCTTCATTTTACAGAATGAGAAATGTAGCTGGAATGCGTCCTACATTGCATTTCTCTTTTGCTGAATGACTGATCAAGGCTTCTAAATGCTATTCTAGACATGTTGCAGTGTGTTCAGAATTCAGCTGCTCATATTTTGACCAGAAAACATGAACACATCACACCTGTTCTTAAATCACTCCACTGGCTTCTGGTCCGTTTCTGTGTTGAATTAAAAACTTTTAACTCTCACAAACAAAACACTCCATGACATTTCTCCTGCTTACTTGGTGTCACTTTTAACTGCATGTACACTAAAGCAGTCGAATCTTCTGTCTGTACCACGCACTCGCGATTAAACTATGCACCAACACTGTGGAACTTATTCGGGTTAAATCAGGGATGCACAAAAAAAATGTTAAAGGTCATTTTACTACTCACTTTTTTAAACAAGCTTTTTTATTGTTGATGTTTTATTGTTTTATTTCATTTACAGTTATTATTTTAAATATTTTTTGCTTCTGTATTATATTTTTATTTTATCTGCATTTATTATTTTCTATTCAGCACTTATAATTTCTTTAAAGGTGCTTTATAAAACAAAGTTTATTATTATCGTTGTTATTATTATTATTATTATTATTATTATTATTATTATTATTATTATTATACATAAAAAAGTTGACTGCCAATCCCGTAGACCTACATTATCTGGTTTTGAACTCGTGCATCACCTGTGCACCGAGGATTTGTTTTATGACAGACGTTGATTCAAACACAAACTTGTTATAACATTTACATTTTACAGTTACATTTATGCATTTGGCAGATGCTTTTGTCCAAAGCGACTTACATTAGAGGAGAGACAATATGCAATCTGTTACACCGTCAAAGTCGCTACAAATCTCAGCTTCTCATAAAAATTGTATTAACTGATCAATAAACCAAAGCAGTGAGGAAGTAGAGGAAGACGATAAACACAGAGGATAATTTATTTATTTATTTATCTATTTTTTTTATAGTATGTGTTCCCTGAAGAGAAGAGTTTTCAGTTGCTTTTTGTAAACTGTTAGTGTTATTAATTGGTATTAATTATGTAACATCTTTGTCAGCTTTGGTGGGTGGGGTTTGAGGACCACTCTTATTTTTTTATCATTTAGAGGAAAATCTGTAACTGATGCCTTTTTCTTGGTTGCAAAATCAACTATACAAGTTATTCCAACAAACATTGAACAGGTGGCGGTGCTTTAAAACGAGCCTTTTGGGGACCAACTATGCAGTTAAAATGTTCTATCTGTATATCTGATAAGGAGATCTATAATTATTAAGCTTTTTTTAAATAAAGTATAGGAAAGAAAACCCTTTTTCTAAGCTGTATAATGTCTAATCATCACAAGAACGACCAAATGCTCCATGCTGTATTCATTCAGTTTAGTCTGATTCAGTTTGCTGACACAAACATCCAAATAGTGCTTTAAAGCTTGGTGTCAGAGTAAAGTCTCTTTACTTCCTATGACAATAACTTTAACACACATAATAATTAGAAAGATATTCAAACAAGAACAGAATATGATGACGCAGTCTAGGTTCACAAACTCAGCAATGCATTGCTATTTCACCACATAGAACCCCAGCCACATTGTAATTCACCAGGAGAATATTGCAGCCACTCCAAACATAATCACCCCTGCTGCTAACAGTGATGAGGTGGCCTGCCAGTGCTCCACCGAGTCTCACCCGTTTATCCTGCAGAGAGGACTGCTATGCCTCTTCGAACAAAGACAGCCCTCCTCTATCCCTGGCACACTTGTACCATTACTCAACAGGCTTTTAAAGGAGCTGGAAGAAGTTGATACTAAGACTATGTAGGTTGTCTGTAAATGACTGCAATGGGACCAACACCCACCAAAGGCGCAACTGGAAAAATAAGAACACAGAGACTTCTGAGGGTC